>JAYEPQ010000007.1:27845270-28332770 GCA_036321105.1 Dracaena cambodiana
GGATTTCTCTAGAGCCAACAAGCACAAGGTTAAGATGATCTCTTCAGAAATGTCTATCGCCCCAATCTCGGATTTAAGGGAATGCCTTTACCAGATTCGTTAGGCTCGATAAGCTTCATTCACGACAATAAACCCATTGGCCAAACCCTCAGTGTTTAGCTGGTTATCATTTCCAACTCTTCACTCGATAGTGCCAATCCTAAAGAGGTCTCAATATAATTCAAAGAAACTTCGAAAGGAAACCGAGCTAGCCCATGCTATGATTAACATGGTGAGATGTGACGATCCCATGCTTAGGGTGACATGCCCAGAATCACCTCCAGAAAACCAACCCGTCACTGAGATTGAATGGAGCTACCGTAACATGAGGTTGAGAATTAGATCGGAAATAGCAAGTCAGTCAAATTCCCCTCCTCAAAGTCAATCACAAGAAGGGGAAGTGATCATGAGGAGCGCTCAGTGTACGCTTCATCAGAAATCAAAAGTTCCTCTCAGTCTCAGGATGCTTATGTCAATGCAACCAAAGATGAGGTATCCTTCTTCAAAGGCTCAAATATCAAGAAGACTAGCTCAATAACAACAAGCGATGTTTGAGCAATAGAAAGTGATAATGGATGTCATATTGGCACGCTGCAATTGCTTAAAAAGAGTCCTCCTCAAGGATGTCAAGATAATACAACTGAAGGTCCATCCGGATGCATAAATAAGAACATAGAAAATGACAGGTCCAAAGACAAGGTAGAAGGCACTGGTTCCTACTAGATGGGAGAAATTACAGCAAACAAAGTTCTGGAGGACATCCAAACCAAATTGGATTATTTGACAAATAAAGATACCTTACAATAGGTAGGGATAGTGCATCCTTACCTGCTAGAATAGGATTTAATCCATTTTTTGAAATTTATCGAGCACCTAATATCAACAAGTATCATGGGGAGGGCTCTCACAATCGACATTTACCACTTCGATTCACTCATTGGGAATGCTATAAGTAATGATGCGTTGATAACTCAGTTGTTCATTGGATCTCTAAAAAGGATCGCTATCGACTGGTCTACACTTTACCAGCCTGATCTATCAAGTCGTGTGCAGATTTAGAAGCTCGATTTCTTGCTCGCTTTTAGGAGGATGATACCGAAGTATCTATGTCCACTCTCATTGAAGAAAAGTAAAAGAAAGGCGAGTTTGTGAAAGATTTTGTTGAGAGATTTAGAAATCTTTTCCTCAGATGCCCTAAAGACATTGCCACTCTCCATACTACTACAAAGTGTAGGCACAATCTCCACTCAAATAACTAATATGGGAGCAGTCCGCGCCCATATATAAAAAGAGCTACAAGAACATGTTGAAATTATTGAGAAACAATCTCAAGGTTCTTAGTCAACAATAAGGGCAAACAGCAGGCAGAGACTACTACAGCACGTACTCCACCTTCTAAGTTCAAAGGGAAGAATGCTCTAGTGATAGATATGCCTACGAAACCTAAGAAGAGTTCATTGCCCCGACAGAGTACTATCCTATTATAACGAGCACAAAAGAAGTACTTATTTAAAGATGAGTAAGTTGTCAAAATCTTCAACATATTGGTTTACAATAATAAGATCGAGTTACCTGAACCCAAGATGCCAGAGGAAGTGGGGCATACAAAAGACACCAAATACTACAACTATCATAGGATCATGAGACATCCTACGAAGACTTACTTTATCTTTATAGATAAAATCCAAGCTCTGGTGGAGGCGAGAGTAATCCTAAATGAAGAAAAGAAGCAAGTCATCACGAACATGGTCTCCCTTCAGTTTAGCTGAGATTGCTGAAAGTAGAAGTACCAAATGGAGTCATGGTCCCTAAGATGATTATACATATAATCAGTATGGACCCACAACCTTCACAAACTCAAGCCTTGGTACTTGTTCCTACACCAAATAGAGAAACAATATAGGTACATTCCGACCTTATTGAAGGAGGACAATGGACTGCAGTCGTCTCCAAGAAGAAGAAAAAAAATGGAGAAGACATCATATCTCTAAGCACAGGGACATATGACACCTCAAATAGTTTTCTTACCGACTACGAGGAAGAGAAGATTATTTTAATGGTAGATTAGTCCTAGTCAAAAGTACCTGGTCAGGAAAAACATATTTAAAATAATACGATACGACTAACCCACGAGCAGCCATTACCTTCTTCCATAGACTCGGTAAGCCCAAGGAGGTCAAATTTGACAAGTCCTTACGAAAAAGAGCAGCTGAGAACTTGGCTATTCCTTTAAAGTTTGATATCTTGACACAGTTGTCAAATATTTCAGTGCTTATCACATGCATGAGTTGTTGCACCTATCCATAAAATCAGGGATGCTCTCAATGAAGCCCTAGTTGGCTCTAAGTCATTCTTGATGATTACACTTGAAAAGTATAATATTTTTAAGATTAATTTATGTAAATGTAATCCAATTTGGTTGACAAATACAAAAAATTAATAAAAAATTATTTTAATTAATCAAATTCCTCACTATGATATTTTTCTGGTATTTTCTAGAGTTTTTTAGGGTTTTATGTTTAGAAAATTAAAGTACCAAAGCGTATCTCAAGTATCAGTTCAAATTTGTGCAAATACAGGATTGATTGTCGACAACCAAGAGATAGTTGTCGATAGTCATCGACTGTAATAGAGACCCTAGTGCTGCGGTTGATGGGTCTGTCGAAGGGAGCAACCAAAGATTGATTTTCCTTGGATTTTTGAGAAGAATTAAGAGTTATCTTTTAAACAAAATTTCTATTACGCTTTTCATAAGGTTATAAAGAGCTAGTGTAGCTTAAGTTTTGTAAGAAATAAGGATGAACAATAGATGATTATTTAGAATATAGTTTTAGATTCAAGATTTAGTTTACGTACTCATTCATAGAAATCAATAAAAGAATTCTTTTTCTTTTTTATTCTAGTTATGATGAGTATGAGCGGCTAAATTCTTAAGTTAGATCAGATAAAATAACAAACCTAGATGATTTATTGGTATATTTTCTATGCTTATTGGTTTTAATTATTTTATGTGAAATTGATATTTTTGATTCTCTATTATCTTTAAAGAGATTTAGATATGATTTTGAGTATTTAATGTGTTATTGTTTGATAATATATTTATTTCTTAGTTTTGATATACTGTATACTCTTTAGACATGGTGTATATTTAGATTTTGAATGTTTATTTTTGTTATTCATAATGTATGCTTAGATAAAACTCAAAATTCATATATGATTAATTAGAAGAAATTATTCAAAATATCAAGTTTACAACTTTATATATGTTGTATTTTATTAAATTATTTACTGGTTGCAGAAGACCATGTGATTTATGCAACTTAGCTAAAAGTATAATTATATCTAGTAAATTATCCTATGAGGAGTTAATCCATCTGACTAACAATTTTAGTTCAAGTAAATTTTCATCTTTAATTTTAGTTTTTAATTAATAAAAATCCAATTTTTAATTTTATTTTTAATACTATAATTTATATCTAATATTGCACAATTAAAAAATGATCCTCGAGAGAACGATTTTGGGTTACTACCCTAGTACTACTTACCAATCTCTTGCACTTAGTGATATATGATTTTGATCGCAATTAAGTTTTTGACACTATTGCTGGGGATCATACTATTGTATTACACTTTAGTATAGATTACGGTTCCTATGTTATTAATTTTTGCGATTCAGATTTTGCATGACGGTTGGAGGAGAACTTCAAACGGTAAACTAATTCGATCGTACTCAGACCTACAAACACTTCTAATCAATCACACACTTTACAATATGATCACTAATAATAATAACAATATGAATAATAATAATAACGGATTTGGAGATGATACTAATTATAACCATAGCCATCATGGAGGGAATGAGAGAATTTTATGTGATTATCTATAACCCGATGGGACAACCCAACCTTCATGCATTGCATTTCCTTTGAACATGGAACACATTGAGATTAAATATGGAGTAGTCCAATTTTTGCATAAATTTCATGGGATGTATTCAGAGAGCCTATATTTGCACTTTCGAGAATTCGAAAAAATTTGCTCTATCATTAATCTTCAAAACAATTACTGTGGAGCAAGTTAAGCTTAAACTTTTTCCATTTTCTCTAGAGGATAAAGTAAAGATATAGCTATATCTTTACGTCCTAATTCAATAGGAAGATGTAATGAGATGCAAAGAGAATTCTTAAAGAAATTTTTTTCTTTACATCAAACAAATTATATGCAAAAGCAAATTCTTAAGTTTCGACAAAAAGTAGAGGAACCATTGTTTGAGTGTTGGGATAGATTTAAAGATTTGTTTCTCTCATGTTTACATCACGATTTTGAGATATGGAGGACTGTAAGTATCTCTTATCAAGGGCTAAATACTATAACCAGGTAGTTTGTTGAAACTATATGCAATAGTGAATTCTTAAATAAAGATGCTGAAGAAGTATGTGACTATCTTGATTTATTTGCCGAAAAATCACAAGCCTGAGAAACTGAGGATACATCGGATATATACCAATTAAAAGATAAATTCAGAATAGAGGTAAACTTCTTAAATTGGAGGAAACTGAAAAATATAACTGCACGATTATTTACTATAACTAAGAAATTTGAAGATTTACATACAAAGAAAACTGAAACAATTAAGGTAATAGAAAAAGTTCTAAAAGTTTGTAATATTTGTGAATTGTAAGGACACGTAACTCGTGAATGTCTTCTTACTTTTAAAGAAGTATTAAATGAACAAACTAATTCCCTAAACACTGTTCCTCAATCAGTAAACAACTCATATCCATAAACATATAATTTTAGTTGGAGGAATCATCCAAATCTTCAATAAAAGTAGAATTCTCAATAATAATTTAATAATCAAAACAAACCACCCATTAATCCACCTCAACAATACATCCAACATATTAATCAACCTTCGGTGTACCAATGATGCGAAATATATACTGCAAGCGCACAGTGTCGGTTGTAGTGCTAACATGTCATTCCCACAGAGATCTAAGGTGTTTTTGCACTCTCGCAATTCTATTATTCTAACAGACCAACAAAGTATTCTAAGTTAAATTTGAGTTATTCTAATTAGCCTAAATAAAGAATCTACTAGTTTCCAACCATGACTTACTTTTATTATCTTCTGCCTATCATAAAAATTGATCTTTTAGTTTTAGTCTTTACTTAAAGTATTCTAAGTATGTATTATCAAGTGGTGTGCAAGTATAATGCATCAAAGATACTACATTTTATAGAGATAAACTAAAACGTTAGATAATCTATGACAAAAATGAAAAGTAACAATCCCAAATCCTAACTAAGTATAAGCTATCAAGAAATATAATTCAAGTATAGCCTATCAAAGCATTAATCTACGAGTTGTTATATTTTAATTTTTCATTGAAAAGTCTTATCTTTATTATTTTATTTAGGAAGAAAACACTAGAGAGCAACTATATGGTGGATTTCTAGTTTCATCTACATCCTAGAGGTAGATTAAATTAGCTACTCATAGTTCTAATTAGCAAGATTACATTTTTTATTCATGAAAGTAAGAAAATCTAATCTAAAAAGTAAGCTTAATCTAAGAAAATTACCTCAGAAAAATTGATGAATAGCAAAGGATACCTCTGGAGTTTGGTATGTCGCCTGTCACCTCTTCGGCAAACCCTAATTTTATTTAATAAAATTTGAGTACAAAATTACCTCATAAACCCTAGAATATAAGGATACGACCAATATATAGGTTTCGGAGAATCAAACCCTAATTTGAGTACAAGTGCTAAAAAATTACATTGAAGCCCCCATAGAAAAATCACCCAGAGTAGGCCCCATGGAGCCGCCAAATAGCTGCAAAAGTAGCTTTTCTGGGCTTAAACTTTCTTCTGCATAAATCTCTTTTATTTTCCTTTAATTTTGATGACTGTATTGAATTTTGACTCTCTGCAGTATCATAGTCTTGTAGTCTTGCTCACTTTTAACTCCTCTCTGGATTTGCTTTCCTAATCCGGCTCTGAGTTTATACCATATCCTTGTAGGAATATACTTTTATGAAAAACACACTAAAAATACTTGAATAGCATTATTTAAATACAAAAATAGATAATGTGGAGGTTATAAATATGCAACATATGGCACTCACCAACCAACCGCCACCAAAGAGAGATTTTGATGATAATTTCTCACAGAAACATTAGAGAATAGATCAGATGATCTAAGCGCAATAGCAGTATATTAAGTCGCAGCATACAATTAATAGTCAGAATGTGATGGGCTTCAACGATATTCGCTCATAGATAAACCACCTCAATTCTGCATTGCAAATGAAAGAAAAAGGTAAGCTACCATCACAACTGGAGGTCAGTACCTCAAGTAAAGTTGAAGGTATAAATACTATTACTTCTTCCATTAATAATAATATATCTGAGATAACTACTGTAATAAATTTAGGAAGTGGTAAAGTGCTTGATGAGTCCGTTTAAAAAAAACACTACGGAGAAACATGGCAATGATTTAACACAACAATCTAAAGAAGATAATTCTAAAAAACCCACTTCTACTGATTATAAACCACCTGTATAGTTTCCTCAAAGATTAAAGTCTAAAAATATTAATGCATCCTATGTTTATATTTTGGAGATTTTCAAATAGGTACATATCAATGTCCCTCTACTAGAAGTAATTAAACAAGTCCCTTCATACGTAAAATTTTCAAAGGACGTGTGCTCCATTAAAAGACGTCACAACGTACAGAAGAAGGTATTTCTCATAGAACACGTAAGTGCATTATTATATTATGATATGCCTCTTAAATATAAGGATCCTGAATGTCTTAGTTTTTCTTGTTTGATAGGTCAACATAATATAAAGAAAACTTTGCTAGTTTGGGGGTTAGTGTAAATCTTTTGCTAATTTTGTTTTATAAGCACTAGGTCTAGGAAAACTTAAACCTATATTGGTCGCACTACAATTAGGTGATAGGTCAGAAAGGCTTTTTAAGAGCATTGTGGAAGATGTTCTAGTGCAAATCAAAAAAATTTTATTTCCCTGTAGACTTTATAGTTATCAATACTACACTGGTAAAGAACTCATATCTTCATATTCTAGTTATCCTTGGACATCTATTCTTACCTATGGCTAGTGCAATTATTAATTGTAGGAGTGGTGTGATGAAATTTTCATTCGGAAATATAACTCTTGAAATTAATGCTTTTAATGTTTGCAAACAACCAAAGATAGACATTGCAAGACATTAATTATATTAAACAAATCCGTACTGTAGGAAATATCATATCATTGTGCATGTCTGACCCTTTAGAGGTGGCATTAACAATTAATGAAGATTTCCTTGAATATCTCCAATCTGAACATATCAATGAAATAATAAAACACTTAACTAATGCTTAATGTTCAAATATTATGGGAGGGACCCCAATAATGAAAGTGTATGAAGAGTTATCTCAAATTACAAAGAAATTGATACCATCTAATATCCAAGCACCAATACTTGAAACTACTAGTTGAAGATCTCAAGTATAAGGAAACTTTTCTAGTGGTTATCTCAGTGCATCTTGATAAGAATCAGATAGAGTGACTAGTATTGACACTGTGAAAGTATAAAGGAGCTCTTGGATGGAATATGTCGGACATAAAAATATGGACCCCCTTATTTGCACACAACGCATTACTTTGTAAGATAGAGCCAAGCCTATTAGACAAATACAATAAATGCATAACCTTGCCATGAAGGAAGTGCTTAAAGACGAAATGTTGAAACCACTTGATGCTGATATTATCAATCCAATTGCTGATAGTAAGTAGGTAAGTCCAACCTAACTTGTTCAGAAAAAGAGTGGGGTAACAATACTTAAAAGCGATGATAGAGAGATAATATCCGCTCACACTACTACCAGTTGGCGTGCATCGATTACTAAAAGTTAAATCAAGTAATGCACAAAGATCATTTTCCATTACTATTTCTTGACCAAGTACTTGAAAGGGTTACTAGGCATAAATTTTATTGTTTTCTTGATAGTTATTCTACCTGTTATCAAATCAAAATTGTTTTAGAGGATTAAGAAAAGACAACTTTTATTTGTCTTTTTGGTACTTTTACTTTTAGAAGAATGCTATTTGGATTATCTATTGCGCCCACACTATTTTAAAGGTGTATGCTAAGTATTTTTACCGATATGGTTGATTAGATGAAAATATATTGCCCAACAAATATTTTTAGTAACCATGAAGTGTCATTTTTCCCAATTTAGTAGTAAATTTATTTATTAACATCTTTCAAGCACGAATCCAAAATTAGTCAAAGAAGATTCAAAATTATTTCTAAATACAGAGGATTCATACATAAATACATCTAGATAATCTAGGGATGAAAGTAGATAAAGTTAAGATTGAGTTTATTTCTAAAATACCGATACCTAAAACCGTGAAAGATATACGTTTGTTCTTAAGACACGTAGGTTTCTATAGAGGGTTCGTAAAGGATTTTAGTATTATTTCTAGGCCCCTTTCTCACCTTCTTATACAAGATGTGCAGTTTAAATGGACACAAGCAAGCAAAATATTTTTTGAAACCTCAAAGAGATGCTCATCACCGCACTAATAATCCAACTTCTAGATTGGGTACTTACATTCGAGATTATGTGTAATACAAATGATTATGCAATTAGAGATGTATTGAGGCAACGAAGAGATAAAAAACCTTATATGGTCTACTACGCTAGCAAGATTCTCAAAAACACTCAAACAAATTATACCACAACAAAAAAGGAGCATCTAGCTATAGTTTTTGGTCTTGATAAATTTTATTCAAACTATTTGGGCTCACATGTGTTGTTTTTACAAATAATTTGGTGCTCAAATATCTTTTATGAAAGAAAGTTGCGAAGGTACGACTAATCCAATGGATATTACTGCTCTAAAAGTTCGGCCTTGAAATCAAAGACAAAAAGATAGCAGAGAACGTGGTTGCGGACCACCTTTCTAAATTAACTTTTGAAAACTGTAAGTTATCAATTAGGGACTCGTTCCCTGATAAGCAGCTATTTTCAATTACAATAACTCCTTGGTATGCTGATATTAATTTTCTTATTGCAGGTGAAATGCCAAATCATTGGAGTGCACAAGACAATCGATAATTTTTATATGAGATATGCTGTTTCTTTTTCGATGAACCTTACTTATTTAAATATTGCTCGGATCAAATCATTAGGCGTTGTGTGACTGATAATGAGATTCAAAGCATAATTGCTTCTATCATATAGAAGCATATGAGGGTCACTTTTTGTCTAAAAAGACGATAGCCAAAATACTTCAATATTGTTTTTATTGGCCTACTATGTTTAGCGATGTATATGAATTTTGTAAGAGATACAAGTCATATCAGAAATTAGGAACGTTAATTAGGAAGAATGATATGCCTCTAACACCCATACTTACAATTGAAATATTTGATTATCGGGGCATTGACTTCATAGGGCCGTTTCTTATTTCTAATGACTATGCTTATATCCTCGTGTTGGTCGATTACATCTCTAAATGGATAGAAGCTGCATCATGTAGAAATATAATCAACAGATTGTTATTAAATTTTTAAAGAATCATATATTGTCCAGATTTGAAGAACCTAAAGCATAATAAACAATGGAGGCTCTCAATTTTGTAACAAAAGCTTTGAAAATTTAATGAAGAAATATCATATCACGTACAAAATTTCTACACCTTATCACCCAAAGTCAAATAGACAAGTTTAGCTAGCTAATAGGAAAATTAAATAAATACTAGAGAAAACGGTTAACCGTCTTATAAAGATTGGTCGTTTAGACTGTCCGATGCTTTATGGGATAAAAGCTAAATAAAAACACTGTGTATATTATTATATATTATGTATAAACAATTTTGTTTTACAGTTATTACGTCATGAATACCAGACCAAGGTAATTTCTAAGCTTTCTCTTAAATTTTTACTTGTTCTTGATTAATTATATGGATATAATGATTTATTGAGGATAATGTACGTTTTAAGTTAGGGGATGACTTGTAAAGATAACTTAGTCTTGATACCTATCATGACATTTAATGATTTTGAGTTTTTAGATAATTCAAAAATAATAAATAAAAAATTTCTTTCATAGATATTGACTTTAGAAATAGAAATTAAATTTTAGTTTAAGAATTAATTTTAGAACTAGGGATTAACAATTAGAATTTAGAAAATAATATTAGTTTAGAAACTAACAATAATAAAAAATAAATAAAAATAAAATTTTTGGCTTGACAGAAATGCTCAACAGAGAGCTACTATAAAAACTGCTGTCGAAGCAGCTATCTACAGTGAGCTCTATAAAATAAAAAAATATCTGCCCAAGAGCAGCTGTTGAAACTGCTGTCAAATCCACTATCGACAGTTGTCGGTGAAGAGGCTCAGTTATAAGTAGATCTTTGAGTTCTTTTTTCTTCACAAACAAAACCCTAGCTTCCTTTTATAGCACCCCACACCCAAAACTTCGACCCTTTGACAGCCAAGGCTATTCCCGTGCATTTTTTTTCGAATTTTCATCAATCTCCAAGCAAGTAAACTCTCTTCTCTTTGATCTCTATTTGATTTGTTCTTAGGCATAAGTAGATTTTTGTCTCAAAAATCTAAATCTACAATTTGTATGGACAAATTTAAGTAAATCAGAGTTAGATCTTTGCTTCTAGGTAGATTTTGGATAGTTTAGCAAAGTTATTGAGGATTTTTGATGATTTTTATGAAATTATTGATATTATATGCTGAAATCAAAGGCATGAAAAGTAAAAATCTCACTTTTTAGCAATATCATGGGTTGCTTGTATAATTATCACATCAAATTCATGCAATAATACTTGCATTAAAGTAGAATTTGATAATTTTTGAAAAAGAAATTGAGAAAATATGGTATTATGTGGATGAAATTAACCAAAAGAAAAATAATAAATAGAATAATTATGTGATAAATTCATGCATAGATTTTTGGAATAATAGTAATTATTCAAAGTTGTGTATTTTTGATTAATGTTTGTAGAATAATACCAAAGAAACAGATAGTTTCTAAGAGGCCAAGAGTGGAATTCTCTGGCCTATCTTCTCCACTGAGAACAAGACTCGCAAAGGCAAATAAGAAAATCTTGGAAAAGTATGATGATTTCAAACTTTGGCCCGAACATGTAGTTTGCTACTTAAACATAAATGAGAATTTGGCCTTCAGAGCACAGATGATAGCCTCATAGTTGGAAGCATATACAAGACATATACACGCATCGACATGCAATGAGATTGTTCATGAGTTTTATGCTAACTTGCATCTGACAATTAGAAATCAACATGGACACTCCATTGTAAGGGGCTGAAAGTTACTGTTCATGAGGAAAGAAATAGTAAGGACAATCTCTGTATCCAATATGTCTGAGGAGCACCTTTCTTTTGTAGATATCATGAATGATATACCAAGCAATTTCCACCAGTTCAAAGAGCTCTACGAGAATTTAAGTGTTGTTGCATTCAATGAGAACTTTTTGAACGTTGGCTATGTCAGAAAGGAGTACGTCTTGGTGAGTCTTTTTTATTAAATATAACATACTACCGTCCTCCACAACAACGGAACTATATTCAAGGGGCATAATATTGTTAAACATGATTCTGGAAAGGCATGCATTCGATGTCGCATCCATCATGTACTTTGCAATAGTTTAATGCATGGGTCAAGCTCATGAGTGTATCCAATATTCGAGATTGGTGAAGCCTCACTTAGTTTTGTCATCTCTGATTATGAAGATTTGCATCAATTATGGAGTCCATCCATCCCGAGATGATACATTTGAAGCTCCCAAGCAATCATTTACTGATACCACTATGAGAAGAAGATGAGTGCATGACAATCCCAACAAGAACAACAAGTACAAAAGAGCAACAACTCGCTACTGCCCCACCTGCCGGTCATGGAGAATAAGATTAGGAAAGTGTCAAATAAGGCCAAGAACAAGGAGATGTAACAGATGCAGCAACCCGACCAATAGAAATAATACCCCACACGATAAATGAGTTGATCATAAGGATGACAGACACCTTTACTGTGAGAACAAGAATTATTGTGAGAATGAGAATTATTGAGGAATGGCAAGCTTGAACCAAACATCATCAATGATTAGTGCCATATACTGCATATTTATAGCTCCATATTATCTATTTTTGTATTTAAATAATGCTACTCAGGTATTTTTAGTATTTTTTCAGGTAAACCAATTCCTACAGGGAGATGACATAAACTCAAAGCTGGATTAGGAAACCAAGCCCAGAGAGGAGTTAAAAGTGAGCAAAACTACAAGACTATGATGCTGCAGAGAGTAAAAGTTGATTACAGTCATAATAATCAAAAGAACAAGGCAAGAGACTCATGCAGAAGAAAAACCAGACAAAATACCCAAAATTATGCCACTATTTGGCAGCATTTGCTGCCAATCGGCGGCTCCATGGGGCCCACTCTAGGTGAATTTTCTACGGGGGTTTCGATGCAATTTTGTAGTTTCTCACTTGTACTCAAATTAGGGTTTGATTCTCCGAAACCTATATATTGGCCGTATCCTTGTAATTTAGGGTTTTTCATGCTATTTTGTACTCGGAAATTATTTAATAAAAGTAGGGTTTTCCGAAGGGGTGACAACCGCAATACCGACTCCAGAGGTACCATTTTTCTGCTCATCATTGTTTCTTAGGTAATTTTCTTCTAATTACTTTCTAGAAAGATTTATCTTGCTTTCTAGTATAAAACTTCAATCGCTTTCTAGGAAAAATAGGATCTTTTTAATTAGGAGTATGAATAGCTAATTAGTTTAGTCTTAGGATGTAGATGAAATTAGGGAGCAACCTCATATTAATATATTTGTATTCTTTCTAAAATAAAAATAAAAAGATAGGATTTTTCTATGAATCAACAAAAATATAAGAACTCGTAGATTAGAACTTTGATAGGTTATTCTTAATTTAAATATTTTCATAGCCTATACTTAATTAGGGTTTGGAGCTGTTGGTTTTTGTTCATTTTGTTGAATTTATCTAATGATTTTTTATCTCTATAAAAAGTAAGTTCTTTGATGGATTATACTCACACACCACTTGATAGTCTATATTTAAGATACTTTAAGTAGAAACTAAACTAATAGATCAGATTTTTATTAATGAAGGAAGAGAATAGATAATATTTAGTTGTGAACTAGTGGATTCCATATCCTAGACTAATTAGAATTGTAAATTATCAATCTAGACTCATAGTTAGCTCGTCAAGATAATAAAATTAGTAAGATTGCAAAACATTCTAAATCCCTGTGGAAACGACCTGTTAGCGCTATAACTGACACTGTGCGCTTGTAGAAGATATTTCACATCAAGCTTTTGGTGCTGTTGACGGGGATCGACGATGTTTTCTTGCTTTTTCTAATGTTTTACGGGTTAACAGTGTATATTGAGTGCGCGGGGACCATAAAGTACATATACAGGAGATAAAAGGGATCTGAAGAGTTTCAGAGTTGCGTAGCAAAAATAAGAGAGATAATATCTCTGCTTCTGCAGCTAATAGGCGGCAAGAACTGCCAAATAGCGGCAACCCAGGTGAATTTTGACCCCATATTTTCTCTAGTTATGTATTTTGGTTCTCTAGTTTTGTAAAAAAAAATTAAAAAACACAGTAGGAATTACATCTTTTTTTGATCATATCTCTTCCACCGTTTTATCTTCACCACGCCTCACTTCTTGCATTAGTTTAGGAAACTCATGCATTCACAGTTGCTGGTTCATGCCACATTAGACTCGAGATCAATTTGGTCGATTAGTGAGATCAAATTTGTTCATGAGAGATAAGATGCATTAACTGATCCCGATCTTTCAGGATCAATATTACCCGTTGCGCACATGACTACCATCATGCATCAAACTCCCACAAGCAGCAGCGGGTAATCATTATGAACTGAAACCACAGTACATCAGCATGCTTTCTAAATTTATTAGTTCTGATTCTGAGAATGCATATCTCTTAATTAGTGAATTTCAGTAAGTGTGCGTGATGATAAAACTGCAGCACTTGTCAAATGATGCAATTAAGCTCCGCTTTATTCCATTCGCTCTCAAAGATAACACTAAGAAGTGGTTGTACAATATGCCTACTGATTCAATCACTACTTGGGATAAATTCGTTATATTGTTTCTCAAGAAGTACTATTCCACGCACAAGACGACAAAAATTCGAAATCAAATTAATCAATTTCGTCAAGTGCTGGGAGAACCATTATGGAAATACTTGGAACGTTTCAAAGATTTGTTAACTCAGTACCCACACCATGCGATAGAAAAGTGGCACTTGTATCAAATCGTGTACCAAGGACTCGATTACACATCCAAAACTCTTCTTGAGTCCATGTGTCAGGGAGAGTTCATGAGAAAGAATGAGAATGAAGCGTGGGACTTCCTTGAGAACCTATCGTGGAAAACTATGCAGTGGCAGAGTCCCGCTGAGAAATCCAATGCATCAACTTCTGCATATAAGGGTGGGATCCATAGTGTCGATGGCTTATAGCTGCTGAAGCTAAGATTGTAGCCCATATGCGAAGAATTGAGACATTGGAGACTCCTAGTGCTCTACTAGTAAGTCAAGTAAATCAAATACAAGGTCCCACATGCTTTCATTGCGAAACTCCAGATCACATTATGGAGGAATGTCCACTGTTAGTAAATTCCATGGGTCTGACACTTGAGCAGGCAAACACCTTATATCCAAGACCCATAAATAATCCATACGCTTCCACATACAATCCTGATTGGAGAAACTATCCAAATCTCTCTTGGGGTCTAGGGCAATATTAGGGAGCCTCCAACCCTAACATGCAGCTCTTTTGCTAGTCCTAGAGCAAAATCTAATCCTAAAAGGAAAAGAAAAATCCTAACTCACTTTCGAACGAATCGCGATTGCACTTAACATGTGTAACAAGTCTTTAAACCCCTAGGTTATCATAGTGAAAGAGTGTTGTCTCGTGAGGGTTTGCAGTGAATATACCGACAAAATTCATGAAGAAAATAGATTAAGGAATAAAGAAAAGAAAAATAAGGATAACCGAAAATCAAGAAAAATAAAAATTTTATACAAAAGAAAGAAAAATCTTTTTTTATAATATTTTCATCAATTAATCTCACTAATATACAAACTCAAGAACACATTTAGATTATCAATTTTCAAATCGAGCATCATATCAGAGACACTTATCATTTAATCAAAAATTTAAATCCTATCTTTCAATACCCACTAACAGATAATCTATTGGGTCCTATACAACTACGTGCATGTGTGATAGTCTACTTTGGCTTTGAACTCCGACTCTAACTCATGATTCATCTCCTCTCTCATAACAATTTTTTTTTTTTTTTTTTTTTAAGAATATTTCACCTTTCATGCGAATATTCACGCTTGCTTAGGCGCAACGTACCTGATTACTCGGTTCGTACTCTTTTCTTTTTTAGAACATTTCACCTTTCATGCGAATATTCACGCTTACTTAGGTACAAAGTACCCGATTATTTAGATCAAATTCTTTTTTCACTCTTAAGGCTATTGCCTTAAAACCAGGCACATCCCATTATTTTATCACTCTTGAGACTATTGCCTTAATACTAGGCTCACGCTATTATTTTATTCTCACTTTTTTTTAGAGAGAGAAGACTTACTCATTCGTTATCATCTTTATCCTTAACCTAATAGACTATTGTGAAGTGAAAAATAGATGTATACTTGCCTCAAAACTACTGTTAGCGGTATTTATTTTTCAGATTTTGATTTTTTTATCATAAAATTCAAAGTGTATTATCCAATCTACTCTCATATCCAATTTCAAATCTAAATTTGTCCCTTTATCTGTAAATAGGTTGATCTACTGATAAAAATACATAAATTTGTTGTTACATTTTTTTTAGTTTTTTTAGTTTTTTTTTTCAGTTAGTTACCCTAAAAACTACCCAAAGTGTAAAATAAAGAAATCCAAAAATAAAATAAAAACTCTAAAAAAAATTATAATCTTAGAAAAATACAAAAAAATATGCTAACCCACTCCCCTACACCTAAACTCATGTATGCCCTCATACACAAACCAAGTGTGGTAAAATAAATAAAAGTTAACTATTATACAAATACTATATAAATAATAAGAGTCATAAAAGTTACGATCTCAATATCATCACCCTATTAACGCATGGAAAGCGGTTACGACCTCTCGATCACTTCCCACTTTTATAGTGTGTGTGTTTTAAACGTGAAGTGGATGCATTATTATATCTCATTAACCTCCTATAAGTCACAAAATTACCTGTCTGCTTTTTATGCCGTCCTCACTTTTTCTTTGTCCACTTGTAAGCGTTAATAATTGGGTTAAAAAAATTCTTCATTATAAACCTGCCAGTCATCGTTAGTAACAAGCATACATGTAGAAATATCATGAGGTGAGAAGAGTGCTATATATCAAGTGAACGTGGTTGTGGCTCTTCTAACTCACGAAGTACTGCGAGCTCCTCTGCAAACAAATCTTCAAAAGTTTGCTCATAAATCAATGGCACACTTGCACAAGTATTATCATATATAAAATCAGAATGTGCCAATTCTTCTAATAATATGAGCTCATCTTTAAATATTTGCTTAAATGAGAGTTCATCATCAGTGCAAGAGATCGAATGAGAGTGTAAATTATGAATCATGTTGATCTCAATGAGGGAGCTCGTTGCGTGCTCATCTATATTAAATATGTTCAATGCCACAGTCATATTCCCAAACGATAACTTCATGAGGTCACTCCTACAATCAATTAATACATTTGATGTTGCAAAGAGTGGTCTACCCAAGATAACGAAAATTTGATTCTGTGGATTGGAGATCGGCTCAGTTTCTAAGACAATGAAATCTATAGGAAAGATAAACTCGCCAACGTTAATGAGCTCATCTTCGACCATACCAAGTGATCTCTTGATCGAACGATCAGCTAGCTGCAATGTGACATTAGTAGGTTGAAGTTTTCCTAACCCCAGTTGCTGATAAACAGTGTAAGGAAGCAAGTTGACACTGACCCCTAAATCAAGCAACGCCCTATCAAATGTAGTGTTCCCAATGGTTCATGAGATTATAGGGGAACCTGGATCTTTATACTTGATAGGTAACGAGTTAGAGAGGATTTGCAATATATTTGCAATAAGAAAAACTTTCTTAGAAATGTTTCTTGCTCGTTTCTTAGTACACAAATCCTTAAGGAACTTAGCATAAGTAGAAACCTGTTGTATAATATCAATGAGTAGAATATTAACCTTCACTTGCTGAAATATCTTAAGAATCTTTTCTACTTGCGGTGAAGGCTTCCTAAACCGATTGGAATATGGTGCTTTTAGTTTAGGAACATGTTCTTCCAAATGAGTATGTGACGGTGATAGAAGTCATGGAGATGGTTGTGAAGAAAGGAGTGGAAGAGATGATGTAGCCTGCGAGATAGTAGGAGTGAGATCAGAGGGCATGGCTACATTATTATCCACTTGCTTGCCAAATCTAAGCATGTGAATGGCATTGCATTTGTGGACATGCGACTGATTGGAGTTTGAGAAACTTGTATTAGGGTTCGTTATTGGTTGACTTGGAAAGGTACACTGGCCACGTTTACTCATTTGACTCGCTAATTGTCCAACTTGCTGCTCTACATTCTTAATAGATTGAGAGTTCATGAGCAGTTGCTGAGCTATACTTTGAATAAAATCAGTTGAACTTTCATAAAATTTTGCATGTGCGTGTCAAGATTGGACATATGCGTGTCAAATTTGGAATGAGACTTGAGAAGATTTTCAACGTGCTTCTCAAGTGACTGTAGTCACTTTTCTTGTTCATTATTAGACCCCTGTTGTGGATGTGAGTGGTTTTGTGCAGGTGGTCTATTCTGGTTGTTCCCATAATTTGATACATTTAGGTGTTGATAAGCACCCACATTTGGTCTTGAAAACTGATCAGTGACTGGAGGTAGCATGTTAGAGTTAGGGGCCCTGATATTGCCCTTGACCCCATGATAGATTTGGATGGTTCCTCCTGTCAGGATTGTATATAGGAGCGTAAGGATTGTTCATAGGTTGTTGATACAAGGTGTTAGCCTGTTCAAGTGTGGGACCCATGATATTTATTAATAATGGACACTCCTCCATAACATGATTCGGAGTTCCGCAATTAAAGCATGTGGGAACTTGAATTTGATTTACCTGACCCACCGGTGGAGCACTAAGAGTTTCTAATACCTCAATTCTCCTCATAAGGGCTGCCATCTTATCTTTGGTAGCATAGAGCTGTCGACGCTACATATCTCACCCTTATATGCAGAAGTTGATGCATTGGGCTTCTCAGTGGGACTCTCCCACTGTATAGTCTTTCACGATAGGTCCTCAAGAAAGTCCCATGCTTCATCCTCATTCTTTCTCATGAACTCCCCCTGACACATGGACTCAAGAAGTAATCGAGTCCTTCATACACGATTTGACACAACCGTCACTTTTCTATCATATGGTGGGGGTACTGAGCTAATAAGTCCTTGAACCGTTCTAAATATTTCCAGAAGGATTCTCCCGACACTTGACGAAATTGATTAATTTGATTTCGTATCCTTACCGTCTTATGCGTGGGATAATACTTCTTAAGAAACACCGTAATGAATTCATCCCAGGTAGTGATTGAATTAGTAGACATACTGTACAACCACTTTTTGGCATTATCCTTAAGTAAAAACGGGATGAAGTGGAGCTTAATTGCATCCACCGATAAGTGCTGCAGTTTAATCATTACGCATACTTCTTGAAATTCACTGATAAAGAGATATGCATCTTCTGAATCAGAACCAGTGAATTTAGAAAGCGTACTAATGTACTGCGGGTTCAATTCATAGTGATTACCTACTGCATGTGGAAGTTTGATGCATGATGGTAATGATATGTGCAACGCGTAACATCGATCCTGAAGGATCGGGATCGGTTGGTTCATCTTGGCACCCATGAGCAAATCTGATCTCACTAGTCGACCAAATTGATCACGGGTCCAATGTGGCATGAACTAGCGATCGTGAGTGTATGTGTGAATTTCCTAAACTAATGCAAGAAGTGGGGAGTGGTGGAGAGAAAAACGGTGGAGTAGATATGATCAAATAGAAACTGTGATTCCTACAGTGCCTAATATGTTTTATTTTTTTTTATTTTTTTATTTTTTTATTATTTTTATTTTTTTTACAGAACCAGGTAATCAAAATACAGAACTGGAGAAAAGAAGAGATCAAACCTCACCTTGATAGCTGCCAATTGGCGGTTTTCACTGCTGAATAGTGGCCAAACCATAAGATTTGACTCTCTAGTTTTGGCTGATTAGTTCAGAGGTTCTTTTGATCATTTTTGGCTTCCTGTATCTGTACTGTAAGTTTTCTGGACACTCAACATACACTGTTAATCCGTAAAATGTTAGAAACAAGCAAGAAAAATACCGTCGATCCCCAACAACGGCGCCAAAAACTTGATGTGATAATTTAACTACAAGTGTACAGTGTCGGTTGTAGCGCTTAACAGGTCGTTCCACAGAGATCTTAGGTGTTTTGCGATTCTTACTAATTCTATAGTCTAACGGATTATCAAAGAATTCTAAGTTAGAGTTGAGAGTTATTCTAATTAGCCTAGGATTTAGAATCCACTAGTTTCTATCCATGTATTTACTTCTATTATCTTCTTCTATCATAAAAAAGTGGTCTTTTAATTTAATTTTTATTTAAAGTGCCCTACGCATGAGCTATCAAGTAGTGTGCAAACATAACTCATCAAAAATACTACTTTTCATAAAAATAAACTAAATCATTAGATAATTCTTTAAATAAGATGAAAACCAACAACTCTAAACCCTAACTAAGCATAGGCTATCAAGAAAACTAATTTAAGTATAACCAATCAAAGTCTTAATCTTCGAGTTCTTGTATTTTAATCTTTTTATAGAAAAATCATGTCTTTATTTATTTTATTTAAGAAGAAAAATATTAGAAAACAATTACATGGTAGATCCTAGTTTCATCTACATCCTAGAGCTAAACTAATTAGCTACTCATATTCTTAATAAGCAAAATCAAATTTTTATTCATGAATATGGTTAACCCTATCTAGAAAGCAGCAAAACCTAAACTAGAAAGCGAATAACTCTATCTATAAAGCAAATAAAAATCTCAAAACAATGGCTTACCTCTAGAGCACGGTATTGTGGCCATCACCCTTCAGTAAAACCCTAATTTTATTAATGAGAAAATGAGTACAAAATTCCAGGATTCTCTCTAGAATACAAGGGTACGGCCAATATATAGGTTTCGGAAAATCAAATCCAATTATAATACAATTATGAAACTAGAAGACTAAACCAAAGCCACAGGAGAAAAATCAGGTTGTGGGGCCCACTTTGGACCGCCATTTAGCTGCAATTACCGCTAATTTGCGGCTCAAATAAAGCAATTTTTTTTGCGTTTTCTTCCTCTCGAGTATTTTCTCCTTTTGCGATTATTCTGATGACTGTATTGCACTTTAACTCTCTGCAGTATCATAGTCTCGTAGTCTTGCCCACTTTAAAAAATTTTCGAATTTTGATTTCCTACTCCAACTCTGATTTCATACCATCTCCTTATATGAATTGGATTACCTGAAAAAGGCACTAAAAATACCTAAGTAGCATTTATTTATATATATAAATAGATAAAGTATGGGAGAAAAAAATACAATATATAATACTCATCAGTAGCCTCCAACCAATGGTCAGTTTCCAAGACCAAATATGGGTGCTTATCAACACCCAACACTTTAAATCATGGGAACAACCAGAATAGACCATATGCACACAACCAATCACATCCACAATAGAAGTCTAACAATGATCAAGAAAAATGACTCCAGTCACTTGAGAAGAATATTGAAAATCTCCTCAAGTCCTCGTCCAACCTTGACACACATATGCAAAATCTAATGAAAGCGTCAACTGATTTTATTCAAAGAACAAATCAGTACTTGCTCGTGAACTCTCAAGCTATTAAGAACTTAAAGCAGTAGGTTGGACAATTAGCGAGGCAAATGAGTGAACGTGGTAGGGGTAAATTCCAAGTCAACCCTTAACAAACTCTAACGCCAGTTCTTCTAACTCTAATCAGTCGCATGTCAACCAAGTTAATGCCATTCACATGCTTCACTCTGGCAAGCTAGTTGACAATCATGTAGCCATGCCACCTGATTATATTCCTAATGCACGGTAGGCTACACTCCCTGATTCCACGATTCCATCATCACCTCATGATTCATTATCGTCGTTCCGGCATCCACCCACTAGCATGACAGAGGAGTCTGACCTCTCTAAATCCGATCCTCCTATCGACCATACTTATAAGCCAAAGGCTCCCCATCTAAATTGATTGAAGAAAAATTCCCCTCAGGTTGAGCACATCTTTGAGTTATTCAAGCAAGTTAAGGTCAGTATTCCTTTTCTTGATGCAATCCAACAAGTACCTGCTTATGCAAATTCTTAAAAGATTTATGCACAAAGAAGAGAACAACAAATGTTCCAAAAAAGGTTTTCCTAGCTGCTAACATCTCTAACATCCTCTCTCAGTCTGTACCTGCGAAGTACAAAGACCCTGGAAGTTCTACTGTCTCCTGCACCATAGGAACTATAGTGATTGAAAGGGCTCCACAAGAGTTAGAAGCGAGTATCAACTTACTTCCCTATTTATTGTACCAGCAGTTAGGACTGGGAGAGTTGAGACATACAAGAATTATGTTACAACTAGCTAATAGATCTGTGAAGAAACCTATGGGAGAAATTGAGGATGTCTTGATTAAGATTGGGGAGTTTATTTTCCTAGTCTATTTCATAGTTCTCGAGACTCAATCTGTGGTGGATCCACAGCATTATATCCCAGTTATTTTGGGACATCCATTCCTGGCCACATCTAATATTATTATTAATTGCCGTAGTGGATCGATGAGACTTTCTTTTGGAAACATGACACTTCACTTGAATATATTCAATCTAGGGTGCCAACCAAGTGATCCACATGACGAGCCCCTATAAGTGAATATGATCCAAGGGTTTTCCAGTGAGCACTAAGAGGAGGAATTCTTTGATGAGCTGGATGGTTTAGTGATGAGAGTTTATTCTTGGATACGCTCGATGAGTCATCTAATTATGTGTCTTCCACTCGATGTGAACTTCCACCTGAGCCATTGATGACTGAACCACGAGTTCAGTTACGACCATCTATTGAGTGTCCACCTGAGCTTGAGATGAAGGCCCTTCCAAATCATCTCAAGTACGCTTTCTTGGGTGAACACGGCACACTACCAATCATTATCTCTGCAGATTTGACTGAAGCTCAGGAGGAAGCACTCATATCAGTGTTGAAAGTACATAGAAAAGCCATAGACTGGAGTATGACTGATATAAAGAGGATAAGTCCATCTATAGTTCATCATAGAATTCATTTACTAGACAATGTACGACCTACAAGAGATTCTCAGCGTAGGTTGAATCTGATAAGGAAAGAAACTGTGATGAAGGATATTCTCAAGTGCCTTGACAATGTAATCATTTATTCTATCTCTGATAGTGCATGAGTGAGCCCAGTTCAAGTAGTGCCTAAGAAGTCCGAAATCACTGTAGTAAAAAACGATGCAAATGAGCTTATCCTAATGCATTTGCAAACGAGATGGAGGGTCTGTATTGACTATAGAAAGATGAATGTTGCCACTAGGAAGGACGACTTTTCCTTACCTTTTATTGATCAAATGCTGGAACGGTTGGCCAGCTATGAGTTCTATTGTTTCTTAGATGGATATTCTGGCTAAAACCAAATTTCCATCGCCCCGGAGGATCAAGAAAAGACCATGTTCACATGTCCATTTGACACCTTTGCATGCAGACACATGCCCTTTGGGTTATGCAATGCACCTGCCACATTCCAAAGGTGCATAATTAGTATTTTCTCTGACATGGTTGAACGATTTCTTGAAATCTTCATGGATGATTTCTCTATCTTTGGAGATTCATTTAAAGAGTTTCTGTATTATTTAAAATTAGTTCTCACGTGTTATCATGAGAAACATTTGACACATAATTGAGAAAAATGCCATTTCATGGTCAAAAATGACATAGTGGTAGGGCATGTATTTTCCACCTCCGCAATCTCGAAGGATGGTATCAAGGTTGACAAAGCTAAGATGGACCTCATCATGAATCTTCCACCTCCGCAATCAGTGAAAGATATATGCACCTTTCTTGGTCACACTGGATTCTATAGAAGATTTATCAAAAACTTTAGTAAAATTGCTAGGCCTTTGACACATCTGTTGGCTAAGGACGTGCCATTTAATTTTACACCTAATTGTCTTATAGTCTTTGAGCAGCTCAAGAAGGAACTCACCATCACTCCTATTATTCATGCGCCAGACAGGAGTCTGTCATTTAAGCTTATGTGTGACGCATATGATTATGCTATCGGTGCTGTCCTTGGACAACGTATTAATAAGCAGCCACATTTGATTTACTATGCAAGTGGACACTCAATGACGCCCAGTTGAACTACTCTACCACAGAGAAAGAGCTTCTCGTAGTCATCTTTGCACTTGAAAAGTTTCGCTCCTACTTAATTGGACCACGGATTATAGTTTACACTGATCATGCTGCTTTGAAATATTTGTTGACCAAGAAAGACGCAAAAGCAAGGCTCGTTCGATGGATTCTCTTGTACAAGAGTTTGATCTTAAGATAATAGACAAGAAAGGTGCTGATAATTTATTAGCTATCACTTGTCTCGCCTGCCAATGCTCCAACTAATTTTTGTCCCATAAATGAATCATTTCCTGATGAGCAATTGCTTACATTAACACGTGAACCATGGTTTGCTGACATTGTTAACTATCTTGTGACCTAAAAGATTCCATCCTATTGATCCAAGCAAGACTGATATAGATTCAAGTCCCAAGTAAAATTTTTTTACTGGGATAAACCATATTTGTTCAAATATTGTCCAGACCAGATCATACGTCGATACATACCTGACAATGAGATACAAAGTGTCCTTTCTTTTTGTCATGATCTTGCTTGTGGAGGACACTTTGGTCCGAGAAAAACGGCTGAAAAGGTGTTGCAGAGTGGCTTTTATTGGCCAACTATTTTTAAAGATGTTGTGGAATATTGCAAAACATGCACACGATGTCAATTTGTAGGCAAAATTTCACGGCACAATATGATGCCTTTGCAACCTATCCTTGAGCTCGAAATATTTGATGTATGGAGTATAGATTTTATGGGACCGTTACCCAATTCATTTGGAAACCAATACATATCAGTCGCTGTCGATTATATTTCCAAATGGGTAGAGGAAATTGCCGCAAAATCGAATGACAACAAAGTTGTTGTCAAGTTCTTGAAAGAGAATATATTTTTTCGATTTGGCATTCCTCGAGCTATCATTAGTGATAATGGTACCCATTTTACTAACCGATTATTTGAGGCACTCATGCGGAAATAGTCCATTACCCACAAGTTAGCTACACTGTATCATCCACAAACTAGTGGGCAAGTGGAAGTTTTCAATCGTCAAATCAAATTGATTTTTGAGAAAACAGTGCAACACAAAAGAAAAAATTGGTCATGTAAACTAGCGGATGCATTAAAGGCTTACCGTACTACTTACAAAACCAATCTAGGCATGTTTCCCTGTTAGTAGATATTTGGAAAAGTGTCATTTACTGGTGGAGCTTGAGCATAAGACTTTATGGGCAATTAAATTCCTTAATTTTGAGTTCGAAAAAGCCAGCGAGCAGTGAAGGCTCCAACTTAATGAGCTTGATGAGATTAGATGGGATGCATATAAGAGTGTTGAGATTTATAAGGAGAAAACTAAAGTATTACATGACAAAGCGATCATTAACAAGTCATTTACACTAGAGAAAAAAGTTTTCTTATATGATTCGAGGCTACATTTATTCCCTGGAAAATTGAGGTGAAGATGGAGTAGACCGTACATAGTACGGGCTGTGCAACAGTATGGTGCAATTGATCTCGAGAACCCTAAAACCGGTAGTATATTTATAGTTAATGGTCAAAAATTAAAACCATTTTTAGAAACTCGAGCAAGCGATCATGTAGAGGTCGTGATACTTTACGACCCAATTTATGCATAGAGGCATGTAGTCATTTGTAAATTACAATGTATATTATGCATATTGTGCATTTCTAATGTAATATAGGGTACAATAGAAGTTGAAGGCTGTAGAGTAATATTTGAGGAAGGAAGGGACCTGTTGAAATTTGCATCTCTATAAATACCCAACTAGCCCCAATCAGCCCCAAACCCAAACCCTAGTTGCCTTCACCTTCCCCTCACATCCCTAAAGCCTCCTTTGCCTTCTTTTTTTTGTGCAGATCAGTTGAGATTCTCTACTTTGAGCTCAATACAGAAGCCACCAACAGCCATATCTCTGCCTCATCTTCCTCTTCCACAAAGCCGTGCTCCAAATTTCCTCTTTTTGCTAAGAATTAGCAGCAAACACCGCCAATCAGCTACGGATTTTAGGAATTTCCCTCTGAAACTTCATGGGAGGTGAGATTTCTGGATCGTCTACTTACTGTTAAATTAGAATAATTTTGTGTAATCTCTAGTATAATCTAATGGCACGGTTTGCTTCTGAAAAATACTTTGGTGAGACTTTTGCTGCATTTTCGGTATATTTTTTATCCACCATAGAAACTTTGGGATAAAATTACTTAGTATATATGCCTAGTTCATTCTATATTCCAGAGTTAGTAAAGAAGTTTTATGCAAGTTTTGCAAAATTGGATATTTCGAAGAATCACAAAACTATTAAACTCCACTGACATGGAGAAATCCATAAAGTACACGCAGTGGCCATCTCTGCATCCATCGATATCCTCCTTCACCGTGGGAATCAAATTCCAGACGCGATTGAGAAATATCTTACACGGATGGGTCCTAATTGCAAAGTGACACGTGATAGAGAGATCAACAGCAAGACACTTTATGTATACGCGACTTGCTACTGGATCGACACTAATGTAATGTGGATTATACATATGTCATCATTTTACGCATCTACATTACACATTGTTGATTGCATCATGCGTCAAGACACTCATTTTTGTATGTGCACACAATTAGTCGACACCATTGTAGATGCTAAGATGCGGTCGAGGACTACTTTGCCTCTGCCATTTCTGATTACACATTTGTGTCGTGAATTTATGTCTAGTGCAGAGTTTGATGCATATGCACCCTCACGTATGTCCATAGCCGTAGAGCACATATAAGTGACATATCACGCTACTATTCTAGAGGATTGGAATAGAAATACGGTTGATGAAAACATATACGTCACTGAGTTAACACAAGAGGAGAATGACGTCTTCATTGACCAAGACTTGCTAGCATATCCCACTGAGCAAATCAATGTTGTCTGGCGTGGTCTTGGAAAAATTTAGCGACGATTGAAATAAATTAACCGTGAAGAGACTTCTACTATATGTGGACGTCGTGCACCCGGTGAATTGAGTAGGAGGCAAAGAGGACGACACCAATGATTTGTGTATGAGAGCATACGCAAGTTTAGGTGTGGGGAGTGGATTAGGAGATTTTATTTTATTTAATTATTTAATTATTTTATTTTTGTAAGATTTTTAGTTTTTATTCTAGGTGATTTTTATTTTATTTTTAGGTTTTTTGAGTTTCTTTATTTGACACTTCGGGTAGTTTTTAGGGTATCAAGAAACTTAACTCAAGTATAACCTATCAAAGTATTAATCTACGAGTTCTTGTATTTTAATCTTTTCACAGAAAAATTATATCTTTATTATTTTAATTAGGAATAAAATTCTAGAGAGTAATTACATGGTTGATTCTAGTTTCATCTACATTCTAGAGCTAAGCTAAATTAGTTACTCATTGTTCTAGTTAATAAAATCCTATTTTTATTCATGAAAGCAATTAAATATAATTTAGAAAGCAAATAAATCTAAACTAAATAGCAATTAGAAGAGATTAGCTAAGAAAAATTGATATGCAGTAAGTGTTACCTCTGGAGTCGGTATTGTGGCCGTCATCTCTTCAGCAAACCCTAATTTTTATTAATAAAATCCGAATACAAATTATCTCCTACTTCCTTTATGATTAATCTCTATATATCTCTAGATTACAAGGATACGACCAATATATATACATAGAAAAATCAAACCCTAATTTCAACAGAAGAGAAAAACTACAAACTTACTTCGAAACCTCCACAGAAAAAATCACCCATAGGTGGGCCCACTCTTCTGCCAATTGGCTGCACTCTGCCAATTTTGCGGCAAAACCTTGGAGAAAACTTATGGGTTTCATCTGCACGTGTCTCATATCTTGTTATCTTGATTCTCTTGACTGTATTGGACTTTGACTCTCTACAATATCATAATCTTGTAGCTTTACTCTCTTTAAACTCCTTCCCGGGCTTGGTTTCCTAATTGAGCTCTGATTTCATGCTATCTCCTTGTATGAATCGGATTACCTGAAAAACAAACTATCTGAGTAACATTATTTAAATACAAAAATAGATAATATGGAGACTATAAATATGCAACATATAGAACTCATCACACCCCCATACCTATCTTTTGCTAGTCCTCGAGCGAAACCTAAAGCTCAAAAGAAAAAGAAAAATCCTAATTTTTCTTAGCACGTGCAACAAGTTTTTAAATCTTTAGGTTACGCTAGTGGACGAGTTGTGTCTTGTGAGGGTTTGTAGTGAATATACCCACAAAATTCATGAAGAAGATAGATTAAGGAATAAAGAAAAATAAGGATAACCAAAAATCAAGAAAAATAAAAAGTTTATACAACAGAAAGAATTTTTTTTTTAAAATATTTTCTTTAATTAATCTTACTAATATACAAACACAAGAACGTATTTAGATTATCAATTTTCAAATCAAGCGTCATATCAGATACACTTATCATTCTAATTAAAAACTCAAATCCTATCTTTCAATACCCACTAATAGATAATCCATTGGCTCATATATATTTACGTGCACGTGTGATAGTCTACTTCGACCTTGGACTCCAACTCTAACTTATGACTCATCTCCTCTCTCATAATAATTTTTTTATTTCTTTTTTATAAAGAATATTTTACTTTTCATGCATATATTCATGCTTGTTTAGGTGCAAAGTACCCGATTACTTAGATCATAATTTTTTTTCACTCTTGAGGCAATTGCCTTAACACAGGTACACCCCATTATTTTATCACTCTCGAGACTATTGACTTAATGCTAGGCGCACCTCCGTTTTTTTATTCTCGCTTTTTTTTAGAGAGAAAATACTTACTCAATTATTATCATCTTTATTCTTAACCTAATAAACTATTGTAAAGTAAAAAATAAATGTATACTTACCTCAAAATTTGTAATACCCCAAAATTTGAGCTATCTGAATTACTCTCTTGAGACCAGGGGTGCTGAATAAGTCCACCGAAGTCAATTTTGGACACCGAAATAACCTTTGGTGAACGTAACTTTAAATCCACAAACACAAATGACATTCGGTCCTCGCGATTATTAGTTTAATAATATTTAGGATTTTTGGAGAATTTTCTTACGACGCCGAAAAATACTCCCAGAATTGCTAATTTAATAATATTAAAATTATCGTTTTAATTATTCGGAATTTCGGTTCATTTATTCCGGATATCAAAACAACAAACGGATAATTTTGTAGTGTTCCCCTCATCGAGCACTACGTCCTACATAAATTTGGTAGCATTTGGAGAATATTAGGTGGAACCAAAATTATTAAATTTTATTAAAATAATAATAACAACAATAATAATAATAATACGAGAGGTGGTTTACTGTGTTGTGCTGCCGTGACAAATAAAAGCGGAGTGGCAACTGGGCTAGGTGTTAAAGGCCGGGTGAACATTGTGAAGAAAAGAAAATATATATATATAAAAATAAAAATAAAACCAACCTCTCCCTTATCTCTCTACCTCACCTCTCCCTCACTCCCTCTCCATTTCACTCCCTCTGCTGCTGGTTCCCTCTCCATTTCACTCCCTCTGCTGCACCAATAGAAAAGAAATAAAGAAAAAAATAAAATAAAAATAAAAAGAGAAGAAGAAGGAGAAGGAACGGGTTCGAGAAATTGAAGGAAATTAAAAAAAATTCGATATAAGTAACACACTTCCCTTCTTCTATTAATTATTTTTCTTTTAATTATATAATTTTTCTTTTTGATTGTATTGTTTAGAAGGAATTAATTGTTAGCCATTTTGTCAAAATTAAGTTTCGGTTTGGAGTAGAAAATTTATTTTTGGTATGAGGATACTCACATTTTTAATTGTGTACATTACAATAAATTTTGCAAATAGATAAATAAATAAAAATAAAAATAAAAGAAAAAGGGAAAAGAACAGAAAAGAAGAAAAAGAAGAGGAGGAAGAAGCAGCAGCTAGTTGGAAAATTAGGGCTAGGCCGAGAGAGATTAGAAAAAAAAAGAAAAAGAAAAAAAGGAACTGGGCCTGGCCCAACCCCAAAGGAAAAAAAAAAGAAAAGAAAACGAGAGAAAAAATGGTAACTGGGCCTGGCCCAGCTCATAAGAAAAAAAAAAAAAGAGAAAAAAAAGAGAAAAAAGGGGTAACTGGGCCTGGCCTAGTCCAGGAGAAAATAAAGAAAAAAAATAGAAAAGAGTAGTGGGCTTGGAATTGGTTTGGGCCAGAAAAAAAAAAAAAATAATAATAACACTGGGCCGGCAAGCCCAGCCCAGTAAAAGAAAAAGAAAAAAGAAAATAAAAATGAGTGGGCCTGGGCTTGCTAGAAAAGAAAAGGAAAATAAAATTAAAATAAATATATGAAAAAGTAGGATTGGACTTGATGGATTAAATGATTGAGAGATTTGAATTGGATTTGTCTTGGATTAATTGGGAATAATTAATAATAGTAATAAATTAGATTTTAATTAAAAGAGAAGTATATATTAATATATATGATTGAGCCTAGAAATGTAATAAATGTATACGTTGGGTTTAAAAATAATACAGTATTATTATATGATTCACTTGATTCCCAAATTGGGTTATTAATTGACACTGAGAATGAAATTATATTATTGTAATAATTTTGATGATATGCATTGGGTTACAATTGTGGACTAACATCTATCATGCTAAATGTCATGTGCTTTGATATTACAAGTCATGCGTTTTACATGTCATGTGCTTTAGAAGTCATGTGTTTTAATATTACAGATCGTATGTTATGATACTACATATCATGTACAGTCATGAAAATGCAAGCATGTTATCATGAATTGAAAAACAATAAGTAAACAAATAAATGAAAAATAAAATTTTCATGTGCATAATTCATTATGAATACGGGGACGGGAGAAACTATATGATGGATAAGAGCCTTGCCGTATAAGAATTGATTGTATTGTTAGGGCCGGGATTCTTTTACTACAGCGACCTGGGTGATTACTGGATCATCAATTGATATTTATCTAGAGTGGTATGTCCGTTACTGTAATACAGTACGGAACTTGATTGTAGTGCCTAGCGGCATGTCATGGTTCAGCGCCATGAATATTATGGCCGGGTCCCGGGTATGCACGGGCACTTATACAACAAGAGAGAATAGCGCTATCTTATCCATTAATATAATTTCTATAATTAAATTGGACGATGACTGAGACCAATAGAATATATGATTAAATAGATAGAGTAGTTGTTGTCATATTTATTTATTTATCCATTTATTTATACTTGCCTTCATGTTAATTTATATATTGCCTTCATATTTATTTATATGCACACAAACAACACTGATATAAACATACTCATGCACACTGATATTCCTATACTATGATAGTACACAATTTCCTCTTTTTAAATGTGTTACTTGCTGTGTTTAATCCCCTGGGTTTTGAAACCAGATTTGGAACGTGAAGAAGGGGATCCAGCCCCAGTTGAAGACCTATACTTTGTTGGACAGATCGAGTGACAATAAGCAAGCGAAGTACCCCTGGAGAACTTTTGTATATGTTGTCTATATTTCTTTTTGTCTGGACACTGCTTTTCTCTTTGACTCTTTTGTGTTCATATTTAAAGCAGTGTGCCATTTTATGTAATAAAATTTTTATATAAATGAAATATTTTTAGTTTCAGACATGTTATTTACTTATCTGATTGTGGCAGTAGTTACGGTCAAGATCCTGTGACTGTTGGGTTGTCTAGTGAAAATAATAAGTAACGTCCTCCGTTTTGAGAAGCAACTGAAAAACGGAGGTGTTACAAAATTACTGTTAACGGTATTTTTTTTGAATTTTAATCTTTTTCAAAAAATTCTGAGTGCATCATCTAATCTACTTTCTTATCAAATTTAAAATCTAAATTTATCCTTTTATCTATAATTAGGTTGATCTATTTATAAAAATATAAAACAAAATTTAATTTTTTTATTTTTTAAATTTTTTTAGTTAGTTACCCTAAAAGCTACCCAAAATATAAATAAAGAAACCCCAAAAATCTAAAAATAAAATAAAAATCCTAAAAAAATAAAAATAAAACTAAAAATCCTAAAAATCCTAGAAAATAAAAATCTCTCTAATCCACTCCTCCACACCTAAACTTGTATATGCCCTCATAAACAAATTATTGGTGTCGTCCTCTCTGCCTCCTACTGGACTCTCCTAGTGCACGACGTGCACCGGCAGTCGAAGACTCTCCTCGATCGATTTGTTTCAGCCGACGCTAAATTTTTCCAAGACCTTGCCAGACAACATTGATTTGTTCAGTGGGATCAGCTGACAAATTTTGGTCAAAAAAAGGCGTTATCCTCCTCCTCTTGTGTTAATTGAGTGGCATATATATTTTCTTCATCTGTATTTCTATTCCAATCCTGTGGAGTAGCAGTAGCAGCGTGATATGTCATTGAAGTGTGTTATGCAGCTATAAACACTCGTGAGGGTGCATATGCATTAAATTTGGCACTAGACATAAATCCGCGACACAATTGTGTAATTAGACATGGCAGAGGCAAGCTAGTCCTTGACCGCATCTTAGTATCGATAATAGCGTCTACTAATTGTGTGCACATACAAAAGTGATTATCTTGACACATAATAATATAAACAATATAAAGTGTGGGTGTGTAAAAATATGACATATGTGTAATGCCCTTCACATTAGTGTTGATCAGTGGCAAGTTGCGTGTATATTGCGGTATAGTGTCTTACTGCTGATCCTTCTATCTCGTGTCAGTTTGCAGTTTAGACCCATCTATGTAAGATAGTCCTCAATCACATCTGGGGTTTGATTCCTAGGGTGAAGGAGGATACCGGTGGATGCAGAGATGGTCGCTGCATGTACTTCATGTATTTCTCCACGCCAGTGGAGTTTTATGGTTTTGCGATTCTTCGAAATATCGGATTTTGCAAAACTGACATAAAATTTCTCTACTAACTCTGGGATGTAGAATGAATTGCGAGTATGTATCAGATAATTCCATCCCAGAGTTTCAATAGTGGATAGGAAATATACACTAAATACCGCAAAAATTTTACCAAAAAATTTCTCGCAAACAAATCGTGCCATTATATTTTGACAGAGATCAGAATTTTTTTCTAATTAAACTGTAAATAGAGGATAAAACAACCTCACCTCCCCTGAAGTTTCAGGGGGTAATTCCACACTCTTGCCACTATTCAGCGGCATTGTGCCGCTGATTGGCGCCAGAAGAGGTTCCTCTAGGGCACGACTTTGGGGAGGATGGAGTTTCTGGTGAGCCTAGATCTCTGATCATCATTGGTTACAGCAAAAGTTGGCAATTCTAGACTGACCTGCAAAGAAGAGATGAAAGGAGCAAAGGAGAATTTGGGGGAGAAGGGGAAGCTAGGGTTTGGGTTTAGGTGAATTGAGGGTTGGTTGGGGCTGCTAGTAGTTTTATAGAGATGGTAAATTTCAATCAGCTCCTCATCTTTCCTCAATTTTGTTTGCAATTCTGCATCATGTTAGTAACACAATATACATAATATACATACTATTATGCAAATAAACACATACCTCTATGCATAGATCAGGTCATGAAGTGTCACAACCTCCGCATTATCACTCACTCGAGTCTCTAAAAATGGTTTTAATTTTTGACCGCTCACTTTGAATAATTCACCATTTTTAGGGTCCTCGAGATCGATCGTACCATGATGGTACACTGTCCGTACTATGTACAGTCCATTCCATCTCGACCGCAATTTTCCTGGGAATAAATGTAGCCTTGAATTATATAAGAGAACTTTTTGTCCGGGTGTAAATAATTTGCGAATGATCGTTTTGTCATGAAAGACTTTAGTTTTCTCTTTATAAATAGGGGTATTTACTGGTTTGTCCCTCAAATCTTTATATATTATGATTTTGTCCCCCAAATCTTCATATTTAGGATTTTGTCCCCCAAATCTTATAAGTTACAACAATTTAGTCCCCCTCTCTAACTTTTCCTAACACAGTTAAATATTTGACCATTTTACCCCTCTTTTCCTCTTCTATTTTCCTCCTCTCTTATTCTTTTCTCTTCCTCCTCTCTTCTCCTTTTCTTTATTATTTATCCTCTCTTCCTCCTCTCTTAAGTTACAGAAAGAGAAGAGAGGAGGAAAAGAGAAGGAGAAGAGAGGAGGAAGAGAGAAGAAATAATGAAAAAAAGGAGAAGAGATGAGGAAGAGAGAAGAAGAAGAGAGGAGGAAGAGAGAAGAAGAAGAGAGGAGGAAAATAGAAGAGAAAAAGAAGGGTAAAATGGTCAAATATTTAATTGTGTTAGGGAAAATTAGAGAGGGGGACTAAATTGTTGTAACTTATGAGTTTTGGGGGACAAAATCCTAAATATGAAGATTTGGGGGACAAAATCATAATATATAAAGATTTGAGGGACAAACCAGTAAATACCCCTTATAAATATTAGCACTATCATATGCATCCTTCTAATTTCATCAAGTTCATTAAGTTACACCTCCTCTGCTCACCAGCTTTTTCGAGCAAAATTTTGAAATTCGATTGCCCATAAAGCCTTATGCTCAAGCTTCACCGGTAAATGACATGCTATTCCAAATATCAACCAATGTGGAGATATGTCTAGATTGGTCTTGTAAGCGGTACGGTAGGCCCATAATGCATCCGCTAGTTTACATGACTAATGTTTTCTGTTATGATGCACTGTCTTTTCTAAAATCAGTTTGATTTGGTGATTGGAAACTTTTACTTGTCCACTGGTTTGCAGATGATACGGTGTAGCTAACTTGTGCGTAATGGAATATTTCTACATAAGCGCCTCAAATGACCGATTAGTGAAATGAGTACCGTTATCGCTAATGATAGCTCGAGGAATGCCAAATCGAGAAAAGATATTCTCTTTCAAGAACTTGACAACGACTTTGTTGTCATTCGATTTTGCGGCAATTGCTTCTACCCATTTGGAAACATAATTAACAGTGACCAATATATATTGGTTTCCAAATGAGTTGGGTAACGGTCCCATAAAATCTATACCCCATACATCGAATATTTCGACCTCAAGGATAGGTTGCAAAGGCATTATATTGCGCCATTAAATTTTGCCTACAAATTGGCATCGTGTGCATATTTTGCAATATTTCACAGCGTCTTTGAAAAGAGTTGGCCAATAAAAACCACTCTGCAACACCTTTGCAGCCGTTTTCCTAGGACCAAAGTGTCCTTCACAAGCAAAATCATGACAAAAAGAGAGGACACTTTGTATCTCATCATTGGGTATGCATCGACGTATGATCTGGTCTAGATAATATTTGAACAGATATGGTTATCCCAATAAAAAAATTTTACTTGGGATAAGAACCTATATCGATCCTACTTAGACAAATGGGATGGATCTTTTTGATTACAAGATAGTTCACAATGTCAGCAAACCATGGTTCATGCATCAGTACAAATAATTGTTCATCAGGAAATGATTCGTTTATGGGATAAGAATTAGTTGGAGTGTTGGGCAGGCGAGACAAGTGATCAGCTGTTAAATTATCAGCACTTTTCTTGTCTAATATCGCAAAATCAAACTCTTGTAACAAGAGGATCCATTGAACGAGCCTTGCTTTTGCGTCTTTCTTGGTTAACAAATATTTCAAAGCAGCATGATCAATGTAAACTATAATCCATGATCCAATTAAGTAGGAGCGAAACTTTTCAAGTGCAAAGACGACTGCCAGAAGCTCTTTCTCTGTGGTAGAGTAATTCAACTGGGCATCATTGAGTGTCCTACTTGCATAGTAAATCACGTGTGGCTGCTTATCAATACGTTGTCCAAGGACGGTATCGATAGCATAATCAGATGCGTCATACATAAGCTCAAAGGGCAAACTCCAATCTGGCCATGAATGATAGGAGTGGTGGTAAGCGTCATCCTGAGGTGCTCAAATGCTCTAAGACAATCTGGTGTGAAATTGAATGGCACTTTCTTGGCTAGTAGATGTGTCAAAGGCCCAGCAATTTTGCTAAAGTCTTTGATAAATGTTCTATAGAACCCAGCATGACTAAGGAAGGGGCATATATCTTTTACTGATTGTGGAGGTGAAAGATTAATGATGAGATCCATTTTGGCTTTGTCAAGCTCGATACCTTTTTTCGAGATGACATGCCCTAGCACTATGCCATTTTTGACTATGAAATGGCATTTTTTCCAATTGAGTGTCAAATATTTCTCATGACAATGCATGAGAACTAACTCTAAATGATGCAGACACTCTTGGAATGAATCTCCAAAGATAGAGAAATTATCTATGAAGATTTCAAGAAATCATTCAACCATGTCGGAGAAATACTCACCATACACTTTTGGAACGTAGCAGGTGCATTGCATAACACAAAGGGCATGCGTTTGAATGCAAAAGTGCCGAATGGACATGTAAACGTGGTCTTTCCTTGATCCTCTGGGGCGATTGGAATTTGGTTGTAGCCAGAATATCCATCTAAGAAACAATAGAACTCATATCCGGCCAACCGTTCCAACATCTGATCAATAAATGTAAGGGAAAGTGGTCCTTTTTAGTTGTAGCATTAAGCTTTTTATAGTCAATGCAGACTCGTCATCCCATCTGCAAACACATTATGATAAGCTTATTTGCATCGTTCTTGATTATAGTGATTCTGAACTTCTTAGGCACTACTTGAACTAGGCTCACCCATACACTATCAGAGATAGCATAGATGATCCCATTGTCAAGGCACTTAAGAATATCCTTCTTCACAGTTTCTTTCATTACCGGATTCAACTTATGCTGAGAGCCTCTTGTAAGTCGTGTATTATCTAGTAAATAAATTCTATGCTGCACTATAGATGGACTTATCCCCTTAATATCTGCCATACTCCAGCCTATGGCTTCCCTATGTGCTTTCAACACTGATATGAGTGCTTCCTCCTGAGCCATCAAATCTGCAGAGATAATGACTGATAGTGTGTCATGTTTACCCAAAAAAACGTACTTGAGATGACTCGGAATGGTCTTCATCTCAAACTCAGGTGGACACTCAATAGATAGTCGTAACTGAACTCGCGGTTCAGTCATCAATGGCTCAGGTGGAAGTTCCCATCAAGTGGAAGACACATAATTAGATGACTCATCGAGCGTATCCAAAAATAAACTCTCATCAACTAAACCATACACATCATCAAAGAATTCCTCCTCTTGGTGCTCACTGGACAATCCTTGGATCATATTCACTTCTACAGGCTCGTCCTGTGGATCACTAGGTTGGCGCCCTAAATTTAATATATTCAAGTCAAGTGTCATGTTTCCAAAGGAAAGTCTCATCCACTCCGGCAATTAATAACAGTATTAGAAGTAGCCAGGAATGGACGTCCCAAAATAATTGTGATACAATGCTGTGGATCCATCATAAGTTGAGTCTTGAGAACTATGAAATCGATTGGAAAAATAAGCTCCGCATTCTTAATCAAGACATTCTCAATCTCTCCTATAGGCGGCTTCACAGATCTATCAGCTAGTTGTAACGTAATCCTTTTAGGTCTCAACTCTCACAGTCCTAACTGCTGGTATACTGAATAAGGAAGCAAGTTGACACTTGCTCCTAAATCTAGTAAAGCCTTTTCAATCATTGTAGTCCCTATAGTGCAACAGACAGTAGGACTTTCAGGGTCTTTGTACTTCACAGGTACAGACTGAGAGAGCATGCTAGAGATGTTAGCAGGTAGGAAGACTTTCTTTGGAACATTTGTTGTTGTATTCTTTGTGCATAAATCCTTTAAGAATTTTGCATAAGCAGGTACTTATTGGATTTCATCAAAAAAAGGAATATTGACCTTAATTTGCTTGAATAACTCAAGGATGTGTTCAATCTGAGGAGAATTTTTTTCAATCAATTTGGATAGGGAGCCTTCAGCTTATAAGTATGGTTAATAGGAGGATCAGAATTAGAGGGGTCTGACTCCTCTGTCGTGCTAGTCGGTGGATCATGGGATGATCATAATGATGAATCCTGAGGTGATGATGGAATCGTGGAATCGGGGAGTAGCCTGCCGTGCAATAGGAGTGGAATCAGATGATATGGCTACATGATTGTCAACTAGCTTGCTAGATCAAAATGTGTGAATGGTATTAACTTGGTTGACATGCGACTGATTAGAGTTTGAGAAACTGGTGTTAGGGTTTGTTATGAGTTGACTTGGAAAAGTACCCTTACCACGTTTACTCATTTGACTTGCTAATTGTCCAACCTGATGCTCTACGTTCTTAATAGATTGAGAGTTCACCAGTAGGTGCTGATTTGTTCTTTGAATAAAATCAGTTGACACTTTCATAAGATTTTGTATGTGCGTGTCAAGGTTGGATTGAGACTTGAGAAGATTTTCAACGTTCTTCTTAAGTGACTGAAGTCGCTTTTCTTGATCATTATTAGACCCCTGTTATGGATATGAGTAATTTTGTGCAGGTGGTCTATTCTAGTTGTTCCCATGATTTGATGGTTTGGGTGTTAATAAGCACCCACATTTGGTCTTGAAAACTGACCAGTGGCTGGAGGCTAAATATTGGGGTTCGGGGCTCCCTGATATTGCCCTTGATCCTAAGAAAGATTTGGATGGTTCATCTAGCCAGGATTGTATATCGGAGCGTACGGATTATTCATGGGTTTTTGATACAAGGCGTTAGCTTGCTCAAGTGTGGCACCCATAAGATTCACTAACAATGGACACTCCTCCATAACGTGATTTGGAGTTCCGCAATTAAAGCACGTGGGACTTTGGATTTGATTCACTTGACCCACCTGTGGAACAATAGGAGTCTCCAATGCCTCAATTCTCCTCATAAGAGCTATAATCTTAGTTTCGGCAGCTATAGAGTTGTCGACACTATGCATCCCACCCTTTTGTGCAGAAGTTTATGCACTGGATTTCTCTGCGGGACTCTCCCACTGATAGTCGACAGCTATAGAGTTATCGACGCTATGGATCCCACCCTTTTGTGCAAAAGTTTATGCACTGGATTTCTCTGCGGGACTCTCCCACTGATAGTCTTTCACGATAGGTTCTCAAGAAAGTCCTATGCTTCATCCTCGTTCTTTCTCATGAACTCCCCCTAACACATGGACTCAAGAAGAGTTTTGGATGTATAATCGAGTCCTTCATACACGATTTGACACAACCGCCATTTTTCTATCGCATGGTGGGAGCACTGAGCTAATAAATCCTTAAACTATTCTAAGTATTTCCAGAAGAGTTCTCCCAACACTTGATGGAATTAATTGATTTGATTCCTAATTCTTTCTGTCTTATACATGGGATAATACTTCTTAAGAAACACTATAACGAATTCATCCCAAGTAGTGATTGAATTAGTAGGCATATTGTACAACCACTTCTTGGCATTATCCTTGAGAACAAATGAGATGAAGTGGAGTTTAATTGCATCCTCCGATAAGTGCTGCAGTTTAATCATCACGCATACTTCTTGAAATTCATTGATAAAGAAATATGCATCCTCTAAATCAGAACTAGTGAATTTAGGAAGCATACTAATATACTGCAACTTCAACTCATAGTGATTACCCGCTGCGTGTGGAAGTTTGATGCATGATGGTAATAATGTGCGTAACAGGTAACATCGATTCTGAAGGATCGGGATCGGTTAGTCTATCTTTTCACCCATAAACAAATCTGATCTCACTAGTCGACCACATTGATCACGGGTCCAATGTGGCATGAACCAGCGACTGTGAATGAGTGCGTGAACTTCCTAAACTAATGTAAAAAGTGCGGTGTGGTGGAGATAAAACGGTGGAAGAGATGTGATCAAATAAAAGATGTGATTCCTACTGTTCCTATTTTTTATTTTTTTAATTTTTTTTTACAAAACTAGAGAACCAAAATACAGAACTGGAGAAAAATCGGAGTCAGGAAATACCTCTTCTGTCACCAAATAACGGTTCTAGTCGCCAAATAGCAGCAGAACCAGAGAGTTTGACTCTCTAGTTTCTGCTCCGCAATCCTGAGGCTCCTATGATCCCTTTTGTTTTCCTGTATCTGCACTTTCTGGTCCCTGCACACTCAACACACACTGTTAACCCGTAAAACATTAGAAAAAGAAAGAAAAATATCGTCGATCCCCGGCAACGGCCCCAAAAACTTGAAGTGATAATTTAACTGCAAACGTACAGTGTCGGTGTAGCGCTATACAGGTTGTCCCACAGAGATCTCAGGTGTTTTGCAATTCTCGCTATTCCTATTATTCTAACGGACAAACCAAAGATTCTAAGTTGAAGTTAAGTTTATCTAATTAGCCTAGGATATAGAATCAACTAGTTTCTAACTATGAATTATTTCTATTATCTTCTTCCTATTATAAAAATTTAATCTTTTAGTTTTAATTTTTACTTAAAATATTCTAAGCATGAGATATCAAGTAGTGTGCAAGTATAACTAATCAAAGAAACTAGTTTTCATAAAAGCAAACTAAATAATTAGATAATTTGATGAAGAAGATAAAAATCAACATCCCAAAGCTCTAAGTATACGCTATCAAGAAACTTAACTCAAGTATAATCTATCAAAGTATTAATGTACGAGTTCTTGTATTTTAATCTTTTCATAGAAAAATCATGTCATTATTATTTTAATTAGGAAGAAAATACTAGAGAACAACTACATGGTGGATTTTAGTTTCATCTACATTCTAAAGCTAAGCTAAATTAGCTACTTATAGTTCTAGTTAACAATATCCTATTTTTCTTCATGAAAGCAATTAAATCTAATCTAGAAACGAAATAAATCTAAACTAGAAAGCAATTAGAAGAGATTAGCTAAGAAAAATTGATATGCAGCAAAGGTTGCTTTTGGAGTCGGTATTATGGCCGTCACCCCTTCAGCAAACCCTAATTTTCATTAATAAAATCCGAGTACAAATTATCTCCTACTTCCTTTATGATTAATCTCTATATATCTTTAGATTACAAGGGTACGACCAATATATATACATAGGAAAATCAAACCCTAATTTTAACAAAAGAGTACAAAATTACGTTAAAGTCCCCACAGAAAAATCACCCATAGGTGGGCCCACTCTACCACCAATTAGCAGCACTCTGCCGCTATTTGGCGGCAAACCCTTGGAGAAAATTCTGGATTTTCTTCTGCATGAATTTTCTTTTGCACAAGTCTCTTGTCTTGTTCTCTTGATTCTCTTGATTGTATTGACTTTGACTATATAGTATCCTAATCTTGTAGTGGTAGCACTCTACCCATAGGTGGGCCCACTCTACCACCAATTGGCAGCACTCTGCCGCTATTTGACGGCAAACCCTTGGAGAAAATTCTGGATTTTCTTCTGCACGAGTTCTTGTCTTGTTCTCTTGATTCTCTTGACTGTATTGACTTTGACTCTGTAGTATCCTAATCTTGTAGTTTTGCTCTCTTTTAACTCTTTTTCGGGCTTGGTATCCTAATCGGGCTCTAATTTCATGCAATCTCCTTGTATGAATCGGATTACTTAGAAAAAAACTAAAAATACCTAAGTAGCATTATTTAAATACAAAAATAGATAATATGGAGGACATAAATATGCAACATATGATACTCATCAAGTAGATTGGATGATACATTAAGAATTTTATTAAAAATATTAAAATCCAAAATAAATACCGCTAATAGTAATTTTGAGGTAAATATACATCTAATTTTCACTTCACAATAGTTTATTAGGTTAAGAACAAATATGATAACGATTGAGTAGTTTTCTCTTTCTAAAGAAAAAAGAAAAAAAAGGGTGAGCCTGGTATTTAAGATAAATCCTCATAAATAAAAAAAGAGGGGGTGAGCCTAGTATATAAGGCAATAGTCTAAGAATGAAAAAAAAAAGAGTATGATTCGAGTAATTTAGTACTTTACGTCTAAGTAAGAATGAATATTCGCATGGAAGGTGAAATATTCTGCAAAAAAAATAAAAAAAAATTTTGTTATGAGAGAGGAGATGAATCATGAGTTAGAGTTGGAGTCCAAGGCTGAAATAGACTATCACATATGCACGTAGATATATAAGAGCCAATAAATTATTTATTAGTGGATATTTAAAGATGGGATTTGAATTTTTGATTAAAATGATAAGTGTATTTGAAATGATACTTGACTTGAAAATTGATAATCTAAATGCGTTCTTGAGTTTGTATATTAGTGAGATTAATTGAAGAAAATATCAATAAAATTTTTTTTCTTTCTTTTGTATAAAATTTTTATTTTTCTTGATTGTTGATTTTCTTTATTTTTCTTTTCTTTATTCCTTAATTAACTTTTTCGAGAATTTTGTGGGTATATTCACTACAAACCTTCACGAGACACAACTCGTTCACTAGGGTAACCTAGGGGTTTAATGCTTATTGCACGTGCTAAGTGCAACTGCGATTCCTGCGAAAGAGTGTTAGGATTTTTTTTTATCTTTTTAGGTCTAGGTTTTGCTCGAGAACTAGCAAAAGATAGGTGTGGGGGTGTGATAAGTGTCATATATTACATATTATAGTCTCCATATTATCTATTTTTGTATTTAAATAATACTACTCGAGTATTTTTAGTGTGTTTTCAGAACATGGATGTCTTTGCATGGAATTTTGAGGATATGTAGATTATACCCAAAAATAGCACAACATCACCTCAACATTAAACCTGATGCTAAACGAGTGAAACAACAACAACGAAAGTTTAAACTAAAAATGCAAGTAGCAATTGAAGTAGGTGAACAAACTAAAAGCGTGTAGGTTCATTCGCAAGGAACAATACTGATGTGAAATATCTACTGCAAGCTTATAGTGTTGGTGTAGTGCTGTACAGGTCGTTCCCACAGGGATCTAAGGTATTTTGCTATTTTACTAATTCTTTAGTCATAGCGGATTAACTACGAATTCTAAGTTGGATTTGAGTTATACTAATTAGCCTAGGATATATAATCCACTAGTTTTCAGCCATGTATTACTTCTATTATCTTCTTCCTATTATAAAAATTGATCTTTTAGTTTTTAATCTTTATTTAAAGTGTTCTAAGCATGTGTTATCAAGTAGTGTGCATGTATAACACATCAAAAATACGACTTCTCATAAAAATAAACTAAATTATTAGATAATTCTATAAAAAAGATGAAAAGTAACAATTCCAAACCCTAACCAAGTATAGGCTAAAAAGAAATCTAATTCAAGTATAACCTATCAAAGCATTAATTTATGAGTTGTTATATTTTAATCTTTTCATGGAAAAATCATGTCTTTATTATTTTATTTAGGAAGAAAATACTAGAGAACAACTACATGGTGGATTTCTAATTTCATCAACATCTTAGAGCTAAACTAAATTAGCTACTCATAGTTCTAATTAGCGAAATCCTATTTTTATTCATGAAAGTAAGAAGATCTAATCTAGAAAGCAAGATAAATCTATCTAAAAGCAATTAAAATAATTAAACTTACAAGAAAGAACTTCTAAACAATAGCGTACCTCTGGAGCACAGTATTGCGGCTGTCACCCCTTCAGTAAACCCTAACCCTAATTTTATTCAATAAAATTCGAGTACAAAATTACATCCTATCATCCTAGATTACAAAGATACGGTCAATATATAGACTTCGAAGAATCAAATCCTAATCTGAGTACAAATGAGAAACTACAAAATTATACCAAAGCTCTCATAAAAAAAAATAAGGAGAAACAGGCCCCAAAGTGCCGCCAAACCGCGACAAATGCTGCCAAATGGTGGCAAAAGTGAGCAATCCCAGCTCTAATTTTCTTCTGCATTTAGCTCTGATCCTTTTCTTTGTATTTAAATGACTGTATTGAAGTTTGGATCTCCTGTAGCTTAATGATTTTGTAACTTTACTCACTTTTAACTCTTTTCTGAACTTGATTTTCTAATCGGACTCTGAGTTTCTGCCATCTCCTTGTAGGAATAGGTTTATCTAAAAAATACACTAAAATTACCCGAGTAGCATTATTTAAATATAAAAATAGATAATATGGAGTTTATAAATATGCAATATATGACACTCATCAAATACCCTGACTGGTTAACCAATGTTATGCTAGGTATGAAGAAAAATGGAAAATCAGAGTTTGCATTGATTTTAGAAATCTGAAAGATGGCTTCCCACTCCCAATTACCTTTGTGATATTCAACAATACCTACGATTTCAAAAGAATATCCTTTATGGCTGGCTTTTCCAAATATAATCAAATTAAAATATGCCCAGAGGATGAAAATCATATATCCTTCTGAACACCACAGGGGGTATATTGCTACATGGTGATGTCAATCGGCTTAAAAAAAGTTGGAGCCACATACCAATGAGTTATTATAGTAATTTTTCGTAACCACATGCAAAAGATTGTAGAGTATTATGTTGATAATTTTGGTCAAGAGCCGAAGTAAAGAATACTACATCAAAAATTTGAGAATAATATTTGACTTAAAGAGGGTTCATCAATTAAAGATGAATCCGACGAAGTCTTTCCTGACGGTGACTAATGGAAAATTCCTCAGTTTTGTTGTAACGATAAACGGTATCCACTTAGACCCTGTGTAACGCCCCACATCCCAAGGTAGGATAACGTTCGGTGACATATTATAAACAAATATGCCAAACCTAAAATATATGAATACGAACATATACAACTATCACAAATACATACACACATATGATGAGAGAGCAACATTGAGTTATAACAAAGAATTTATTTCAACGAATAATTATCAAAACACGTCTATAAGAAGATCAAACAAAATTCTTATTGCACAATCGAAAAATTTAAGTTTGAACAAGCAGGAAAAACAAAGTTTCTAAAAAAAAAATAAATACTAGAAAAAGTCTCTCTCTTAGTCCTCTTACAACAAACATACCTATTAAGAATCTACTAATGTATTAAAATATAGCTCCAACTGTAGGGAATCTTCCCTACTCAAGGGAGGTGAAATCAAAGGAAGCATAGGTTTGCATCAGTATTGGAACAAAACATTACATTCCAATATATTCAACTTGTCCATAAAGCTTTGGTTGGTAGCTAAGATCTATCTATATATGCAAGATAATTTAGGTGAGTTCTTACCCTATGGGAACTAAAGTACTATATATACATACAACAAACTGTTCCAGAAGGAAAATTTAAAAATAATAAATAAATAGAGATAATAAATTTAGAGTTTGGACAGAATCTAACAATCTGGTTAGTTAGGTGAGAGGGTTACAACAAACTATTTGTGTTCATGTTCATTCAGCTTGCTGCATGGCATTTGTATGACTAATTAAGCAATCGAAAATTAAACAATCCAATTAAGCTATCATTATAAGGGTTGGAAGTTAATTTGATTATTGTCAATCAAACTCTTAATTAATAGCGATTTAATTAGCTACTTCTCCCTTTGGGTTAATTTGATGCATGTTATGATCCACCAATGATTTTTTAAAAAAAAAAAAATTAATTGATAACCTAATGTTGACTGAGCGAGGGTCTGAATCCTATCCATATTTTTATAAATGAGTTGATAGGGAAGACTACACAGTCAATTACTCCAATTCGTAAGTATATAAAACCTACACATTAAATTCTCAAATTTGTGAGCCAAAAAAAAAAAAAGAAAAAGAAAATTAAAGCATATAATTGTGATAACATGCATCTTCCCCAGTGAAAAAGAAGAGACAGGGGTCTAAACTAAAATTAGATATGAAATTTTTTCATTATGTAGAAAAGATGAATATAAAGAGGCAATAATAAAAACCTACAAGAAGAAAGCACTGGAACACTATCTTGCCAATATATTGGTTTGTATGTAGATATAGTAAAAGTATATTCAATGTGTGCACCACGTGCTTCAATGTGCTTCAAAAGAGATTAACAACGTACAAATAATTTGCTGCAAGTACTATTGCATTCACATGCATGAGCCTTAAACTTTTAAATAACTTGCTGCCTATTGCACATCACATATTCATTACAAACACAACTCACCATGAATGCAAGAGATATCATATGATCATCAATAAGTTTTACAAATAAAACCTAAAATTAAGTGAGAAGATTTCTATACGTAAAAGATATCAAATAACAAGCGTAGAAAGTTCAACAAAGTATTAACAGAGCATGTAGTGGAAATAAAAGTAATCTCTACTAGAGTTCGGGAACTATTGATAATAATAACTTATTAGTTTATTTTAAATAGTTTAAGGATGCTTTGTCAGTTTGATATTTACTGAATTCAAGATTGAATAAGATTAGAGAATTGGAAAAATAAATAATTGATTTAGAGAAAAAAAAAATAGGCAATTGCGTTTATTCTTAAATGAGTTTTTTAATTCATTTGCAATTAAGCAAAAGAGGAGATGGTGGAAGAAAAAGCACATGCCTCAGAAAAACTCCTCTCGGATCTCCATTTCTCCGGTTTCTCCTTCACTGCTTTCTTTCTTTCTCTTTTTTTTTTTTGTTTACCGTATTCCCTTTTTTTGTTATTCTTTCTTTTAATGTGAGAAAATATTTGGGAGAGGGAAAATAAGTTGTTTGGTAGCAGGATTACGCCCCCTTTGGGGGGGCGTGCCATGCCACCGGCACGGCACGGTGGCCATGGGGCCGGCCTGCCTCGGCCCGCCGGCACGGCACGGCAGGCCCGTGCCGTGCCCGGGCCGAGGCGGGCCGGCCCGGTTTTTTTAAAAACAAAAAAAAAAAAAGAGGGGGGGGGGCAGGGAAAGTTATATCATATCATATGATAAAAACTTTTGTTATATTATATATAATCAAATTACATTTATGTAATTACTCTATAAATCTCTCTAGAAATTATACAAAGTCCGAAGAGAGGGGAGAGGACCCTATCCGTCACCCTCAACTTATTCTTAATATATTTTCTAAGAGATTTATAAGTTAAAAAAAAAAATTGAAAATATATAAATATCCTTACAAATTTAAATACTTTTAATCAATCTTCATTTTCTACCAGTAAACCTAAGATCTCTAGTACATCTTCTTCATTAGTCAAGCCTTGTTTCCTGTCTTCTGCGTCGTACCAATCCTTCAAGCAGACACACATCTCTAATGTGTCCGACGCCATTGAGGTTCTCAAGTACGTGAGCACTCTACCACCTGCGTTAAAAGCAGACTCCGATGTTACAGTAGATACTGGAGGAGTTAGTAGATCACGGGCCATATTGGAAAGTACGGGATATGTCTTTTCCTGTGATTTCCACCATGCCAAAATATCAAAGGATTCATACTTTTCAGGAGATGCGTTATCTTCATAGCTAGCTCTCTCTAAATAATAATGTAATTCATTAAAATATGTATTACTTTGTCTTGGCTTTTTTCTGTTAAATAGAGATGATATTATTGGATTACGAATTTCTCTAGTAGATGGTTCTTTTGTAGTTTGTGTTGGCACACCATACATATCTTCATAAGTTTTATACATAATATCTAAACATGTTTTAATATCATTAAGTAAATCCCTCACATTATTTTCATAAGACATATTTGTATAAAATAAATCTATTAATATTTCAAGTCCATCTAACTTGCAACGGGGATCCATAACAGTTGCAAAATATATTAAGTATGGAAAATCTTTAAAATATTTATTAAATTTAATTTCCATAAGTCGAACAATACTTTCAAGTATAGAGTGGTTTCTACATTCATTAAAAACCGAAGTAATTTCGGTTAAATAATATAATGCAATGTGTGTAGTTGGGTAATAACTTCCTGACAGTACTCTAGATGCATCTTCAAATTTGCCTAAAAACTATACATTGGTGCCTAAAAACTATGCAATGCAACTGGTGCCATTCATTATTATCTAAACTATACATTGGTGTCTCCATTTCATTAAAAGCATTTATTACATTTTTATACTCAATAGCTATGTTTAACATTTTATATGTAGAATTCCATCTTGTTCTAACATCTATAGGTACAATTCTAGGTGATATTTTCATATTTTTACATATTTGTTTAAATATTTGTCTTCTTGGCCCACTATCTTTAATAAAAAGTAATGTATACCTAAGTTTCATTAGTGAATCATTTACTATTTTTAATCCATCTTGAACGCATAAGTTTAGTATGTGGCAAATACACCTAACGTGGAATAATTTTCCATCTAGAATTGGTTTTGTATAATTTTTAAGAATTCTAATTGCGGCCGTATTTTCAGAAGCATTATCCAAAGAAATGGTAAATATTTTATTGTCTATTCCAAAAGCTGAAAATACATTTAGCATGGTTTGTGATAAATTTTGTGCATTGTGAGGAAATTCGAATACCCTAAACCCTATTATTCTTTTCTGTATGCACCATTCTTGATCTATATAGTGTGCCGTCATGCATAAATAATGAGTCATATTTCTAGCTTCCCAACTATCTACAGTTATTGCAACTCTAAAAATTAAAGAAGAAAAAATAGCTATTAAAGTGTCTCTCTGCTCTTTATATAGTTTGAACATATCAGATGTACATGTTGAACGTGGGACTTTTTTAAATTCATCAGTAAATGTTGATTTACAAAATCTTTCAAATCTTGGATTTTCCGAAAAAGTAAATGGTTATTCGTCATGTATTATAAATCTTGCTAAATTTTCTCTTGTTTTAATTGTATCATATTTACGTATACCTAATGTGCTTATTTATATTTGATGTGGTACATTTGGTGGGTAATTTTTTACTACGTATCTTTTAAGATGACCCGTTCCGCTACCTACAGGAAACAAATAAATTTTATGACAGTGTTTACACTTAGCTTTCCTAACATTGTTTTCTGTTATTTTTTCAAAATGTTTCCATATGTCTGATCTAACAGCCCTAGTAGATGCGGTAGTTTGTGTTTCGGGTATACTTGTATTAGTTGTTTCTTCCTGAGATACAAAAAATGGTACTTGAGGAGGTTGTTCTAAGGGTTGACATAGATTTTGGTATTCTTCATCAGTTAAAAAGGGAGTAAAAGAACCCGTGGCTTGAGAGCAAGAAGCGCCAGACGAGTGTGGATCTATTTTAATAAAATCCCAAAAAAACTAATTAAAATTCTCAAAAAAACTTAAAATTATAAATACCTAGTTAGAGAGATGAAGCTGGAAACCGAAATAGCGAAAAAACCTTGCTTCAATGAGAAAACTTGCTTGGATCTTGTTTGGGAGACTTGCTTGCTTGAGACTTCTTGATCACTTGATTGAAACTTGCTACTTCTTTTGCTTAAGACTTCTTGAGAAATAAAGATTTTAGGAGATTTTTTAGAATGAATTTAGTGTATAAGAATGATGAGTGGTAATAAAAGAGATATTGAGGTATTTATAGATGAAGAGAAAGGTTTAATTTGTAAAAACAATTTACAAAACACCCCCCCAACGGCTATTTTGACTGTTGGGGGAGAAATCTGCAAATTTTTTTTGCAAAAAACCCTCCAACGGCTATAAAAATAGACGTTGGGGGGTTATTTGCAAAAAATAAATTGCAGATTCCCCCCAAACGGTCAAAAACTCCCCAACGGTCAAAAAAAAAAAAAAAAAAAGGCGTGCCGGCCCGTGCCTGGCACGTGCTAGGCGCGGCCCGGCACGCCGGGCCTTAACGTGCCGAAGGCACGCCCGGCCTCGGCCCGGGCACGGCCCGGGCCGACGCGGCGGGCCGTGCCCGGCACGTGCCGGGCCGGGCGTGCCCGGCTGGCCGCCCGGCCCGTTAGTCACCCCTAATTAAGATTAGTTTATCTTATAGATTTATTTATTAGTTAAGATTTGGTGGTTAAGTTATTAGGATAGGATAGAATTAGTGATTAACATTCGGCATTATCTTTTAGAATTCTTTTTTTTAAAAAGGAGTTAAGATTTGGTTATCTTTTATTATTATTATTATTAATATTAATATTATTTTGCTTTACTGGGGTTAGGGATGTTACAGTCCACCCACCTTAAGAGAAATTTCACCCTCGAAATTTAATTCAAAAGTGAAACAACTTAATAGGCGTCAATAAGAGAAGATATATTATCGAGAATAGTCCATAGTTTTTGCTACGTACTCTGAGATCAAACAGCAAATAGGAAATGATAGGTTAACTGTAAGGGAACAAAAACAAATAGAATTTTTGAATAGATAAAGAGACAAATTAGTAGCGGATGGAATAATTTTTTTGGAACAACTAGATATGATAAGGACAAAATAAGTAGACACACACACACTATGTGTGTGTGTGTGTGTGGCAGTAATCCTAAATAGAGACCTTAAGCAGACGCCAAAGTCGAACTAGGCTCAGATACCAACTATAATGCCTCACATCCCAAAATACGAGTAGCGTTCGACAATATATCGTAAACGAATATGCCAAATCTAAAATATATGAATATAAGCATGTACAAAGAATTTATTCAACTGAATAATGATTAAAACATGTCTATAGGAAGATCAAAGAGAATTGTTATTCCATAATTGAAAATTTTAAGTTTGAACAAGGATGAAAAACAAAGTTTCTAAAAACAACAAATACTAGAAAAAGTCTCTCTCGTGGTCCTCACATAGCAAACATAACTATTAAGAATATACTAACTCCTTGAAATATGACTCTAACTGTAGTGAATCTTCCCTACTCGATAACCTTCAAATTAATACCTGGGCCTGCAAAATCAAGATCGTTAGAATAACCTAGCAAGTACTATAAGAGAAGAAATAATAATACACAGGCACGCTATGTGTATATATAAATAAAATATGAAAATATTGCAACATCATGAAAATAATACATCTTGTAAAATGAATCGTGGATTTTGTCACACTTGTCTTGAAGATAATGCGAATGGGTAATGTATGCATGTTGCAAATGACATTGTAGCCAATATGAAAAAATAGAAATAAGTGTGAAAAAAACATGATATGCCATATTATGTTTAACATGAATTTATTTGGAACTATTAGAAGTAATGTGGCACACATTCTACGAGTATCCCATCATACTTGGGACCATGGCCATGATTTCTGGTACTACCCCAGGATGTATTGCTAGATACTAATTAACATGAATACTGATGAGTCTAAACTCTAGGTGCGTAACCCTATATAATGATGGTGATCCAATAATCACCCGCAACCTCCATGGTCAGGCTCCTAAGTTTGCCTATACAATCTCAAAAATGTAAACCCCCTAAAATATGTATACAGTTCCTTCTTCAAGTTCTAGCTTAACCCTATGGATTTTTTTTATGTTCTAAATATATCATTTATTCCAACTAGCATCTAAAAGACTATATAAAATTGAATATATATATATATATATATATATATATATATATATATACACACACATACACACATATATATACACATATACATATATACATACATACATACATTATCTCTGCTGTTAATCATGTTCTAAGTCCAAAACCACATGCCATCCAGCAAACTATGTCCGCTGTCTTTTTAGAACTCAAGAATATACTAGTATGAGCATATAGAATAGAACCTATTCCAGTTAGATGTCATTTTCCAAGTTGTTGAGGGAGTTGAAATCAAAGGAAGCATATGTTTGCATCGTTGTTGGAACAAATTATTACATTCCAACATATTCAACTTGTCCATAAAGCTTTGGTTGGTAGCTGGGATCTATCTATATATGCAAGTTAATTTAGGTGAGTTCTACTTTATGGGAACTCAAGTACTGTAAAACTATTTGTGTTCATGTTCATTCGGCTTGCTGCATGGCATGTGTAGTGACTAATTAAGCATTCTAAATTTCGAAATTAAACAATCCAGTTAATCTATAATTGTAAGAGTTGGAAGTTAATTTGATCATTGTCAGTCAAACTCTTAACTAATAGCGATTTAATTAGCTTCTTCGGCCTTGAGTTAATTTGCTGCATGTTATGATCCACAATTGATTTTTTTTATTTTAAACTTGATAACCTAATGTTGACTGAGTGAGGGTCTGAATCCTTTTCATTTAAAAAAATGGACACCACCATAATATATATATATATATATATATATATATATATATATATATATATATATATTTATATATTGGATTACTGTAGGTGAGCCGCCAGCTCAGGAAAAGTTACGTGAGCTAGCCGTAAAACTACAATGATCCAATGACTTTTTTTTCAATTATTTTAACAATTACTATCTACACCTACTTAATTTCTTTCATATTAAATTTTATAAATTTTGAAGTTCATTTATCCTTTCATCAAGTGCATATAAAATATTTTATTCATTGAAAATCATTAATTTTGTATTAACTTAATGGAGTACCAAATCAAAACTAAAACCCAAGAAATTGAGTATGAGTGAACCCTAGGGGGTCAAAATCATAATCCAAATTTTTTTTTTTAAAAAAGATTATTAGAGATAGTGGGAATGAACTGCAGCTCAGATAACTTGCGTGAGCTGCCAACTCATTTCCATTTCTTTTTCTATATATATATAAATGAATGAGTTGATATGGAAGACTACACATTCAATTACTCCAATTCATAAGTATATAAAACTTATACAATAAATTCTCAAATTTGTGAGCAAAAAAAATTTAAAGCATAATTGTGACAACATGCACCTTCCGCAATGCATGCAGAAAATGAAGAGACAGGGGTCTAAACTAAAATTTTGTTTGAAATTTTTAGCATTATGTAGAAAAGATGAATATATAGAAGCGATAATAAAAACCTACAAGAAGAAAGCATTGGAACGCTATCTTGCCAATATATGTTTTTGTATGTAGATATAGTTAAAGTATATTCAATGTGTGTGCCACGTGCTTCAATGTGCTTCAAAAGAGATTTACAACACACAACTAATTTGCTGCAAGTACCATTGCATTCACAATGCATGAGCCTTAAACTTTTAAATTACTTGCTGCCTAATGCACATCACCTCGTTATTGCAAGCACAACTCACCATGAGCACAAGAGATACCATATGATCAATAAGTTCTACAAATAAAACCTAAAATTATGTGAGAAGACTTCTATACCTAAAAAACATGAAATAACATAGGCATAAGGTTCAACAATGGATTAACAGAGCATGTAGTGGAAATGAAAATAGTCTCCACTAGAGTTCAGGAACTATTGATAATAACATATTAGTTTATTTTAAATAGTTTAAGATGTTAGTTTGATATTTTCTAAATGTAAGTTTGAATAGGATTAGAGAATTGGGAAAATAAATAATTGACTTAGAGAAAAAAAAGGCAATTATATCTATTCCAAAATGAGTTTTTTTATTCGCATGTAATTAAACAAAAGAGGAGATGGTGGAAGAAAAATCACTTGCCTCAGAAAAACTCCACTGGGATCTCCTTTTTTCCAGTTTCTCCTTCACTATTTCCTTACTTTCTCTCCCTTTTTTGTTTACCGTATTCCCTTTTTTTCTTTTCCTGCTGTACTTTCTTTTGACATGAGAAAAGATTTGGAAGAGGAAAAATAAGTTATTAAGTAGGCAGAATTAAAATTAGCATTATTTTTTAAATTTTTTAGATATATTTATTAATTAAGATTTGGTGGTTAAGTTATTAGGATAAAATAAAATTAGTGATTAAGATTCGATATTATTTAGAATTCTTTTTTTTAAAAAAGATTTAAAATTGGGTTATCTTATTATTATTATTATTATTATTGTAGATACCAAAAAAAAAAAAAATCAAAAATTGCTAAGTGGGCACACCCGCGGGTTGTTCCCGCGGGATGCAATCCGCGGGAGGATTCCCGTGGGTGCCAACCCTCGGGAGCGATCCCGCAGGTGCCAACCCGCGGGTTGTTTTCCGTATTTTTTTTGTTCTTCTTTGTTTCCCGTTGATTTGTTTCCTATTTTTGGACTGATAATCCGTGATCCGATTTTTCAGGAGAGAATTGAGCCAGATTTGGAGCTTCTTCAGTTTATAAAACACAGGAATTTAACTGGAGAGGGGACTTTTGGGAATTCTTTGACTTTGGGAGGATTTCGGTTGAAAAGCGGAGTAGAGCCATCTTCTCCCAGTCGGACGGTCAATGGAGGCATCAACGAGACTTCATCGCCACCCGAACCCACACATAAAAAAAGGGAATAAATTAATATTCCCGTTCTTGTTCCTCAGAATTTTTGTAATCTCAATTTCCTTGTAATCAATCAATTTTGCAATGGAATCAAAGATGCAATTTTCGGGCAAACAAGAACTGGCGACCACAGTGGGAGCCCCTCTGTTTACGACAGAGAATCTGGTGGCGCAATCCGACCGGGTGCCAATTGGCTCAATGGTTGAGATGCTGGTCATAGAAGTTGACCAACAAAAATATGAGGAATTTCTTTCTTCCTCTGATTCGGAGCCTAGGCGTCATCGCCGGGTGACGATGAAAAAAGGTGAGGCGTCATCGCCCACCGGAAAGGCGTCATCGCCTATGAAAACTTATGAACTGACAAGACGTCATCGTCTGTCAAGAACACGGCGTTATCGCCCATTCCAAAGTCAAGCCAAAAGTCAAACCAGTCCCTGACCCGCTCCCAAAAGAGAAACCTAAGGCGTAGAGCCCAACGGGCCCGCCTCAACAGTACTTCTGGAAAATTACAGTCAGAAAATCCAACCCAAGAAACAATCGTGACACATGCAACATCGGGAAGAAAAAAATTCCAAAAATGAAAATCCGCAGGCGGAACTGCGGGTTGCACCGCACGGGGGCAACCCCACGGTTGCAACCGCGGGTGCAAACCCACGGTTCCAACCGCGGGTTGCACCCCGCGGGTGCAAACCCGCGGTTCCAACCGCGGGTTGCACCCCGCGGGTACAACCCCACGGTTGCAATCGCGGGTGCAAACCCGCGGGTGCAAACCCGCGGTTCCAACCGCGGGTTGCACCCCGCGGGTGCAAACCCGCGGTTCCAACTGCGGGTTGCACACCGCAGGTTGCAACCCGTGGGTTGCACTCTGCAGGAAAAATCAAGGGTTGGTTCTGGTGTCTATTCGGGCACACGCGCAGTGAGCACACAGCGCACATCTAACTTTTTGGTTACTCTCTCAGGTATACCATCCCGTTCCTCTACAAACAAATATAAGGATGTGCTCATGAACTCACCTGAGGATAGGTCTTCAAATTTCTCTTCGGATGAACATATTCATGATAGAATCCTCCAAATCTCGAAGAACAAGTCAGATGCGTGCGGGGTCCGTACAACTGCGCAGGCCAGCACACACTCCAGAAGAATCCGCAGAAGGGTTGGAGAACAATCTGATACGGAAAAAGAGCTCAGCCCTGAAATATTGCAAACTCCCCAGTATTATGAACCAAATTTGCAACGCAAGCGGCGTCAAGTTGCAAATAGAAATGAGGAAGTATCTCAAGATTTGAGAGAGTATCTCAATTGGAGAAAGAACTCCTTACAAAATATTTCTCAATGCCAATGCGAACAGCTGATATCAACTGTTCTATCAAACTGCGAGTGCAACCCGAGACAGTCCGTTTTTGAGCGGATCACCGAACCTAAAAGAATGCGAACGGTAAAAAAGGTGTGCTCGGAAACCGATCTACCTGCTGCCTCATCACATATGGTTAATAAAGGCAAAAAGGTGGTCGAAAACAACCCTTCGGATAAGGAAATCACTCCAGGATCAAAAGGAGTTTCTATCGAACCAGAGGGCGCGCTTCTAGAAGAAGTCCCTGAAAGACTTGAGAGACAAGAAAAACGTCTCGAACAGCAAGAGGAGGCCATAGAAGAAATGAAACAACTTTTACTTGAGTTGTTAGCCCAAACTAGAAAGAACCAATCATCGTCGTCTGTTTCTGGTCGGCAGAAAGGAAAACAGCCTGTCCAGATAAATGAGGACAGCGAGGATGAGAATGAAGAAATTCCTCCTCATTCAAGAGAGGAAGAGGAAATGAAGGTTACCATCAACCCTCACGCAGAGAAAATAGAGAAGATGGAGAACCAATTACAAGCTCTTCTTCATCACAAGAAGCTACAAGAGGTGGGGGTAGTACGTCCTTATCCCATAGAATGGGAGACCGTACCTTACCCCGCAAAATATAAACCGTTGAATCTTCAGTCATTCGACGGTAAAGGTTCGCCGCAACAGCACATCTTCTATTTTCTGTCGCAGACAGAACATCTCATGGGGAATGATCCGACCATGACTAAGATATTTGCGAGTACTTTACGGGGGCCCGCATTTACCTGGTTCATGCAGCTACCCCAGGGATCAATTAAATCATGGGCTGATGTAAAACGTGAGTTCCTAGCTCGATTTTTTGAAGATGATACTGAAGTCTCGATCTATCTTTGCTAGCAGCGAAGCAAGAAGAAGGCGAAACGGTCAAAACTTATGTCGAGCGGTTCCGAGAACTTTCTGTTCGATGCCCACATGGCATGACGCAGGACACACTTGTGGAAACCTGCAGACACAACTTGCTGACCGATATCCTAGACAAGATGGGCTCGGTCGAATCCAAATCCTGGAAAGATCTGCTTAAGCAGGGTGAACAGGCCGAAGAAATACTTCGACGCCTCGAAAATCAGCAGTCCATAATCGGAGACAGTACAAATGAACCTCCATTCCAGTTTTCCCGTTCCAAAGGGAAAGACATAATGGCAATGGCAGTAGAAAGTACACCGAAGCAGAAAAGATGGCCAACTACAAGCAACACAGCAAAGTCGCCCAGACTTCAAAAGCAGTATTCGTTCAAGGATGAACATACTGCTACTATGTTCAACCTGCTCAGCAAACGCAAGATGCTCAACTTGCCGGAAAGCAAGAGGCCTGAAGAAATTAGGAAGACTAACGATCCGAATTACTGCCTATACCATCGGATTGTAGGTCACCCCACAAAAAATTATTTTATCTTAAAAGATAAAATCAAGCGTTGATTGACGCTGGAGCAGTTCAGCTCAAAACTGAACAAAAAAGGAGTTAGAGCTAACTCCGACACATTTAATGTGTGTGGTCTAAAAGTACCACTTGGGCTCACAATAATTCCTAAGACGAGCTCAGGGCGATTAATTTAGACCCCCATAACCTGCAAAAGAAAGGGTTAACTCCTTTTTGCGACAAAGAAGCAGGGGGTCGTGAGGGCGCACCCTTAAAAAAAAAAAATCAAAAAAATCAAAAAAATAAAAATCAAAAATGAAAAAAAAAAAAAATCAAAAAATCAAAAAAAAAAATTTCAAAACATATATATATATATATAGAAAAAAAAGAAGTATGAATTATCCAACGCCGACAAGGCTACGGGAAGAGAATAAATTTCTCGCCAACCCCACCATACTGTGGGTAAAAAGTATGAATTACCCAACGCCGCTAAGGCTACAGGAAGAGAATAAATTTCTCGCCAACCCCACCATACTGGGGGTAAAAAGTATGAATTACCCAACGCCGCTAAGACTACGGGAAGAGAATAAATTTCTCGCCAATCCCACCATACTGGGGGTAAAAAGTATGAATTGCCCAACGCCGCTAAAACTACGGGAAGGGAATAAATTTCTCGCCCACCCTACCATACTGGGGGTAAAAAGTATGAATCACCCAATGCCGTTAAGCTACGGGAAGAGAATAGATTTCTCGCCAACTGATGAATAACATATATTGTAGTTTTCCTCTCATACTTTATCTATTTTTGTATATAAATAAATACTACTCGGGTATTTTTAGTGTCTTTTGCAGGTAATCTGAATTATACAAGGAGAAGGCATGAAATAAGAGTCGGAGTCAGAAATCAGAGTCCGAAAAGTTACTAAAGTGGGCAAGACTACGAGAATATGATTCTGTAGAGACTAAAAGTCGAATACAGTCAGGAATATTAAAGCTAGAAGACAAGATTTACATGTGTACAAAATTTCATGAATTTATCTCAAATTTGAGCCGCTATTTAGCGGTTTTTACCGTTATTTGGGGGCCCACTTTGGGCCTCATGCGCCGAGATTTTTCCTATGGCTTCATTGTAATTTGTTTCACTTTTAGGTTCGGATAGAAATAGGGTTTGGTTTCCGATGCCTATTTATTGACCAACCCTTGTATTTTGACGAGTTTCTGGACGCTGGAATTATTTTTGTACGCGATTTTTCTGTTCAATAAATTTGGGATTTTTACTGAAGGTTGACGGCACAACACCGTGATCAGAGGTAACCCATTGCTCTTGATATTCTTATTTTCGTTCTGCATAAATTTTACTGCTTTCTAGATTAGGGTTTACTGCTTTCTAGATTAGGGTTTATCATTGTATGAATTAAAATTTGATCTTTCTTCGCAAAATCATGAGTAGCTAATTAGATCAGCCCTAGGATGTAGATGAAACTAAGATCCACAATGTAATTATTTTCTAATATTTTTCTTCTTAAATAAAATTAATAAAAGCCATGATTTTTCAAATGAAACATTAAAATACGAGGACCCGAAGTTTAGAACTTTGATAGGTTATACTTGAATTAGGATTCTTGATAATCTATGCTTAGTTAGGGATTGGGGTTGCTGGTTTTACTATTTTATTTGAATTATCTACAATATTTAGTTTATTTTTATAAGAAGTAGCATCCTTTGATGAGCTATACTTGCACAACACTTGATAGCTCATGCTTAGGGCACTTTAAGTAAAAATTAAACTAAAAAGATCGAATTTTTATGATAGAAGAAAATATTAGAAGTAAGAACATGGTAGGAAATTAGTGGATTCTAAATCCTAGGCTACTTAGATAAATTCGATATCAACCTAGAACCTTTGGTTAGTCCGGTGAACTATAGAGAAAGTAAGAACGCATAAACACCTTAGATCCCTGTGAGACGACCTGTACAGCGCTACAACGATACTGTGCGCTTGCAGTGAATATAACACATCAAGTTTTTGGCGCCGTTGCCGGGGATCGACGGTGTTTTTCTTGCTTTTTTTGACGTTTTACGGGATTAACAGTGTGTGTTGAGTTTTTTGGGACGAGAAAGTACATATACAGGAAACCAAACAGGACTATATAAGTGTTTAGAGTGTACTGGAAAAAATACAGAAGCTAATTCTCTACTTGGACCACTAATTAGCGGTATTTACCACTATTTAGCGGTACTTTAGTAAGAAAGTCCACGAAAATTTCCTGATATATGTATTTTATCTCTCTGGTGTTGTAAAAAAAGTACAAAAAAAAAAAACAAAGGTTAAAAATATTAAGAATCACATTTTTATTTGATCATATCTCTTCCACCGTTTTATCTCCACCACACCCCACTTCTTGCATTAGTTTAGGAATTTCACGCATACACTCACGGTCGCTGGTTCATGCCACACTGGACCCGTGATCAATTTGGTCAACTTGTGAGATCAGATTTGTTTATGGGAGCCAAGATAGACCAACCGATCCCGATCCTTCAGGATCGATGTTACCCGTTGCGTACATCATTACCATCATGCATCAAACTTCCACACGTAGCGGGTAATCACTATGAATTAAAACCGCAGTACATTAGTATGCTTCCCAAATTCACTGGTTCTGATTCAGAAGATGCATATCTCTTTATCAGTGAATTTCAAGAAGTATGCGTAATGATAAAACTGCAAAACTTATCGGAGGACGCAGTTAAGCTCCGCTTCATCCCTTTTGCACTTAAGGATAATGCCAAGAAGTGGTTGTACAGTATGCCTTCTGATTCAATCACTACTTGGGATGAATTCGTTACAGTGTTTCTCAAGAAATATTATCCCACGCACAAGACGGCGAGAAGCAGAAATCAAATTAATCAATTCCGTCAAGTGTCGGGAGAACCTTTCTGGAAATACTTAGAACGGTTCAAGGATTTATTGGCTCAGTGCCCCCACCATGCGATAGAAAAGTGGCGGTTGTGTCAAATCCTATACGAAGGACTTGATTACACATTCAAAACTCTTCTGGAATCCATGTGTCAAGGGGAGTTTATGAAGAAAAATGAGGATGAAGCATGGGACTTTCTTGAGGACTTATCATGGAAGACTATGCAGTGGGAGAGTTCCACTGAGAAGCCCAGTATATCAACTTCTGCTCATAAGAGTGGGATCCACAGCGTCGACAGCTCTATAGCTGCTGAAGCAAATATCGCAGCCCTTATGAGAAGAATTGAGGCACTGGAGACTCCTAGTGCTCAGTCTCCACCAGTGGGTCAAGTGAATCAACTCCAAAGTCCCACATGCTTTAATTGGGAACTCCCAATCACGTTATGGAGGAGTGTCCATTGTTAATGAATTCCATGGGTCGCACACTTGAGCAGGCTAATGCCTTATATCAACAACCCATGAACAATCCTTACGCTCCTACATACAATCCTGGCTAGAGAAATCATCCAAATCTATCATGGGGTCAAGGGCAATATCAGGGGGGCCCTAACCCTAACATGCAACCTCCAGCCACTGGTCAGTTTCCAAAACCAAATATGGGTACTTATCAACACCCAAATATTTCAAACCATGGGAACAACCAGAATAGACCACCTGTACAAAACCACTCATATCCACAACAAGGGTCTAATAATGAACAAGAAAAGCGACTTCAGTCACTTGAGAAGCACGTTGAAAATTTTCTCAAGTCTCAGTCCAACCTTGACACATACATGCAGAATCTTATGAAAGTGTCAACTGATTTTATTCAAAGAACAGATCAGCACCTGCTCGTGAACTCTCAATCTATTAAGAATGTAGAGCAGCAGGTTGGACAACTAGCTAATCAAATGAGTGAACGTGGCAAGGGCACTTTTCCAAGTCAACCCATAATAAATCCTAACGCCAGTTCCTCAAACTCCAATCAGTCGCATGTCCACCAATGCAATGCCATTCACACGCTTAGATCTGGCAAGCAAGTGGATAATAGTGTAGCCGTGCCCCCTGATCCCACTCCTACTATCTCGCAGGCTACATCATCTCTTCCACCCGTTTCTCCACAATCATCTCCATCACCTCCATCACCGTCACGTACTCATTTGGAAGAACCTGTTCCTGAGCCGAAAGCACCATATCCAAATCGGCTTAGGAAGCTTTCACCTCAAGTAGAAAAGATTCTTGAAACATTTCAGCAAGTGAAGGTTAATATTCCACTCCTTGACATGATACAACAGGTTCCTACTTATGCTAAGTTCCTCAAGGATTTGTGCAGTAAGAAACGAGCAAGAAATATTCCTGAGAAAGTTTTTCTTACTGCAAATATATCACATATCCTCTCTAACTCCTTGCCTATCAAGTATAAAGATTCAGGTTCCCCTACAATCTCATGCACCACTGGGAACACTACATTTGATAGGGCGTTGCTTGATTTAGGGGCAAGTGTCAATTTGCTTCCTTACACTGTTTATCAGCAACTAGGGTTAGGAAAACTTCAACCTACCAAGGTCACATTACAGCTAGCTGATCGTTCAATTAAGAGACCACTTGGTATGGTTGAAGATGTGCTCATTAAGGTTGGCGAGTTTATTTTTCCTGTAGACTTTATTGTTTTAGAAACTGAGCAAATCTCCAATCCATGGAATCAAATTCCCATTATCTTGGGTAGACCATTCCTTACAACATCAAATGCATTGATTGATTGTAGAAGTGGTCTCATGAAGTTATCGTTTGGAAATATGACTGTGGCATTGAACATATTTAATATGGATGAGCACGCAACGAGCTCTCTCATTGAGGTCAATATGATTCATAGTTTGCACTCTCATTCGACCTCTTCTACTGATGATGAACCTTCATTTGAGCAAATGTTCAAAGATGAGCTCATACTATTAGAAGAATTGGCACATACTGATTTTATATATGATGATACTTGTGCAAGTGTGCCATTGAATTATGAGCAAACTTTTGAGGATTTGTTTGCAGAGGAGCTCGCATTACTTCATGAGTTAGAAGAGCCACCACCACATTCATTTAATCATATTAAACTCTTCTCACCTCATGATATTTCTACATGTATGCTTGTTGCTAACGATGATTGGCAGGTTTATAATAAAGAATTCTTTAACTCAATTGTTAATGCTTACATGTGGACAAAGAAAAAGCGAGGACGACATAAGAAGCAGACAGGTAATCTCGTGACTTGTAAGAGATTGATGAAATATAATAATGCACCCACTTCACGTTTAAAACGCACACACTATGAAAGTGGGAAGCTATCGAGAGGTCGTAACCGCTTTTCATGCGTTAATAGGGTGATGATATTGAGATCGTAACTTTTACGACTCTCATTATTTGTATAGTATTTGTATAATAGTTTTCACATTTTGTTTTACCACACTTGGTTTGTGTATGAGGGCATACACAAGTTTAGGTGTGGGGGAGTAGTTTTTAGGAGATTTTTATTTTTAGGACTTTATTTTATTTTTTATTTTTTTTATTTTTAGTATTTTGGGTTTCTTTATTTTACACTTTGGGTAGTTATTAGGGTAACTAATTTAAAAAATTTTAAAAAAAATGAAAAAAAATTTTTTAAAAAGAAAAATTATTTTTTTCATCAATAGACCAAACTAATTACAGATAAATGGATAAATTTAGATTTGAAATTGGATAGGAGAGTAGATTGGATGATACACTTTGAAATTAATGAAAAAGATCAAAATCTGAAAAATAAATATTGCTAACAGTAGTTTTGAGGTAAGTATACATCTATTTTTCACTTCACAATAGTTTATTAGGTTAAGGACAAAGATGATAACGATTGAGTAAGTTTTCTCTCTCTAAAAAAAAATAGAAAAAAAAATGAAAAAAACAAGGTGAGAATAAAATAATGGGGTGAGTCTCGTATTAAGGCAATAGTCTCGAGAGTGATAAAATAATGGGGTGCGCCTGGTATTAAGGCAATAGCCTCAAGAGTGAAAAAAGAGTATGATCCAAGTAATCGGATACTTTGCGTCTAAGTAAGCGTGAATATTCGCATGAAAGGTGAAATATTCTTAAAAAAAAAAAAAATATTATGAGAGAGGAGATGAATCATGAGTTAGAATTCGAGTCCAAAACCGAAGTAGACTATCACACGTGTACGTAGATGTATAGGAGTCAATGGATTATATGTTAGTGAGTATTGAAAGATAGGATTTAAATTTTTGATTAAAATGATAAGTGTATCTGATATGACGCTCAATTTGAAAATTAATAATCTAAATGCGTTCTTGAGTTTGTATATTAGTGAGATTAATTGATGAAAACATGATTAAAAAAAAAGATTCTTCTTTCTTTTGTATAAAATTTTTATTTTTCTTGATTTTTGGTTATCCTTATTTTTTATTTCTTTATTCCTTAATCTATCTGCTTCATGAATTTTGTGGGTATATTCACTGCAAACCCTCACGAGACAACACTCGTCCACTAGGGTAACCTAGGGGTTTAAAGGCTTGTTGCACGTGCTAAGTGTAATCGCGATTCCTGTGAAAGTGAGTTAGGACTTTTGTTTTTGTTTTCTTTTTTTTTTCTTTTTAGATTTAGGTTTTGCTCGAGGACTAGGAAAAGATAGGTGTGGGAGTGTGATGAATAACATATATTGTATTTTTCCTCTCATACTTTATCTATTTTTGTATATAAATAAATGCTACTCGGGTATTTTTAGTGTCTTTTGCAGGTAATCTGAATTATACAAGGAGAAGGCATGAAATAAGAGTCGGAGTCGGAAATCAGAGTCCGAAAAGTTACTAAAGTGGGCAAGACTACGAGAATATGATTCTGTAGAGACTAAAAGTCGAATACAGTCAGGAATATTAAAGCTAGAAGACAAGATTTACATATGTACAAAATTTCATGAATTTATCTCAAATTTGAGCCGCTATTTAGAGGTTTTTACCGTTATTTGGGGGCCCACTTTGGGCCTCATGCGCCGAGATTTTTCCTATGGCTTCATTGTAATTTGTTTCACTTTTAGGTTCGGATAGAAATAGGGTTTGGTTTCCGATGCCTATTTATTGGCCAACCCTTGTATTTTGACGAGTTTCTGGACGCTGGAATTATTTTTGTACGCGATTTTTCTGTTCAATAAATTTGGGATTTTTACTGAAGGTTGACGGCACAACACCGTGATCAGAGGTAACCCATTGCTCTTGATATTCTTATTTTCGTTCTGCATAAATTTTACTGCTTTCTAGATTAGGGTTTACTGCTTTCTAGATTAGGGTTTATCATTGTATGAATTAAAATTTGATCTTTCTTCGCAAAAATCATGAGTAGCTAATTAGATCAGCCCTAGGATGTAGATGAAACTAAGATCCACAATGTAATTATTTTCTAATATTTTTCTTCTTAAATAAAATTAATAAAAGCCATGATTTTTCAAATGAAACATTAAAATACGAGGACCCGAAGTTTAGAACTTTGATAGGTTATACTTGAATTAGGATTCTTGATAATCTATGCTTAGTTAGGGATTGGGGTTGCTGGTTTTACTATTTTATTTGAATTATCTACAATATTTAGTTTATTTTTATAAGAAGTAGCATATTTTGATGAGCTATACTTGCACAACACTTGATAGCTCATGCTTAGGGCACTTTAAGTAAAAATTAAACTAAAAAGATCGAATTTTTATGATAGAAGAAAATATTAGAAAATATATAACCAAAATCTACATCTTGAGGATATTTTTGCTTCCCTTAGCTAATCAAACGGATCTGTTATTTTTGGTAGTGGGTACTTATTCTTGATTGTTATTACATTCAAATCTTCTATAGTCCACACAATTTTTTTGACTCCCATCTTTCTTTTCTGTTAATAATATTAGAGCTCCCCAAAGTAAAATACTAGATTGTACAAAATCCAACTTCAATAGCTTATCTACTTATCTCTTAATTTCATCTAATTCTGTAATTTCCATTCGATAAGGTGGCTTACAAAATGATCCTGCTTCCTAGATAATATTAATAGTAAACTCTACTATCCTTGCTAGCAAAGTCCATGTATCTCTTCTTGGAATATATATAAAATCTAATGCTACTGGAGTTATTTTTTCTCTTACTTCCATTATTTCTAAAATTCTCCTTTCAGGAACACCTTAGATTCTGTTATTTCTAAAGATTGACTTCCACCAACAAATTCAGAATAGAAATCTAAAATATTATTCTTCTTTTTCTACTATCTATTACCACATGGAAGGTACTCAACCAATTCATACTAAGGATAACCTCATATCCTCCTCCATTTATTACTAGTAAGTTGGCATAAAATTCTCTACCATTAATTACTAAGAGACATACCAGTAGAAGATTAGATCAATATCGTTCTGCAATGGGAAAGATAGAAATCAATAATGGGATTCCAAAATTAAAATTTTCAAACAAATAGGATATGGGAGGACATGCACGATACTAGATCCGATAGATGTTTAAGAACAAAGAAGAATTATTGAGACTAAGTAACAGATATGTTCATATGTGATAATAGTTATATGTTCTTCCATCTAAATCTAGACTATGACACGACAATATAATGACCTTATTTTTCAGCTGCTTTCCAAAATAGAGGATGCTACTTAAAATAACACTAGACAACCCAATAGTTATAGGATCTTGGAATAACTGTAACTATTACCATAATAGATGAATAAGTAGCATGTCTAAAGCTGAAGTTATATTTATAAAGCATAAGGTTATGAAATGATGCACCGCTCTATATATGTACATCAAAGAAATTAAAAGGAATAATGTCCGACAAAAGAAATATGAATAGGACAAGATTACAACACTTCTTACTATTATTCTGTTTCATCGATGAAATATGAATCTTCGATTGGTGCAGGCTCTCATTTTGCTTTCTCAAAACCTGGATTCTGAATCCAAAAGATTAAACCCAGTAAGTAACACTTAGAGAAAAAAAAAAAGTTGTGCTATCATATTATAGGAGTATCAGTGAATGTATGTATGCTCATGTCAGTGCTTCTCATAAACATATAAAATTAAGTATGAAAGTAAGTATGAATAAATAAACAAATAAACAAACATAACGAATAATTACTCTTTGTATCTTAATCATATATTCTATTGGTTTAAGTGATTGTCCAAGTTAGTCATATAAATTGTATTAATGGATAAAATAGAACCATTCTCCATTGTCGTATAAATGCCCGTATATATCTAGGTCCCGGCCTTAATCATATGGCGCTGAACCATGCCATATCGCTAGGTATTATCATTCACACCCATATTGTATTATAGTAACAGACATACCACACGGGGTATTAGCGAGTATTACCTAGGCCACTACAGTAAAAGATTTTTAGCCTTAATATTTCATTAGTCCTTATACAATATAACTTTTATCCATCATATATCTTCTCCCCATCACGTGTTTATGATACCACATAACTTATAATAACATCATGTCATGACTCATTCACTCACATATACATGTCTATTTCTATCGTCTATGATATCATTAATAATTCACTATTGGATCATGTGTACACAATATTACTATATTCCATTCACTTGTTATGTCACTATACTCACCATCATATCCATCACGTATCATTCATATTAGTACAATATATCATTCACAAACAAGTGTCGCATGCCATGCTACATGATCGAGATTTTAAAAAATAAATTAGGTCACCGATCCTACAAATTCTTATTCAATTTCAAATAAAAATAATATACAATAAAGAGTAATGATTAAATAAAATTTAATAGTCTGAAATGTTCCTATCTAAGATAGTTGAGCACTCGGCAATTTATACTTAACTAACCCAGCTTGCCAATTATAAGTATAAAGGTGCACATATTTTTCCCATAGCTCATGGATTTGGTTCATTTATAGCTTTATGGAATGAAATATCTACAACAATGCTTTTCCTATGAATGAAGAACTAACAGAGGACACAATATGTGGCAAGTTGAAGAACAATATGTCAATGATGCTTGGAAGAAAGTGGCCCATTAAACTAGCACTAATTAAGCATGTTTAGCGTCGTGCTAATTTGGCCCATGAAACATGTCATTGAATGAAGAACTAAATTTCTAAATTAGAATTCTTATCCATCAAGTAGTGCATGTATTTTAATTTAATTTTAATTTTTGATGAAAGTATAAATGTGAACATATTTTTAATTTTAATTTAATTTGATTTTAATTATATATTATTTCCGTTGTGATAGGATTTGCTTATATAATAACTTTCACATGTTTTGAGTTTGGCATCATCACAATTTTACCATGAATATTCAACATAATTTTACCATAAATTGTATCCTGAATATTTAGTATAATTACACGATTCTAAATATTTGATGGATCAATATATCTAAATTATATTATTTCTAACATCAAGAAATATAAATATTACAATATTGGTATATATCGAAATTGACCCAATACTAATTTTGTCAAGCATGTTTAGAGTTTAGCTATCAAATTACCCAATAATCCGGTTCAGTTCTTAATATCAATTATTAGTCCAAAATATGAGCCGAACATATTCACAAAATACTAATCCAAAATGTGAGCCAAGAATATTTATAAAATAAATAAATTATTTACACAAAATATAAATTAAATAAATTCTCTAGGAAAAGAACAAAGAATAGCAGTATTAGTTACATCGAATTCCGTTTGATTTCTTAAATTTCTTTTCTTCTTCTTATCTCTCTTTTTTACCTAAAAAAACAGTAATTTCTACTTTACAATGCTGCTATGGCCAAGAGAGTGTGTAGTAGAAAGTAGCGGAGGCTCTGTTGAATGGGAAGAGAAAATATTTTAGTTAGGTATTCAAGTCACTTATAACTGTTAATTTCATAAATAATCCAAATATTTGTGATTGAGTTGCACCTCTGTTGGCCACCTTACTTCCCAGCTTGCCATACAAAACTCCCTCTCGATAGCTCAAACAGACATAATTTCTAAGGTGTGTCCTCAAAAACCTATTTAAGTGTGAGATTTGTAAAAAGAAATTTTCAATTTATTTAATATTTTATTATTTACACCTCCGATAATTTTTTTTCAAATACTACTAAATTAATAAAAAAAAAATCGTAATGCTCAATGAGAGAAATACTAGAAAATTATCCATTTATCATTTCAATGTCCATAATGAGAGAAATAAAATTTCGAAGTAATTAGAAAAATAATTTAATATTTTGAAATTAGTAAAACTAGAAAATATTTTCGGGCTCTTTGAAAATTTTTTAAATATTAGAAAATTAATAACCACAAAAACTAAATGTCATTTGGAGTTACGGATTTAAAGTTACGCTCACGAATGTTATTTTAGTGTCCAAATTGACCGCAGTAGTCCTAATTTGATGTAATCGGACTCAAAGAAAGAATACGAGTAATATGAAATTTGGGATACTACAACTTTGGTGTTTATCCCGCAAGGAAGCACAAGCTGTGCTATAGGAAGCCATGATGACATGTGTGGAGCTCATCAACTTGAACCCAAACTCTGGGATTGGTTACGATGAATGGGCTACTATTGGCTGAAGATGATAACAGACATCATAGCTTATACAAAGAGATGTCATGCTTACCAAATCCATGCTAATTCCTCCACCAGCCATTAGAGTACTTACATCCTACGATTGCATCGTTGCTATTTAAAGCATAGGGTATTGATGTGGTTGGACCTATCGTCCCTTCCACCTCAAAAGGTCATCAGTACATCCTCATAATAACCGAATACTTTTCTAAGTGGTTAGAAGCAAATGCGCTAAAAGAAGTTAAACCTTATGATAAGGTGAAATTCATAAGAACCTATGTGATCTACTGATTTGGTGCTCCTCGAAGGATAATCCATGACAACGGCCTACAGTTTATAAGTTAAGCATTTAATAGGCTATGCAATAAATTCAAAATAAAGAGTGTCATGTCAACAGCCGATGATCCGCTACAATGGTCTAGCCAAAGCGTTCAATAAGGCAATAATCAAAATATTAAAGAAGCTTGATAAAAGTAAAAAACGAGACTAGCATGAGAAGCTAGGCGAATGTCTCTAGACTTACTGCACAACCTGCGTGCAGCTACTAATGCCATGTCATTTTCTTTGGTATACGGCTACGAAGCCGTTTTACCCTTAGAAATTCAATTACTTTCTCTCCATATAGCATTAGCTTTGGAGATGATAACAGAAAATAACCATAAGTCATGTCTTCAAGAATTAGAATCATTGGACTAGAAAAGACTTCAGACTCAACAACTTATAAAGTTTTATCAGACGAAGATCTCCCAAACATTCAACAAAAAGGTAAAATACGAGTACTCAAGCCAGGAAACCATGTATTAACATTGAGGTACCCCATGATTGTAACTCATAAATCCGAAGAAAAGTTTCAATTGAAGTGGAAAGGACTGTTTGTGATAGAATCTATCTACTCCTATAGGATTTATTAGTTGGCCAAACTAGATGACAAAGTTTTGATGATGCCCATCAATAGTAAATTCCTAAAAAAGTATTACCCTTAGAAAGTTTCTATGGGATAACAAAACGTTAATTTTGTTGGTTCGATCTGTGATTAAATAACTCCAATACTGAACATAAAAAAAACTATCAAGTCCAAAGCCTTTACGGCCATGGATAGAGAGAAATTTTGGCTCTTAAACCCAAAGAAACTTTCGCCAACTCATCATATCGAAGGGGATGACATGGCTAGCCCAACTCAAAAGGTAATTAGTAGAGATACTTCAAATTCATTAATAGCTAAGAGGTTTCTAAAAATCCTAAAGAAACCGAAGTAAAGCAATGTATAAATGTTCAAAAAAAAGAGAGAGTAGATAAGTGCGCCAAATTTATAGATGAATAAAGAGTTTTATTGATCTTTGTATACGAGTCTTACATCCAACTTTCGATTCAAATTACAACAATTGTTCTAGGCATTACAAGGAGTTCATGATACGATTTGTATTACGCAAGTCATACAAGGATGAAAGGATTCAAAGAGTTCAAACAGATTGAGAATTCAGCAAGATCCACTGTACAAGTATGAAGGCAAACCACTTTCTCAGATAAGTTGTCCTTGGAAAAAGCTTGGCGTGCACTTCAAAATGTTTGTCTTCCAATAATGGATATAATAGATTGAGGACGAGGCCCATCTAGAAGGCAGCTATGACTTCTTGAAGTCTATAGAGCCTTACAGCTCAATAGAATTGGAGGACTTGTTAGGAAAAATATTGCAGCTACAAACCAATGATGACTCCCTAGATCTGAAATGGAACTTGAAGAGGATTCTCTGACTCTTCCTCCTCATGGAAACATTATTGGCCGACTCACTTGTTTGATCAGAGCTCGTCACTTCCTGAAGATTTGAAGCCTGGATTTGCACTGCAACATCAAAAGCGGAAAGAAATCAGAAATAAAAAAAATATCTTAAAAAAGGGATGAGAAGATTCTCGACTCCATTTGCATGGATGAAGATCCTGAATCACAGATCTTTGTTTAAAGGTGAAGGTTTCATCCCCCTCATCATTAGCTAGAGGGTCCATGGTTAAGGAACCATTCCTTTGCAGAGAAGATAAGGCTAACCGAAGTTCTTCATCCAAAACAGTAAGAAAAACTAAAAGTTAAAAGAGAAAAAAAGCTTGATACTGGAAGAAACCTAATCCCTTGGGGGTATTTATACCCGCTGGGAGGAAATCCAAATGCAATGATGCCGGATATCTCGAGTGCTGATTATGAGTAAAAAGTGTTATTTTAGTTTATTTTATGTGCTTATAATCCAATTTTCATAATTAATACAAGAAATTAATGAAATATTATTTTTATTAATAAAATTCTCCACTATTATGCTTTTCTAGTGTTTTATAATCTTTTTTTATGGTTCTATATGTAAGGAAATCGAAGAATCGAAGCATATCTTGAATATTAGTTTGGAACTGTGAATTTATAGGTCTAGTTGTCGACAGCCAGTGATTGACATGCAACCTTAGAGAAACTATTTAAGCGGCTTTGGAAAGCCACGGCAAAGTTTATTTTTGAGCTTTTTTTTTTAGAGAAAAGAGAGTTTTCTTAGAAATAGAACTCTTATTAGAGTTTTGTGGGGCTATAAATATACGATGTAATTTAGAATTTTGTATAATATGAAGCAATCAAAGCAGTTTAGAAGATATTAGATATTTTAATTTTTGTACTCTTTCATAGAATTTCATAAAATAATTTCTTTTCCTTTCTTCATAACTATGATGAGTATTATGATGAGTGTGGTGTTGGATCAGATGAAGTAACGAACTCTAGAAAATTTGCTGGTATATGATTTATTTTATTTTTTTATATTTAATTGATTTATGTAAACTTGATATTTTTATTCCCTATTATCTTGTTAGATTTAGATATGATTTTGAGTTTTTGATAATTTATTTTTTGACGATATATTCATTTCTTAACTTTTAATATATCGTAGACTTTTCAGACATGGTGTAAACTTAAACATTGAACATGTATTTTTGTTATTCATATTTCACACTTAGATAAACTTGAAATTTGTTTAGGATTAATTTGGTAAAGTTATTCAAAATATTAAGTTTATAACTTTGTTTTAATTTATACTTTAAAGATATATTTTCTTGTTGTAATAAGATCACGTGATCTATGCAATTGAGATAAACAAGTATAAACATAACTAGTAAATTATTCTACATGGGAGTTAAAACATCTGACCAACAACTTTATTTTAAATAATTTGAAAACTCCAATCTATAGTTAGTTAATAAAAATTCAAACTTTTTTAAGTTCCATAATTTATTTTCTTGAGTGTTTGACGCAACAATGAAAATGATAATGGAGAGAACGATTTTAGATTACAACCCTTGCACTTCTTGTCTATCTCTTTCACTTGGGAGTCTACGATTTAGATCGCAGTCAAGTTTTTGGTGCCATTACCGAAAATTGTTCTCTCGATGTAATTCAAAATTCTTGTTAGGGTTATGATGTTTTTACGAGTAAAAAGTGTAGTTATTTTAGATTATTTTATGTACTCATAATCAAATTTTGGTGATTAATATAAGAAATTAAGAAAAAAAATTATTTTTATTTATTAAATTCTCCACTATTATATTTTTCTCATGTTTTATAGTCTTTTTGTAGGGCTCTATGTGCAAGACAATCGAAGAATCAAAACGTATCTTGAATATCAGTTTAGAAATGTGAAGTTACAGGTCTAGATGTTGACAGCTACCTATTAACTACCGACAGCAAGGGACTAGCATGCAACTCGAGAACGGCTGTCGAAGCGGCTTTGTAAAGCCGACGACAACAAACCCCATCTATAAATAGTTATGTGAATTTCTTTTTCTCCACAACCAAACCCTAGCCTCTTTTCACACTACCCAAGAGAAACAATTGTCTCTTTTCGAAAGCTAAAACAAATCTTGTGGAATTTCTTTCAAATCTTCAGCGATCTCTAAGCAAGTAAATTTTCTTATCTCTGAGTTTTCATGGGTTGTTCTTCATAAAAAGTATTTTTATTTTTGTTTCAAAAACCTAAATCTACAATTTACATAAACAAATTAAAGTTGACTGAAGATAAATTCAAACTTCTTAGTAGATTTGGAGTGATTTAGCTAATTTTTATGATTTTTTGACGAATTTTTCTGAATAATTGAAAACAATTTTTTAGCATAAAAATTCATGGGTTGCTTGAATAGTTAACATATATCAAATTCATGCATTAAAAGTGAAATAAGAATAACTGTTTGATATATTTGGGGGGAAATTAAAAATTATTAATAAAGAGAGATAAAAACAAACATAAAAATAAAATAATAAAGGAAATAAAAATAAAAATATATGTGAATTAATAATCATGAATATTTTTGAGAAATAAGTTATATTTTGTTAAGTTTGTAATTATCTTTTAGGATGGAACCAGAAAGCAAACTGTCTCGAAGAGGCCGAGAGCAGGCTCTTCAGACCCATCTCCTCTATAGAGGCATAGAACTACTAAGACAAACAAAAATCCTTTGGAGAAGTATGAGAACTTCAAACTCTAGCCTGAACAAGAGATCGATTATTTACACATACATGAGAATCTTTCCTTCAGAACATAAATGCAGGCTCTAGGATTGGAGGAATATATAATGCATAGGGACATGCTACCTTGCAATGAGGTAGTACGTGAGTTTATGCCAACCTGCAACCAACAATAGGAGACCAATACGCGTACTCTATAGTACGGGGCAGGAAAATACCATTTACTAGAGAGGAAATCTTATAGGATATTCCTATTCTAATTTGCCTGAAGAAGAACCGTCTTTCAACGATAGAGCCAATGAAATACCAAACAGTGCCTGAGCATTCAAAGATTTTTACACAAATATCAGTGATTACGTTTTCAATGAAAATTTCTTGAAAGTGAGATACTTGAGTAGGAGTACGTTTTGGTAAGCTTATTTATCAATATAACATCATACCATCCTCTACGATAACGAAACTATATTCAAGGAATGTGTTATTGTTGAACAAAATTCTAGAACGGTGCCCGTAGAATATTGCCTCCGTCATGTACTCTGTGGTAATCCAATGCATAGAATTTGTCCATGAATGTATCCTACACCCGATAATGACAAAACTAGTACTAGTTCTACCATCTCTAATAACGAAAATCTGCATCAGTAATGGGATCGATTTATCATCAATTTCATATTCACTCATCTAGTGCAACCACTATTGCATACAACTATTTGAAAAAGCATGAGTGTTTGATACGCCCAGCAGGAGCAGCATGTACAACAAGAGCAACCAAAAGGTGTTGTCTCGCCGGCTAGTCATGTAGAGCAACAACAAAAACAAGGAGGCACAACATCCAAGGTGGCCTAACTAGCAAAAGTTACACTTCAAACATTGAATAAGTCAATAACAATAATAACCTACACATTCAATGAAAGGCTACAAGTCATCGAGACATGACAAATCCAAACTGTGCACCATCAACAACATCAATATCGGTTCCTTATCAAGATGTACAAACAAATGGCAGGTGAGGATACCACCATTTCTCCCCATAAAGATGAACATATGAGCCTGGGAACCACAGGGTTCCACCAGTATCAAAGATACAAGTGACAAAAGGCATCAACAACATCATTGGTATCGACTATTTAAGGGAGTGGATTTTCTGGAGAACCAACAAAGCCAGGTATTTTCTACTCTTAATCTCTTAAATTATTTTTAGTGTATTCTTTGAATAGTAATATTCTTGATGTGCTGAGAACACCGCATAATTTAAGTTTAGGGGATGGATAGAATGGATAGATACACTTTACCACATATATATATATATATATATATATATATATATATATATATATATATATATATATATATATATATATATATATATATATATATATATATATATATATATATATATATTATGTATCACTGTCTCCACAAAATTCTTGCTTTCTTCCATTGATTATAGTGATTACAACGAAAGAAGAACAATAAAAAAAACAAACGAGAGAATTTATATATTATCTCTCTCTTTTACCATAAAAGTAGGTTCTAAAATGATGATATGATCTATCTAGTAGAACCTGTTTGACGGTCCGATATAAAGATCTCTCTTTTTGAAGAAGATGATAGCCGGCCCTAACTCTCTCTCTGTTGATCTCAATGAATTCAAGGCTCTTGTGTGTAGCTTGAACTCCAAACGATCCTCCAAGTCTCCTCAACGAGACTATTTATAGACTTTAGTTTATTATGAGAGTTTTCTTAGGGATAAGAATAGAAAGTCTTTGTATTCATTAAGGATTTTAATCAAATATATGATTTTGATTTAAATCTCTTGATTTGGATTCTGGTTAGACTCAATTCGGGTATTTCCAAATCTCAATCACAACTAATTAAAGATTTTTGGAATCTGCCATGTGGAGTTCAGGGCTCTGGATGTGAAGTTAACGACTTAACTTCGCGTTTTGCCTTCATGAGAAGTAAAGTTTCTAGCCAACGCAAAGCTAATCAATAGCTTCGCGTCTATCTAGCCACAGAGTTATTTCTTTTGAAATTTTCTCATCCAATAGGACTCCCTCCAAAGTTTTCAAAATTGCTATGATTAACAAATTTTTAAATACTTTGGACCTTCAAAGTGAATTCACATCCTACGCGAAATTAGATCACTTTTACCTTCGTGTCTGCAGCCTAATACGTGAAGCTATTAGCTTTGCGTTCAACCACCTTAATTGCTCTGAACTCCACACCGAATATGAAGGGGCGGGCTCTCGCTTTTTAATAAAGTCTCCTCCTCCTCTTCCTCATGCTTTCAAGAAGAATTGTGATGCCAAGAAGAAATCTGGTCTCATAAGTTAGCCTACCTCTGAACTAGCCAAGCAATTCTGCCAGATTTGGAGAAGGCTGATATTGAAATTGAGGGGAGCCAAACAACGATCCTTAGAGCTCGCGAAACCATTGCCAAGGCCCAAGCCATCATGGAAACCAGCCAAGCCAGATTGGAGGAGTCATTAAAAAAAAAGGAGTTGGTCTTGCGATAGGGGCAACTCGAGAAGGAACAGATCATAAGAACCCGGGTAATCGAAGAATCTTAACTCTAACTCTCCCAACGTCTTGCCATTCGTGAAGATACTTGTGTCGCTGGGCTCTACACTCCGTGGAGGAGACTCGACAATAAGTTATTGGCCAGACTGAGAACAAATTAAAACTTTTAGGAGAATTTTGATCTTCTTATAGCTTTTTTTCTTTTGTAATAAACAAGGAAGTTCAGCTTTTTGACTTTTTCTGTACTATATTGACTTATCTTCACTCCTGCAAGCATGAATAAAGAAACTTCTTTTTAGTTTTTCAATCACTTAGCTTTCATGTCATTCTGACCAATATGTGATGATGTGATTAATATATGATTATGATTATGATAAACAATTTATTTTGAATGAGTGATTGTGTTATGATCGAGAGATTCGGTAGAGACGCCTGATCGCACATGCTTGAAATTTGGCAGAGGCACTTAATTGCATATGCTAAGATGATCAGGTCAGGATCATTAGGTTCAGCAGAGGCGCCTAATTGCACATGCCTAGATTTGGCAGAGGTATTTAATTGCACACGCTAAGATGATCAGATTAGGATCATCAAGTTCGGCAAAGGTGCCTAATTGCACATGCCTGGAGTTTGGCAGAAGCACTTAATTGCACACGCCAAGATGATTGGGTCAGAATCATCGGATTTCAGCAGAGGCGTCTAATTGTACATGTGTGGATGACTTATCTTGGCGATAGACAGAGCCAGTGATCGAATTAGGATCATAAAATTAACTATTTATTTTAGTGCATATGATGGCTCAAACCTTATTGTCAGAGGTAAGAGTTTAACATGACATATTTGATCGTATCAAAGTGAAATGGGTGAGATGGTTCAAATTTTGCTATCAGATGTAAATGCTTAACATGACAGGTTTACGGAATTTTTAGCAAACCTCGAGCTATCAACGGATTTAATATACCTTTACCAATCGTCGTTAGCATTGGGCTAGCCATGCTATTCCACTAAGTATGGTGAGTTGTCGAGAATTTTTATTTCCTCTTCTCTTTACCTCAGTGGCTATGGGTTTATTCTGACAAAGTTTGTCATGGGATTTTTAACAAACCTCCAGGTATAAATGGATTTGGCATGCCATTACCAATCGCTGTTTGTATTGGACTAGCCATGTTATTTCTCTCAATATGGTGAGTTGTCGAATATTTTGCTTAGGCTTAAATGCCAAATGTTCCCTCTTCCCATAGTTTTTTGGGCATTGGGTTATTTCTAACCCCAATATGGTAGAGTTGGCAAGAAGTTTATAATTTCTCTTCCATTGCCTTGATGACATTGGACAACAAAAATTCGTACATTTTTTCTTTTACTACTTTTTTGTTGTTGTTGTTTTCTTTTTTATGAAATATTTTTGAATTTGTTATTTATAGCACTCAATTTTCCATTCCAATAGCTAGCAAGAGCAGCAGAAGCAACATGATACTTATCACCGTCAATGTGTTCGGCGCCCCTGACCCAATTTGGCTGCTAGCTAATAAGGACGACTCGGTCGCAGTTGTGCTTCAAGGCATACCCAACGGGCAAGCTTGCAAGTGCGGGTTGCCCGTGCTTGGTGTCGATCGAGTATTTTCCTTGGTTTTTATTGAATTTGCTGAGCAAATCAATTGTTCGTCTTTCAGCAAGCTAAGTGTGCCCCTATGATTTCTCTTTTTTTGGTAGAAATCGGAAAGAGTCCCTTTTACTTCATTTTATGGGGATCATAGTTGATTAACATTGACTTCCCTGCTAGTACAGGGGTCGCTCCGGTAGGGAACTCATTAGTTCTTATGACCAGAGTTGGCATATTCACAGAAATCTTATTCCTTCATTAAGCTAGAGGACACTAGTTTCTATCAATGCTTGGATTTGATTCTTGAGAGGGTAGCAATCCTTCATTGGATGCCCAATGTTCTGGTGGAACAGGTAATAATTAGGATCATTGGTCTTTCCTGCGTCTTCTAGCTTTCGATTCTCAGAAAACTTCAGCATTCCTTTTTTATTGAGGAGGTTAAATAGAGTACTGCTCTATCTTGAACGAGTATGTCCTGTCAAGGTGGGGCCTATTTGGGCACATGCCTCTTGGATTTTGGGGTCTCAGATTCGGATTTGCATCCGACGTCATCACGGCTTCCCTTTGTTTTTAGAATTCTGTGGATATGACATGTTATTTGCAGAGTTTCTCACAATACAATATTCTTCTATCCGACGAATTATATCTTCTGCCACTCTCCCTACTTTATCAGGTCCTTTCAAGTATTGTACTCTACAGATCTCATTCTTATCATTGGACTCTATAGCTCCCATTCTTATCAGCATGCCGGTCTTGAAGTTATATTTATAGATTTTCACTAGTGTTTCTTGGGTCCCATGTCGACATTGCACGGATTTTTTTCGGAAGCATTCTATGAAGTTCTTAACCGTCTCTTCTTCTCCTTATTTTGTTGCAAGAAGGGATAAACCGATATCTTGGTATCATCCTCAAAGAAACATGCTAGAAATTACTTCTCCATATTATACCAGGATTAATGGTCCCCATGAGCAACTGCATGAACCATGTTAAGGTAGGCCCTTGCAGGGTACTCACATATATCTTAGTCATTCTGGAATCATTTCTCATAAGATGATTAGCCTGCGATAAGAAATAATATATGTACTAACTTGGAGACCCCTTCTTGTCAAATGATTCCAATTTAAGGGGTTAGTATTTTTTGGGATAAGGAGCGAAATTCTATTCAAGTGGGTATGGTCTTGAAACCCCCACGTCTTTCAGATCCTTTTTCTATACAATGCAACAAGTTGGTTCTATAGTTTCTTCATCTTCTCGACGTGAGGATCAATGAAAAAAATTTAGTGTTTTTTCCATACTCAGAGTAAGCTTTTTCTTCTTCGTTTTCTTTCTTCTTATCCTCATTTGTTTTGGATGGTGGTTCTAGGGAAGAAGTTTTGCCCTTGTCTTCCACTATTTTTTTGGTGTTTTCGACCACTTTCAGGAGCATTGTCTTAAGCTTGTCAATAGTCTTTTGCTGGTCTCAAATCATTTTCTCCTGGGCTTCCAACCTCTGGTCCACGTCATCGAACCTGTCCACCACGTGCGATACTAATTTTCTTGGTCGTATGACTGTCGGGAAGTTATGGCCGAATTATCGCTATCATCATCATATGAACCCTTTTCAAGTTTCTTGTAATTTTGAGGAGTGATGACACCCGTCCTGAGTCGGGTAAAATTGTGAGATTCTTCATCGTGTACATCTGACCCCTGCTCCTTTTTCTAAACCTTCTTGTCTTCACCCACCATATTGAGATCTTCACCTTCAATTCTTTTTCCTTACTAATTCTGTATTTCAAATTACTCTTTCTCTTTTTTGAAGTATTTTGATCAGACTCAGTTATTCTATCAAATACAGATACTATTTGCTTATTATAACAGTTGTTATTTAATACAACTGATATTAGTTACTTGCAATGGCATGTTGAGTGTAATTGAGCTTGAATTGCTTTTCTTTTATTTGTCAAGTATTCTCTGAGGTCAAGGATTTTGGAAGATGAGGAGCCTTCAGTTATGTTCTGGGCGTGGGGTCTACTTGCCTGTCGGAGAAGCCTAGGTACCTGTTGAAACTCTCCAAGGCTTATGGCATTGAACCTCTGGTCTGTTAGACATTTAACACTTTGTTTATCATCTTTGATTCTGTATACTGGCTGTTTTACACAGAGCTGGGTGTTAGCTTTGCCGTTTATAGCATTCATGCGAGACTAGAACATAGCTTCGCATTTTATACTAGCCTCGCATTTTATGCTGGCTTAGCATTTCTGAAGAAGTTTAACTTCTAATGGTTGTTTAGCCTCACATGGGGTAATATCTCCACATGCTAGCATAACCTCGCGATTTTTGTAAGTTTTATTAGTTTTGCGTTTTGCGCTAAGCTTAAGTTTTTGTCCAAGTTTTATAGCCTTAAGTGGAGAATCTTTATCGTACACTGGCTTATCTTTAGCTTTGTGTTTTATGCAAGTGTTGGCGACTTTGCCAGTTTCGTATCTAAGTTCAGTAGTCTTGCATGGGGAGATTTCCTCGCATGCTGGTTTAGCCTTACGTTTTACATGAGTGCTGTCAATTCTTCTGATTTCATGTCCAAGTTCTAATTCATTCTTAGCCTCGCATAGAGAATTTTGATCACACGCGGGCTTGCAGTTAGCATCGCGTTCTATGCAATTTTCACTGGTCTTGCGATTAATGCAAGCCAGTTCGCGAGGTAAAGTCATAACCTCGTGTTCTGCCTCTGCTTCAACCTTGCATTTTACGTGGGTTTTGAGGGCACTTTGTCTTACTTGACGATTTTGATTATGGAGTAGTGTTCTGGTGAAACCAGTCTCTTGTCTTTCTTTGGTAGTAAGAATAGGATCCTCCTTTAGGGGTTTTCATTCGGACGATGGCTCTATAGCCGCGGACTTAAAGGATCCCCGATTAATGGAGAATTTCCTATTTCTTGATTTTTGGGTTTTAGAGATCACATGGCGATAGCGCCTCGTTTCAATCGGATTAACCGATCCAGAAGAGAGATAATCATCATACATTTGCTGGTCGATATCAATGACGAGCATGTCCTTGACCGATCCGATTTTCTCTATGTCGGATTGTGCCACGATCTTTTATTCTGTAAAAGAGATGTCTTCCACTGTGGCCACCAGTTTATTATCCGCAAAATTCTTACATTCTTCCATTGATTACAATGAAAGAACAATAGAAAAATAAACAAGAAGATTTATATATTATTGCTCTTTTTTAAATAAAAATGGGCTCTAATGTGGCGATGAGATCTATCTAGTAGAACCTGTTTGATGATCTGACGTGAAGATCTCTCTTTTTGAAGAAGATGATGACCAACCCGAACTCTCTCTACTGATCTCCATGAATTTAAGGCTCTCGTGCGCAACTTGAACTCCAAAAGATCCCCAAAGTCTCCTTAATGAGGCTATTTATAGATTTTAGTTTGTTATGAGAGTTTGTTTAGGGATAGAAATAGAAAGTCTTTGTATTCATCAAGGATTCTAATCAAACATTTAATTTTGATTTTAATCTCTTGATTTTGAATTTTGGTTAGACTCAGTTCGGGTATTAGATAATCTCAAATATCAATCACTACCAATTAAAAATTCTGAAAATCTGCCCACGAGGAGATAAGGGCTCTGGACATGAAATTAACGACTTAACTTCGCATTTTGTCTTTTCACGCAAAGTTAAGTTTCAGGCCGATGCGAAGCTACTCACGTCTATCTAACCGTGGAGCCATTTCTTTTGAAGTTTTCTCCTCCAACAATCACAACTAACTGATTAACTTATAAAACATATAAAAATAAAGAAATTTCAAAATTTTTCATTTCTTCGAAATAAAAAATAAAATTAGAAGTATTTTCTACATCATATATTTATAAGATTGACATATTAATATTGATGCTTATATGACAATAGTTTTTACATAATCTTGATAGTGAACTTAAATCCAACAATAAGATGTGGATTTGAGTCAAGTATGCACTATAAATCCTTACATAATAAGTCAAGAAAAGTTGATAAAAAAGAGAAAGTTTAAAACGAAGGCCTATCTTACACACACACACACACACACACACATATATATATATATATGAAGAAGTGAGCTTGGTATCAAGGCAATATTTTTAGGAAAGGAAAAATATATAGTATATATAATAATTATAAGAGAAATTATGGATCAAGTAGTTGGGTTTGTTCACCTTGGTAATGTGCGCATTCACACAAACGATATTTATATACTTTTATAAATATGATCTAAGTAACTGGATATTTGTGCCTCAGGAAGCATAAGTGTTCACTTGAGCTGCAAGTGTTTATAAAAAAAGAGAAAGAATATAGAAATATATTTATATATATATATATATATATATTGTCTGCCATAAAAATTGTAAATGACACTCTATTGAGAATTTTCAATAAATAATTACAATTCAACGGTTTCCCGTTTACAGAAGATGAGAAAAATGGATTTTCTCTTTGTTTAAAACTGGATTCTGAGGTAGTTGTGGAAGACGATCTTGCTCTTCGTTGACACTCCGCACAATGTCTCTTAGTTGGCTAGAAGAATAAAGGCTCTGGACTCTTGATCACAAAGGGTAATTCAAGAAGAAGATGATTGATCCCTCTCCGTTTTTGTGCCTTCTCCTTTGCTCCCCCACCTTTTATAGGGGTTCTAGGATAGCGTCCTGCCTTATTTGCTCGACCGTTAGTTCCCACTACTCGAGAAGTGTCGTCATATTCGTCAGGTGGTTGCTCCCACGATCGAAGTAACGCCTTTGCATTCGTTTGGCAGTTAGCGCCACGATCCGAGGTGGCAACTCTCTTGTTCGGGTCAGGTAATTTTGTATTAAACCCTTACCCAGTGTCAATGAAAAATTCTGAAAAACAAAGCAGATCCACGAATTCAGAGTTGGAAGTCCGCAACTTGACGGATCCGCGAACCTAAGAGACTGAGGTTCGCGACCCAGATGACAGAACAGGTTCGCGAATTTAAAATTGAGATTCGCGATACTGCCCATAGCATCCGGGTAGGGGTTTAATACAAAGCCATCCGACCCGAACAAGAGAGTTACCACCTCGGATCGTGGAGCTAACTGCCAAACGAATGCAACGGCACTCTTCTATCGGGGGAGCAACCACCTAACAAATATGACAGCACTTCTCGAGTAGTGGGAACTAACGGTCGAGCAAATGAGACGGGATGTTACTCTAGAACCCCTATAAAAGGCGGAGGAGCAAAACAGACATAGACAGACATAGACACAGACGGACATCTTCTCCTAAAAGTTACCCCTTGTGATCAAGAGTCAAGTGCCTTTCTTTTTCCTTTAGCCAACTGAGAAAAATTGTACGGTGTGTCAACGGAGAGCAGGATCGTCCTCCATAACTACATAGGAACCCAGCTTTAAACAAAGAGGAAATCCATCTTCCTCATCTTCTATAAATGGGAAACCGTTAGATTGTAATCTTTTATTGAAAAGACTTCAATATAAAAAGCTTGCAATTTTCATGGCGAACAAAAGATTGGCGACTCCGCTGCGGAATCCCATCACCTCCGGTGATCTGGTGGTAGCTCAATCCGATAACGTTCCAGTTGGTAGTATGGTCGACTCGTCACCATCCACGTTGACCAGGAAAGGTATGAAGAATTCTTTTTTCAGGCTCTAAGAGCCCTATTCCCTAAGAGGATGCTGTAAAATCTCCAAGGGGTAAATCCTCGAAGAGGCTTTAATGGCAATAACTCAGCCAAGGGAGTCGACGGACCAAATTAGTCTGAAACCCTCCTCCTCAACATTGAGCTTTATGCCAGTTTCGATTAAGACTCTTGATCACTCAAGCAAAATGGACCAAAGTCCCCGCTTCAATAAGGGAAAACGACCACTATCCACTCCGCGAGACTATGATGCGGAGAAGGAGGTTCCTCTCACTCGTACAGTGAGAAGAAACCTAAGAAGAAGCAAAGTTTGTGCCCTCCGCAGGACCACACAGCAAAAGGAAACCGCCAACTCATCCCTGCAAAGACCTACCACACAAATATGGAGGCCAAAAGGCAAGGTTGATCGAGATGCGGAAGAATTTACTCGCATTTCCTATAGGAAGCGGAGTAAGTCCACCAAAGTTATCTATGATCACAAACGCGGAGCATACATCCGCATCTTTCGTGTTCTAGGGAGAAAGTCTGATCACGTGATTGAAGAGGCTCGCGGAACCTGTGAACCTCAAATTCGCGGAAAATGCATGCCTATCTTCAAGGCTAAGACTGTGCCGTTCCCGAAGCTATCTCTCACAAATGACGCCGCCACAAAGAATTCCAGTGCAAGAGATCTTAGAGAATTTCTAAACAGAAAATGGGAAGAATCCTACGTATCTCACTGCCACTGTGAGTAACTAATCAATGCAGTACTGTCTCACTGTCATTGTTCAGCCCATACCAGATCCTCAGTGTTTCATCGATTAACGGCTCCATCGACATCTTTATCCCAACTGGCGAAGAGGAGGCGACGAAACGGGCTTGAGTTTTCAGAGCCAGAATATCCTGAAGTGTCATCCAACATGACAAGCATCGGAGAAAAGAAGAAGAAAAACAAAGCGAAGAAAGTCTCCGAAGGAGATGCTTCTGACCCAGAGCTCTCTTCGAGCTCGAAGGATCTATTCAATAAAGAGCGAGGAGTTTTTCGAAGCACTCGACTCAAAAGTCGGACAACAGTCTTCATGAATTATAGACAGTTGGTGAGAATCTCTTCTGTTGAAGAAGATATAGTCAAATCTGTTATGGCCGAATCGCAGACATTCGACTCATTCCTAGAAGATTCTGCCTCTGCATATATGACTCAAAATAATGTCTCAGAAGAGTTCATGCGGAGAATGGATGAACAAGATAAGCATATCCAGCAACAGCAGGATGTTATCTGCGAGCTTAAAGATATGCTACATGTTCTGATAGAATGGGAGAAGACTAGATTGAAGGATACAGAAAGAAGACAGAAGAAGAAGGTCTTCACAATAATGAAAAAGACTCAGAACATCATGAGGATGATGGCAACCACTCCGTGCATCAGGAAGGGAACGAAAATGCTGTTTGGATGGATAACTTCCAAAATCAACTGAATGCTCTCATGCATAAGAGCGATTTACAAGAGCTCGGCGTGGTAAGGCCATATCCCATGGAATGGGAAAGCGTGTCGTTCCCGGAAAGTTATAAACCATTGAAGCTCAAATCTTTCGATGGTAAAGGATCGCCGAACCGGCACCTCTACTATTTTAAATCGCAGATTGGGCATTTAGCCGGAAATGACCCCATTATTACGAGGGTATTCGTTAGTACCTTAACGGGACTAGCTTTTGAGTGGTTCCGGAGACTAGAGCCGGGAACCATCAATTCATGGAGCGACATGGAGAAAGCCTTTCTCACCAGGTTCTATGAAGATGATATGGAGGTGTCAATGCCGGCACTTCTAGCCACTAAACAAAGAAAAGAAGAGTCAGCCCGGGACTTCATCAAAAGATTTCGAAACGATTCTCTCAGATATCTACATGGAATGTCAAAAAAGACCTTGGTAGAAACCTGTCGACATAATTTATCAACTAAGGTTCTAGCCAGACTGGGAGCAGGAAAGTCCTCAACTTAGAAGGATCTCACCCTGCAAGCTGAAGAAGCTGAAGAAATTACGCAAACACTTAAAGAAGAAGGAGGCGAGGAGAAACAGAAGCGAAGTAGCGATAACAACTATAAGTCCCGACCCCGAGAATATAAGGGAAAGGAGACAATGATGACTGATACGCCACAACCCTTGAGGGCTTCCCCGAAGCTCCCTCCTCAGACACGAATGTCGTAAAAGCAATACTCCTTTAAGGATGAGCATACGAAGACTATTTTAAACCTCCTCATGAGTAAGAAGATGCTAAAGCTGTCAGAGTCTAAACGTCCAGAAGAAGTAGGAAAAGTTAATGATCCTAATTACTATGTCTACCATAGGATCATTAACCATCCTACCCAAAACTGTTACATTCTTAAGGATAAAATTCAAGTCTTAGTGGATGCTAATGTCATCAAGCTCCAAGAGCACCAGAAGAAGGTGACCGCGAATATGGTGACTGTCAGGTTCGGCAAAGCGCCTGACTGGATAGAGTCAACAGTTCAAGATGGAGTGCAACCCATTCCTAAAGGCACGATGCAAGTCGTAAATTTTGATCCGCACCAATAGCAGAAGAAAGGATTGTTCCCCTTTGAAACTGAAAGCGGGGAACCCGTTCAGGAAAATATTACTTGAAGAACTACGGCCAGGCAACGAATTCCCAACCACCTCCAAAGAAAGTCAAACAAAAAGAGCTTAAGTTTGATAAAGTTCTAAAGAAGAAGGGAAAAGAGTCTGCGGAGGACTCACGAAAGTCATTCCAGTTCAATATTCTAACACAGTTGGCCAATATTCCCGCGAGGATAACCTTGTACAAGCTCCTGAAACTCTCTAAATCTACTAGAGAAGGTTTAAGAGAAGCTCTGCAAGATTCGGAGGTATTATTGGCACAAATACCAGAGATGATTGAGGAAGAAAGATCTCTTTGCGTGACATGTCACCAGGTCTCTGGTAAAAACGTCCCTTGCATCACTTTCCTTCCGGAAGACATGCAAGTCAGGAGCAATAAACATCACCGCCCTCTGTATTACAAGGGATACATAGGATCTACAGAGATCGAGCGCATTCAAGTTGATCCAAGCACGGCCTTAAGTATCATGCCCCGAAGGATGCTACGATATCTTGGAGTTCCAATGAATAGATTGGCAGCAACCAACACTACTATCTTCAGATTCAATGCTAATGACAGTAGACCGCTGGGTAAGATAAAGCTCAAGTGCCAAATCGGCGATCTGAAAACGGAAGTCACGTGTTACGTGATAGACACAGACACATCATACAATCTGCTATTGGAGAGACCTTGGATCCATAGCAATCTCATTGTGCCCTCCACGTTACACCAATGCATGAAGTATGTCGACAAAGACGGGAACGTAAGAACGCTGATCGCAGAAAAATAACCCTTTAAAGGAGTTGAAAACTACTTTACTGATGCGTTACTGTTTCAAGATGTGTTCAGTTTTTCAGATCAGCCTGTTCCAGATGACTCCGATAGCGACGAGGAAGCAGATACAAAATCAGGATCCGAAGATTTGAAATCCGAGGATGTAATTTGGGACGGTGAGCCCATTGTGATAAGCCTTGACGGCCTTGATGTAAATAACACCGTCCACCCCGATGGTGAATGGGTGATAAATGAAAATTTAGAGTTTGCTTATTCTTCTGGTGTTGATTCTGAGCTCTCAAGCACTAGCACAGATGTATTCAGCGATTGTGTGAATGAGGTGTGTTCTCTGACTTCCTTCCAAGCACCTATTCGATCATCCTTATATGAATTGAGTCATGACGTTGAAAGTGCTAACCGGGTCATTTTTGAGGTTCCTCCCAAAAATGGAACCCAGAAAGCCATAGTATTTGGAAGGGCAAGTTACAAAAACAAAAAGAAATGCTTAGATTCTGAAGAAGAACAGAGAAAACCTGAGTTCTTCCATTACGATGAAAATTCTCGTAGATTAATAAAGAGGATGGGATATAATTTGGCCGAAGGCAGGGGGTTGAGTTTCGGAAGAGGAAGAAGGACAATCCTTCAACCTTTTGTCCCAGAAGGGAAAATGCCAGATTATTACTAGAAAACCGGAGGGGGTTGGGATATGTCACCACTCCCGAACGTTCCTCAAGTGGGAAAACCGAAGAAAGACAATGCGATCATTCGTCAAAATCATCCTGCTGTGACTCAGATGTCAGTATTGGCATGATTTTTCGCGAAGTGTCTGCAAACATGGTTTCCGCGACCCAAGAAGACGAAGCCTTAGAGGAAGCCTCACCGATAAAAGACGACCCCTGGGCCAAGCATCTTAATGTGAAATGGGAGATTCAGTTTGAACAGCGCGACCTCCAACTGAAGACAAAGTGATCCAAATCAATATGGGGGATGAAAAGAATTCCAAACCCATATTCATAAGTGAGAACCTATCCTCGAAAGAAAGGGAGGAGTTGATATCCCTCATTCGCGAATACATTGATATTTTCACCTGAAATTATGAGGAAATGCCAGGATTAGATCCTAGTGTGGCGGTTCATAAATTAAACATCCGGCCAGAGGCTAAACCAATAAAACAACAGCAACGAAGATTCCGCTCAGAGATTATGGAAGCTATAGAAGCTGAAATCAAGAAGTTGATTGAATCAGGCTTTATTCGCGAAGAACAGCACCCTGATTGGATCGCGAATATAGTTCCCATAACCAAGAAAAATGAAAAGATCCGAGTATGCATAGACTTTAGGGATCTGAACGAGGCCTGCCCTAAAGACGAATTTCCGCTACCCATCACAGATGTTATGATAGATAACACTTGCGGGTATGAGCGTATGACGTTCATGGATGGGTTCTCGAGCTATAATCAAATAAATATGTACCCTGATGATGAGAAGCATACGTCCTTCAGGACGCCACTCGAGGTGTATTGCGATACAGTCATGCCCTTTGGCCTAAAGAATGCAGGTGTCACGTGTCAACGCGCCATGAACGTAATATTCCAAGAGCATCTCTAGAAGACAGTGGAAAGTTACGTGGATGACCTAGCGATTAAGTGTAGAAGCAAAGATGATCACTTGAAGGACTTGAAGGCAGTATTTGACCTCATGAGGAAACACTAGCTCAAGATGAATCCAACTAAATTTTTCCTGGGGGTTTCTAGTGGAAAATTGCTCGGTTTTGTTGTAACATCAATAGGAATACATCTTAATCCAGATAAGGTCAAAGCTATCCAAGACATGTCACCCCCCCATAACCTGAAGAATTAAGGGGATTGCAAGGTAGGCTGGCGTACATTCGCAGGTTCATATCAAATTTGTTTGGTAAATGCCAACCTTTCACCAGATTAATGAGGAAATGACTGTCATTTGATTGGGATGACGCGTGCCAAAAGGCTTTTGAAAAAATCAAACAATATCTCATGAAGCCACCAGTGCTTGTAGCTTTAATCTCGGAAATACCCTTCCTGCTATACGTAAGGGCTATGGACCATTCCTTGGGAGCTTTGCTAGCAAGGAATGGTTATTTTGCTAATGACTAAACCCGGATCGTTAAATTCAAGACTATCCAATTGGGCTATTTTGCTATCACAGTATGATATGTGCTTTGTCCCACAGAAGTCTATTAAAGGACAGGCCGTGGCGGACTTCTTAGCCAAACATCTAATCCCGGCATACTCGAAGTTATACGAACAAATTTCAGGAGAGTTAGAAGAATGGGACCTGATTCCAGAAAAAGGTAACTCACGAAAATCTTCCGAAGCAAATACAGTCTCAAAGGGTGTATGGCAGCTTTTCTTTGACGGTGTCTCCTGAATGGGATCCGTGGAAAGAATGACAGCGGGGGTAGGAGTTATTTTCATCTCTCCTCACAACCACATCATTCCACGAGCTTACTCACTAACAAGCTCGCGCTCCAACAATGTCGCGGAATATAACGCCCTCCTAATCGGCTTAAAAATAGCTAAGCAACTGGGGGTTAAATATTTGGAGGCATGTGGGGACTCTCAACTCATTGTAAATCAAGTAAAAGGAGAGTACGAGGTCAAACATGAAGACCTCTTGTAGTATTACCATGCGGTGATTACGATCGCCGATGGTTTCGATGGATTCTATATCAGCCACCTAAAGCACCACCGAAATAGTTATGCAGATTCACTAGCTTCCTTAGCTGCTACATTAGCCTTACCCAAACATGCTAGAAGACAAATTACGGTAGGAAGCAAAGAATTATTTTGTCCAAAGGACGAGCTCAGAGAGGAAATGAAAGAACCACAGAAAGACAAAGCTGACGTTTTCGAATCAAGACTAGAGCCAAGGGATTGGCGTTTTCCTTATATAGACTATGTCCTTTACGGTATATTACCCGAAGATCCAAAAGAAGCCTGAGCAATTCAGAGAAGGGTTGTCCGGTTCTACTACAGCGCAGAGTTCCAGACATTGTATAGGAAATCTTATGATGGAATTTTACTTCGCTGTCTCTCCAACCGCGAGGCTCAAAAAGAACTCGAAGAAACTCACGCTGGCATCTGTGGAGCGCACCAGCCAGGACCAAAACTCTGGGATAGAATCCGAAGGGTGTTATTACTGGCCTATGATGATGACAGAAGTGGTTAACTATGCCAAGAAGTGTAGGGCCGCAAACTACATGCGGATTTTATACATCAAGCTCTGGAGTATCTCCACTCAACGACTACGTCGTGGCCATTTGAGAAATGTGGCATGGACATTGTAGGGCCAATTTCTCCACCATCAATAAGAGGACACCGGTTCATTTTAGCTATAATGGATTACTTTTCGAAATGGACTGAGGTCATTTCCCTAACCGAAGTAAAGTCATCAGATGTTATCAAATTCATCAAGCACCATGTGCTTTATCACTTCGGGGTGCCCAGAAGAATAATTCATGACGACGGACCCTAGTTTGTGCCAAGTGTATTCCAGGTTCTGCAACAAGTACAGGATCAAGGATGTAGCTTCATCGCCATATTACCCTGCAGCTAATGGTCTAGCAGAAGCTTTCAATAAGACCATTGTAAAACTTTTTAAAATGTTTGTGTCATCCAATCAAAGGGATTAGGACGAAAAGCTCGGAGAGTGCTTGTGGGCGTATCGAACCACTGTCCGAACTCCCACCAATGTCACGCCCTTCTCCTTTGTATACGAATCAAAAGCGGTCTTGCCTTTGGAAATCCAAATCCCATTATTGCGGGTCGCGTTAACAATTAGGATGACGGAAGAAGAAAGGCATCAGCAAAGGCTCCAAGAATTAAAAGCCTTGGATGATAAGCGCTTGGAAGCTCAACAGAATATTGAACTATACTAGGAGCGGATCTCCAGAACCTTTAACAAAAAGGCTAAACGAAGAACTTTCAAGAAGGGCGATCATGTCCTATCAGTCAGAAGACCGATCATAACTAGCAAAAAACCTAGAGAAAAGTTCCAGTCGAAATGGGAAAGACCTTTTGTCATTGATACTATCTATTCCAACAGCGCATATTGGTTGGCAAAACCAAATAGTGATAAGATCATGATACCGATTAACGGCAAATTCCTAAAGAAGTATTATTCTTAGTGAAATTGCAGAACACCAGTTGTAATATAACTCGGGTAGTAAGGCTCTATGTAGCAATGGTTCTCCAAACGAAGAACCAGATGTCCTGAGCGGATGTTTATCAACCACCAGAAGCACCCCGAGGACAGAGTAGTGAATTTATCGACACCGGCAGTATCCGCAAATTCCTCCCCGTACCCAGCATTTGGGAAGTACAGAAAACATCTGAATAACTCAAAAGTCAAGAAATGACGGAGGGTCTTGCGGATTGCAGCCATGTAGCCCCCTCTCCATTGCGACCTCTCATAGTGCTGCACTTTGGGAGCACTTAAGTCAATCCGAGTCGGCAGGACTCATCAAAGTGGGACAATGTAGAACCAGCCAAGCCATTAAATAAGCATAAGGGAGTTCTACACGAGAATTAGGAGTCTTAATGACCGGATCCCCTTTCTTCCTCTACTCCTTCTTCACGTTACAGAATTTAACCAATAATCTCCTCAGTCCGCTTTGGATGTTGCACACCATCGTGGGCAACAGACTGAGCCGCCTACCTAATGCTAGTAGGACGGATGGGTATACAGCTCTAACGGGTATGTTTTTCTGCGAAGAAATAACACACTTTTTCAACAATACCATCAAATAACCTGCCAAGAAGGCAAGATCAGATAAAGGTTGAAGAGCTTAATAATGAAAGCTTTCAAAGGACGCCTTAGTTTTGAAAACGTCCTCATCAGATTCGGCGATATAAGCATCTGTCTCAAAACTTGCGATTCTTCTCTCAACCTCCTTTTCAGAAACAGGAGAAAGGCGAGTAAAATTAGGATTACCCTTGAAAAATTGGGTAGAAGAATTGCAGCCACTTCTTTGGCTTCAAACTGTGGGTGCCGAATATGTGGGTGCAAATATGGTAGTGACAGAGTAATTCTCAGTAAGTATCATAGGCCAAAGGGTCCCGGGCCTTCAGCAGATGGAGTTCTTCCCCAGTAGGGACATACTCTTCATACGGGATGTCTCCCATGGGTAAGCCCGAAATTTCATACATTTCATGAAGGGCAAAACCCAATTCGCCTCTGGGGCAGAAAATGGTGCAAGTATCAGTATTGTACAGTTCTAGTAGAGCAAAAAAATAGAATCTGCTAGTAGGAATACCGTGCTGAACAGCTCTAATAGCACGATGTAGCCCTGCGTAATGAAGTTGATCTCTGAAAGTCTTCAGGAATAAGTCAGTCAAGATTGCCCACTCTCCTTTTGAAGAGCAGTGAACCCATCCAGGGGGACGAAAATTCTGAACAGGAAACTCCCCTTATGCATTGGTGAATCAGTGCAGGAAAGTCTGTGCGATTATGGGAACCTCGCCTCTGGGGAGGTCATGTTTAAGCAGTTCCAGAAGCAATCCATAAAAGTGTTTTCCAGTACTACGAGGAAAAGCACCTTGAGCATTGAAACCCCCAATAAGATACTGCCTTGCGGCCTGTTTATGTGCCAGTCCATTCGTCTAGGCACGGAAAGGGATTGAAAGAACAAGAATGGATAAGACCTCTCCATATTGGGGAGAAATAAGTAGCGACCTTCAACTTAACGAAGCCACTTGTAATCTCCATCTTCCAAACCGCTATCGAGCATCGAAACATGGTCCCCAAACAGAAAGGCAGGTTTACGTAGCGGAGACCGATCATCTCTTTCGAAAGGTTTATTTGTTATCAGTTCTCGTAATGTTGAGCGAGAAGGATGGAGAATTTTGTCTTCTCTCTCTTGGCTGTCTGATGTTGTACAATGTGGAAAGACATGACCAAATCTGAACTCTTTCTTCCCATCATAGCCATCCGAGTATCTGAAATAATGATACTTAGGCTAAGCATTCAAGGCATAATTGACTGCAAAAGACATTCAGATTCAAGATAAGAAAATTTATGAGAAAGGGACTGCCTTTCGAAAGTTATTTTTATTACCTCTAACCAAGGGTTCCTGCCGAACCACTATTAAACTAGAGGTTGCTTGAGGATCTTGACGACCACTGGCAGCCGCATCGGAGGAAGAACCTTTCTTCGGCATCTTTTGCAAATTGAGAAAATCCTTCGCACAGAGAATCGAAAGCTATAGGAGGTTGAAGACGAGAAGTCTGAGAAACTCTAACGAAGAACTCAGATTTCAAATTTTTTGAGATAAGAGTAGCCTCTCTCATAAAGTGGAGGTTATATAGCAGATGATTTGACCGCCGAGATCTCTGGATAAACGTGATATCTGGCCCAAATCTCATGGGTACCTTTGCATTTAATGCGGCTCAGAGAACGTCTCAACTCTTACGCCGTAAAAAGCAACCGCCTTCTGGCCTTTCCGCAACCAAAAAAGTAAAAGTTCGCGTCCCTAATACAGAGTCGCGATCCTTCAGAAATTTTAGTTTGCGACCCTAACACAGAGTCGCTTGCTTCTCCAAAGTGAAAGCTCGCGTCCCTAATACAGAGTCACGATCCTTCAGAACTGTTTGTGACCCTAACACATTGTCATTGTCTTCTCCAAAGCGAAATCTTGCATCCCTAATACAGAGTCGCGATCTTCCGAAAAGACAGTTTGCAACCCTAACACAGAGTCATTTTCTTCTCCAATATGAAAGTTCGCGAACCTAATACAGAGTCGTGTTCCTTCCAAAGCAAAAGTTTGCGACCCTAACACAGAATCGTCTTTTTCTCTAAAATGCGAATATGTGACCCTAACATAGAGTCGTATATTTCAAGAATTGAAGATTGTGGCGCTAATATAGTGTCGCATTTTCTTTCAAAAGCAAATTCACGACGCTAATACAGAGGTGTGTTCCTTTCAAAGATGAGAGTTCGAGATATGAAGACAGAGTCATGCTATCGGCAATCGAAGAAGAATTCTAATACAGAATTGTATTCCCAGAGAGATAAAAAAATGAAGATTCTAATACAGAATAATATATCCAAAGTATTCCAAAACTTCTCAGAAATCACAAGAGTTTTGAAAACTTTGGAGGGGGTTTTGCCGGTGAAAAATTCTGAAAAACAAAGTAGATCTGCGAATTCAGAGTTGGAAGTCTGCAACTCGACGGATCCGCGAACCTAAGAGACTGAGGTTCACGACCCAGACGACAGAAAAGGTTCGCGAATCTAAAATTAAGATTCACGATACTACCCATAGCATCCGGGTAGGGGTTTAATACAAAGCCATTCGACCCGAACAAGAGAGTTGCCACCTCGGATCGTGGAGCTAACTATCAAACAAATGTTGCGGCACTACTTCGATCGGGGGAGCAATCACCTAACGAATATGACGGCACTTCTCGAGTAGTGGGTGCTAATGGTCGAGCAAATGAGGCGGGACGTTACTCTAGAACCCCTATAAAAGGCGGAGGAGCGAAAGAGACACAGACAGACATAGACACAGACGGACATCTTCTCCTAAAAGTTACCCCTTGTGATCAAGAGTTAAGAACCTTTCTTGTTCCTTTAGCTAACTGATAGAAATTGTACAGAATGTCACCGGAGAGCAGGATCATCCTCCATAACTACATAGGAACTCAGTTTTAAATAAAGAGGAAATACATCTTCCTCATCTTCTGAAAACGGGAAACTGTTAGATTGTAATCTTTTATTGAAAAGACTTCAATATAAAAAGCTTGCAATTTTCATGGCGAACACCCTGAAGTTATAGGTAGTATCGCGAATCTCAGTTTTAGATTCGCGAACTTGTTCTGTCGTCACTGGGTCGCGAACCTCAATCTTTTGGTTCGTGGATCTCCTGAGTTGTGGATCACCAACTCTAAATTCGCAGATCTGCTTTGTTTTCCAGAATTTTCCACCGACAAAACCCCCTCCAATGTTTTCAAAACTCTCATGATACTTTAAGTAGTTTTGGAATACTTTGGATATATCATTCTGTATTTAGAATCTCCATTTTTCATATTTCTGAGAGCATGATTCTATTTCCATGTTTCGAACTCACATTTTGAAAGGAACACGACTCTGTATTAGTGCCGTGAACTTGCTGCATTTACAGAAACATGTGACTCGGTATTAGTGCCACAATCTGCTGCTTTTGAAGGAAAATGTAACTCTGTATTAGTTCCACAATTGCAATTCTTGATGGAAAATGTGACTCTGTATTAGGATCACAATTTGCATTTCTTGAAGCATACGACTCTGTGTTGGGGTCGCAAATTCGCATCGTGAAGAAGAAGACGACTTTTTGTTAGCGTCGCAACCTTTTGCTTTGGAAAGAACACGACTCTGCATCAAGGGCGCGAACTTTCATTTTGGTGAAGAAAACGACTCTGTATTAGGGTCGCAACCTTTCATTTTGGTGAAAAAGACGACTCTGTATTAGGGTCGCAACCTTTCATTTTGGTGAAGAAGACGACTCTATATTAGGGTCGCAACCTTTCATTTTGGTGAAGAAGACGACTCTGTATTAGGGTTGCAACTTTTCATTTTGGTGAAGAAGACGACTCTGTATTAGGGTTGCAAAGTTTTATTTTGGTGAAGAAGACAACTCTGTATTAGGGTCGCAAACTATTATTTCGGAAGGAACGCAACTCTGTATTAGGGTTGCAAACTTTCTCTTTGGTTGCGGGAAAGCCGGAAGATTGTTGCTTTCTACAGCGTAGGAATTGAGACGTTCTCTAAGCCGCATTAAATGAAAAGGTACTTACGAGATTCGGACCAGAAATCAGGTCTATCCAAAAATCTTGGCCGTCAAATCATCTGCTATATAATCTCGATTTCATGAAAGAGGCTATTCTTATCTCAAGAAATTTGAAATTCAAGTTTTTCTCTTAAGGTTCTTCAAACTTTTCATTTTCTAGCTTTTGATACCTTTTGTAGGGGATTTCCTTAATCTGCAAAAGATGCCGAAGAAAGTTTCTCCTCCGGTGTTGCCGCTAGTGGTCATCAAGACCCTCAAACAACCTCTAGTTCGACAGTGATTCGGCAAGAACCCTTGTTTGGAGGTAATAATAACTTTCGAAAGGCAATCCCTTTCTTAGATTTTTTTTCTTGAATCTGAATGTCTCATTTTGCAGTTGATTATGCTTTGAGCCCTTGACCTAAGGACCATTACTTTGGATATTCGGATGGCTACGACGGGATGAAAGAGTTCAGATTTGGCCACATCTTTCTGCATTGCACGACGTTATATAGCGAACAGAGGGAAGATAAAATTCTCCATCCTACTCGCTCAACATTGCGAGAACTGATGACCAATGTACCATTTGAAAGAGATGATCGGTCCTTGCTACGTAAACCCGTTTTTTTATTCGGAGACCATGTTCCAGTGCCCGATAGTGGTTTGGAAGATGGAGGTTACAAGTGGCTTCGTGAAATCGAGGGTCGCTACTTGTTTCTCCCAAACATGGAGAGGTCTTACCCGTTCTTATTCCTCCAATCCCTTTCTGTGCCCAGACGAATAGATTGGGATATAAACAGGCCGCAGGACGGCATCTTATTGGGGGGATTCAACTCTCAAGGTGCTTTTCCCCGTACCACTGGGAAACACTTTCGTGGATTGCTCCTGAGACTACTTAAACATGACCTCCCCAGAGGTGAAATTCCCATAGTCGCGCAGACTTTCTTGCACCGATTCGTCAATGCATGAGGGGAGTTTCCTGTTCAGGATTTTCGTCCCCCTGGATGGGTTCACTACTCTTCAAAAGGAGAGTGGGCAGTTTTGACTGATTTCTTCTTAAAAACTTTCGAAGATCAGCTTCATTATGCGGGGCTGTATCGTGCTATCAGGACTATTCAGCACGATATTCTTGCTAGCAGATTCCATTATTTTGCTCTACTAGAACTGTACAATCCTGATACTTGTACAATTTTTTGCCCTCGAGGCGAATTGGGTTTTGCCCTTCATGAGATGTATGAAATTTCAGGATTTTCCATGGGAGACATCCCGTATGAAGAGTACGTCCCAACTGGGGAAGAACTCCATCTGCTAAAGACCCGAGACTCTTTAGCCTATACTACTTATTGGGAGTTGCTCTGCTACTATCATATTTGCACCCACACATCCGGTACCCGCAGTTTGAAGTAGAAGAAATGGTTGCAATACCTTTTTCCAATTTTTATAAGAGTAATCCTAATTTTACTCACCTTCCTCTAGTCTCTGAAAAGGAGGTTGAGAGAAGAATCGCAAGTTTCAGGACAGATACTTATGTTGCCGAATCTGATGAGGACGTTTTCAAGGCTGGGACATCCTTTGAGAGCTTTTACTATCAGGCCCTCCGACCTTTATCTGATCCTGCTTTCTTGGCGGGCTATTTGATGGTATGGTTAAATAAATGTGTTATTCCTTCGCAAGAAAACATACCCATTAGGGCTGTATACCCTGCCGTCCTACTTGCGCTTGGCAGACGACTCAGTCTGTTGCCCGCGATGGTGTGCAGCATCCAAAGAGGACTGAGAAGATTGGTTGATAAATTATGTAATGTGAAGAAGGAGCAGAGGAAGAAAGGAGAGCCGATTGTTAAGACTCCTAATCCGCATGTAGAACTCCCTTATACTTATCTGATGGCTTGGCTAGTTCTACATTGCCCCTCTTTGATGAGTCCTGCTGATTCGCAGATTGATTTGAATGCTCCCAAAGTGTAGCATCACGAAAGGTCGCAATGGAGAGGGGGCTACATGGCCGTGATCCACAAGACTCTCCGTCACTTCTCAACTTTTGAATTATTTAGATGGTTTTCGTACTTTCCAAACGCTGGGTACGGAGAGGAATTCGCGGACACTGCTGGTGCTGATAAATTCACTACTCTGTCCTCGGGGTGTTTCTGGTGGTTGATAAACATCCGCCCAGGACATCTAGTTCTCCGTTTGGGGAACCATTGCTATATTGAGCCTTACTACCCGAGCCGTTTCGCTCGACAGTTCGGGTATGATCAGGTTTATGTTGGTAATCCAAATAGGGAAATGAGTTTTGTTGGGAATGTCTTTGAAGGAACCCGAACTTGGTTTCACTTCGTTGCAGGTGGAACTCAGGCTAGATTTGATCTTCCACTCAAGACCCCAAACTCAGTATGAGTTTCAGCTTCTGTAAGTGGTTCGCAGACGCTAATTCCACTCCCCAAAACTTCAGTATAAATCATAACTGTTTGAGGGAGATCAGGGCTTGCTACACCCAAAAGAAGAAGGCTGGCAACACAAAAGTGGTAGGGATGGACGATTTCGGGGCAGAAAGTACCACTAACAAGTCAGAGCCAGCGACCCAACAAAGGGAGGAGGACAATAATGCGCTGGCTTTATCAACTCAAGCTGCCTCCCTTGATGCTTCTCATCTCCCGACATCGAAGAAGACTTCTCCTTAACCGCAATCTCCTCCTAAGAAGCCTTCGCATAAGCGGAAAAGACTAAGGCGTCTCACTGACTTACCTATCAATCTGCATGACGTTGATCCACGGGACACCTCGTCTGGAGTTGGCACTGCGATGCCCAATCTGGTTTCTGAGTCCCATGCTGAGGAACCTGAGGAAGATGAAGATGACTCATCTTTAACTCTCCGCTCCCTTAAAAGGCGTCGGAATCAAGGCCCTGTTCTTCGCAGTGATCCTACCCCCATTACTCAAGAGGGCTCTACCCCTCCTACTAGCCAGGCCACTGTTGAAGTCAGTGTTTCTTTGGCCATACAAGAGGATTCTGCAGCTCCTGCTGTTCAAGTTATTGCAGATGATGAAGTACAAATCATTGGGAAGACTCACGCATCAAGTCCCTCAAAAGTAGCACTTCCTTCGGAAGATCAAGATGACTGGGGCAATGACGATGATGTCAGTAGTGGCAACCTTCACTCTTCTACCCCTCTCTCAGACCATGATAAGTATGTCTATATGAGCGAGGACGTTCGGGCCAAAGTATACGGGCCCGAAGTGTTTGGTCCTGAGGTGTACGGACTTGGAGAATCCAGTGTTCAACTTCTAGGTTTGCATCTCTTTTTTTAGCAATTGTGTTATTATCAAATGATACTGTAACATTTAACTATCAACTTTCTCCTTTTGCCAGCTCTAGTTTTGACTCCAGATTTAGAGTGCATGGGCGCGAAGGCAACTTCGCCAGATGACGCCATCGCGGAAGCTGACACTGATGAGGCGACCGAAGTTACCATTTCTGCTGTTGATACTACGGAAGTAATGATCCCCGAGACTACTATGTCTACGGTTTTGGCCGCAGCTGCTCCGACCAATATTTTGGTTCAGGATGCTGCAGCTGGTAATTCTGCTGAAGCCTCCAGAAGTCCCATTCCCCCTGATGCTAGCCTGGTTGCCCCTATACAACAGAGTGCGGATCAAACCGCCTCTGCCTCAGCCAGTGTTACTCCCTCTTATGCAGAGGTTGATATCTTTGAGATTGATTTATTGAAGACATGGTGGAGACTTTCCTCCACTTCTTTGACTGCTGTATTGATAAAATACTGAAGGGGGCTTCTTTTACTTCACTCGCCAATGTTCTCAATATTTACTTAACTTGTATTGTCAGCATTGGTGGAGAAGAGAAAGCTGCTCCTTTTAGATTTATAATAACTCAGCTTCAAAAGCATGCCGAATTCCTATCAAAAACCAGAAGTGCTGATAAATCTGAGACGGTGGAAATTATTTCTGGAAGCTGAAAGAGAAACAACTTAGGTTCCAGAAAGAGACTCAGGAGAAGGCAAATGCATAAAAAGCCTCCTTAGAAAAAGGTCAATCAGATCATGAGTCTCTAGTCCTTCAAGTGGAGATTGCTGCCACAATTGTCAAGGACCATGACCAAGCTATTGTTAGGACTCAAGAGACTATCGCCAAAGCTCAAGCTTTCTTGGCCAAGATCACCAAGGAGCGTGATGAGTCAATGAGGAATCTCACCAACTTATCGCTCCAGCAAGACAATACAACCAGAGATCTCCAAGCAATACAAGCTGAATTGGATATGCTGGAGGCTGCTGCAGCGCAGAATGTCGTTGCTAGTAACGAGGAATTGTGTCGTCAAGCCACTGTCCAAGCTTATGAGGTCCTTCAGCAAGATATTGATGATGCCGAGGAGAAAATTAAAGCTCTCTTGAATCATTGAGTTGTAGAAACTTGTATATATATATTTTTTGATTCTTTGTTGTTCCTTCTTTTGTAATAGTTCCCCTGACATTTGTTGTGCATGGTATGACTCCTTGCTTATGTAGAGAACTTAAACTTGGTTTTGTATTTCTAAGGCATGACTTTAGCATTTGTCTCCGAAGACTTGCAATAAACTCGTCCTCTCGCGTCTGAAATTTGCAAATCTCTGTAAAATTCTGGTATCCGTGTATCTATCACGTGACTTCCATGAATCTCTGTCAGGTTTGTGACTTCACATTCGGAGGTCTGCGAGTTAACAAAACCCATAGTAAATGAAAGATCCTGACTTCCAAGGATTGCGAGTTTAAGTTCGCGATGTTCTGCCCGGAAGTTCGCAGATTCATACTAAATTCGCGATCTTGGCTCCCGAGAATTGCGAATTTAGGTTCGGGATATTGCCCCTAGAAACTTTACGGGATGACCCAAAATTCCTCAGAATTTGTAGAGACTTCTGCGAGCCTTAGGATAAAACCGCCGGGCGTGGAGTCCCAAGCATTGCATGTCTTTATTAATGACGAGATCTCCGGGCTGCGATATCCAAACGTCCCATGCAACAGTAATAAATTTTGTTGAGATCTGAACTGAAAATTTTGACCGAAGATTTTGGTTTTATCTTTTCCAAACCAGACCGTCTATATAAGACGCATGATTTCTTCAATGGAAGATCATTATGTCGTGAGAAAATTTCTTCTCGACCTTCTTCTCTTCCTTTCTCTTCTAGTCGGATTATTTGTGCAGTCATATCTCTTTCTTCTTCAACCAAAGTGATGGATAGGTGTTGGCACGTTACAAGACCTCCAGACTGCCTCAATCCAGTGGTGTGTTCCACCGAAAAGGTTCTTCTGACCGTAGTCATTTTTCTTAATTAAGATAAACTTCTTCTTCTTATTAATATCATCTCCTTTCTTCCTTTTTAATAGGGATTTGATTTGGCTGCAGGGATAACCGTAGTCATTCTCCTTAACAATGACCCAGACCCGATGGGCTCGTAATTGCTTATAATACCTCTAGGGTCTTGGAAGATCTCATGTATTTTTCATGAGAGAAAAGATTCGGATTTGGGGCATTGTTTTTCTTCTTTCCCAGTACCCCACAAGGTTGGGGTACTAATGACCAGGACCTTGAATTTGTGCAACCCCTCATGTTGTACGTCTGGGGTTTGCATTTGGTATGCCCAGTTTTCAACTAATCAAGTCACTGGCATCATCACTGGGGGAACCAACCAAAAGGTCTCTGATTGTGGTCGGAAAGAAGAAACAAGATTATACCCTTAAGCCATCCTTGCAGAAGAGGCTACAAGAGCAAATTGGAAGTGGAGGTTTCGGGAGCAAGCTTTTTGATTTGAGCCATGCTGAAAGAGGCGGCTACAGAAGTAAGTTTGTCGTTCCAGAAGAAGAGCCAACAAGAGCAAACTTTTTGATCTGAGTCATGCTGAAAGAGATGGCTACAGGAGCAAACTTTTTTTTTTTATTTGTATTCACTCTTGTCGACTGTACACCACAAGAGAATTCCTTGTAATTTTGATCTGGTGATGAATAAAGAAGTTCTTTTCTTTTTACATAACTAAGAGTATCTGATGGATGATTCTGATGTTTGATTACCAAAGAACTGCTAAAATCAATCAAAATTTCGAAGAACTCAAAATTACTGTGAATGAAAGAACTTTTTGTTGACAAGTTTGATTCACCACAGGTATTTTTAACTTGGCGAATTTGAAAGAATAAAAAATTGGTTCGCTAGAGGTATTTTTAACTTGACAAATTTGAAAGAAGAAAAATTTGATTTGCCAGAGGTATTTTTAAACTTGGTAAATTTGAAAGAAGAAAAATTTGATTCGCCAGAGGTATTTTTTAACTTGGCAAATTTGAAAGGAAAGAAAATTTTGGTTAGCCAGAGATATTTTTAACTTGGTAAATTTGAAAGAGGGAAAATTTGGTTCGCGGCTTAAAGATTTTTTTTTTAGTCCGGAACCACAAATCTTCATTAATGAACTTCTGATTACAAATAAGCTTTTGTTCATCATTTGCATTGAACTACCCAGATCACATCATGACCGGTATTCCGCAATTTCACTAAGAATAATATTTCTTTAGAAATTTGCCATTGATTGGCATCATGATCTTATCACCATTCGGTTTTACCAATCGATATCCGCCATAGTAATAGACAGTATCAATAATAAAAGGTCCCTCCCATTTCGACTGGAACTTTTCCCTAAGCTTTTTGTTAGTTATGATCGGTCATCTGACTGACAGGACCAGATCACCTTTCTTGAAAGTTCTTCGTTTGACCTTATTGTTAAAGGTTCTGGAGATCCGCGTCTGATATAGTTCAATACTCTATTGAGCTTCCAAGCGCTTATCATCTAAGGCTTCTAAATCTTGGAGCCTTTGCTGATGTTTTTCTTCTTCCGTCATCCTAATTGTTAATGCGACTCGCAACGATGGAATTTGAATTTCCAAAGGCAAGACCGCCTCTGACCCATATACCAAGGAAAAGGGCGTGGCATTAGTAGGAGTTCGGACTGTTGTGCGATATGCCCACAGCATTCTCCGAGCTTCTCATCCCAGTCCCTCTGATTGGATGATACAAACTTTTTGAGGAGTTTCACAAGGGTCTTATTGAAACCTTCTGTTAGACCATTGGCTGCAGGGTAATATGGTGATGAAGCTACATCTTTGATCCTGTACTTGTTGCAGAATCTGGAATATACTTGACTCACAAACTGAGACCCGTTGTCATGAATTATTTTTCTGGGCACCCCGAAACGATAAAGCACATGGTGTTTGATGAATTTGATAACATCTGATGACTTTACTTCGGTCAGGAAAATGGCCTCCGTCCATTTCGAAAAGTAATCTGTTATAGATAAAATAAACCGGTGTCCTCTTGATGATGGCAGGGCAATTGGTCCGACAATATCCATACCCCATTGCTCAAATGGCCACGACATAGCTGTTAGGTGGAGATACTCCGGAACTTGATGTATAAAATCCGCATGTAGTTGGTAGGCCCTATACTTCTTGGCATAGTTAACCGCTTCTGTCATCATCTTAGGCCAGTAATACCCCATCCTTCGGATTCTATCCTAGAGTTTTGGCCCTGGCTGGTGCGCTCCGCAGAAGCCAGCATGGGCTTCTTCAAGTACTTTCTGAGCTTCGCGATTGGAGAGACAGCGGAGTAAAAGTCCATCATAAGATTTCATATACAATGTCTGGAGCTCCACGTTGTAGTAGAACCAGACAGCTCTTCTCTGAATTGCCCTGGCTTCTTTTTGGTCTTCAGGTAGTATACCGTAAAGGACATAGTCTATATAAGGAAAGCGTCAATCCCTCGGTTCTAGGTTTGATTCGAAAACATCAGCTTCGTCTTGCTGTGGTTTCTATATTTCCTCTTTGAGTTCGTCCTTTGGACAAAATAATTCTTTGCTCCCTACTGTGATTTGCCTTCTAGCATGCTTGGGCAAAGCGAATGCAGCAGCTAGGGAAACCAGTGAATCTGCATAACTATTTCGGTGATGCCTTACGTGGCTGATATAGAAACCATCAAAACCATCGGCGATCTTGATCACTGCATGATAATATGGCAGGAGGTCTTCATGTTTGACCTCGTACTCCCCTTTTACTTAATTTACAACAAGTTGAGAGTCTCCATACGCCTCCAAATATTTGATCCCCAGTTGCTTAGCTATTTTTAAGCCAATTAGGAGGGCATTATACTCCGCAATATTGTTGGAGCACGAGCTTGTTAATGAGTAAGCTCGAGGAATGATGTAATTGTGAGAGGAGATGAAAACAACTCCTACCCCCGCTGTCATCTTTCCTTCAGATCCCATTCGGGAGGCACCATCGAAGAAAAGTTGCCATACACCCTTCAAGACTGGATTTGCCTCGGAAGGATTTCACAAGTCGTCTTTTTCTGGAATCGGGTTCCATTCTTCTAACTCCCCCGGGATTTGCTCGTATAACTTCAAGGATGCCGGGATTGGATGTTCAGCTAGGAAGTTGGTCACGGCCTGTCCTTTGACAGACTTCTGCGGGACAAAGTGCATATCATATTGTGATAGCAAAATAGCCCAATTGGATAGTCGTGAATTTAACGATCTGGGTTTAGTCATTAGTTTTCTCAAGGGGTTTACTCTCGATACAACGTGGATGGTTTGTCCAACTAAGTAATGTCGCATTTTCTGTATTGCGAACACTAAAGTTAGACATTCCTTTTCCACTGGATTATACCGGTGTTCTGCCCCGATCATCATTCTGCTGAGGTAATAAATAGCTTGTTCGTGACCTGACTCATTCTTCTGTGCTAATAATGCTCCTAACGAATGGTCCATCGCCCTTACATATAGCAAGAAAGGTATTCTCGAGACTAGGGCTATAAGCACTGGTAGCTTCATGAGATATTGTTTGATTTCTTCAAAAGCCTTTTGGCACGCATCATTCCAAACAAATAACACTCCTTTCCTCATTAATCTGGTGAAAGGCTGACATTTGCCAGACAAGTTTGATATAAACCTACGGATGTATGCCAACCTACCTTGCAGTCCTCTTAACTCTTTGAGGTTACGGGGAGGTGGCATATCTTGGATAGCATTGACCTTATCTGGATCAAGATAAATTCCTTTCGACGTTATGACGAAGCCGAGAAATTTTCCACTGGAAACCCCCCAAGAAAGACTTGATTGGATTCATCTTGAGCTGGTGTTTCCTCATAAGGTCAAACACCATCTTCAAATCCTTCAAGTGGTCATCCTTGATTCTGCTTTTAATCGCTAGGTCGTCTATGTAACATTCCACTGTCTTCCGGAGATGCTTTTAGAATATCACGTTCATGGAACGTTGATATGTAGCACCTGCCTTCTTCAAGCCGAAGGGCATGACTGTATAGCAGTACACCCCGAGTGGTGTTCTGAATGACGTATGCTTCTCATCATCATGGTACATATTTATTTGATTATACCTCGAGAACCCATCCATGAACGTCATACGCTCATACCCACAAGTATTATCTATCATAACATCTATGATGGGTAACGGGAATTCGTCCTTAGGGCAGGCCTCATTCAGATCTCTAAAGTCTATGCAAATTTGGATCTTTCCGTTTTTCTTGGTTACGGGAACTATATTCGCGACCCAATCAGGGTGTTGTTCCTCGTGAATAAAGCTTTACTCAATCAACTTCTTGATTTCAGCTTCAATAGCTTCCATGATCTCTGGGTGAAATCTTCGTTGTTGTTGTTTTACACGCTTAGCATCTGGCTGGATGTTCAATTTGTCAACCGCTATACTTGGGTCTAATCCTGGCATCTCCTCATAACTCCAAGCGAAGACATCAATGTATTCGCGAATGAGCGACATCAAATCCTCTCTTTCTCCAGGGATAGGTTCTTACTTATAAATATGGATTTAGGATTCCTTTCATCCCCCATATTTATTTGAATCATTTTATCTTCGGTTGGAGCCTCACGCTGCTCAAACTGGATCTCCCACTTCACATTAAGATGCTTAGCCCAAGGGTCGTCTTTTATCGGCGAGGCTTCTTCTAAATCTTCACTTTCTTGGATTGCGGAAGCCATGTTCATAGATACTGTGCGGAAAATCATGCCTATACTGACATCTGAATCCCAGCAAGACGATTCTGACGAATGATCGCACTGTCTTTCTTCGATTCTTTCACTTGAGGATCCTCAGGAGTGGTGACATATCCTACCCCCTGCTGGTTTTCTGGAAATAATCTGGCATTTTTCCTTTTGGGACAAAGGATGGAAGGATTGTCCTTCTTCCTTTTCCGAAATTCAACCTCCTGCCTTGTATCGCATTTTCTTTACTAATCTATGAGAGTTTTCACCGTAATGGAAGAACTCAGGGTTTTCCTGTTCTTCCTTAGAATTTAAGCATTTCTTTTTGTTCTGGTGACTTGCTATTCCAAATACTATGGCTTTCTGGATTCCAACCTTGGGAGGAACCTCAAAAATGATCTTGTTAGGACTTTCAACGTCATCACTTAATTCGTGTAATGATGATCGAATAGGTGCTTGGAAGGAAGTCAGAGAACATATCTCATTCAAACAATCACGGAATGCATATATGTTACTGCTTGAGGGCTCAGAATCAACACCAGAGGAATAAGCGAACTCTAAATTTTTATTTATCACCCATTCACTATCAGAGTGAACGGTGTTATTTACATCAAGGTTTTTGAGATTTATCACAATGGACTCACTGTCCCAAATTACATTCTCGGATTCTGAATCTTCAGATCTTGATTCTGTGTCAGCTTCCTCGCTGCTATTAGAGTCATCTGGGACAGGCTGATCTGAAACTCCGAACGCATCTTGATACATCGACGCGTCAGTAAAGTAATTTTTAACTCCTTTAAAGGGTTGCTTTTCTGCGACCAGCGTTCTTACACCCCCGTCTTTGTCCACGTACTTCATGTACTGATGTAACGTGGATGGGACAATAAGGTTGCCATGGATCCAGGGTCTTCCCAATAGTAGATTGTATGACGTGTCTGCGTCTATCACATAGCACGTGATTTCCATCTTTAGGTCGCCGATTTGGCACTTAAGCTTTATCTTACCCAGCGGTCTACTACCGTTAGCGTTGAATCCGAAGATAGTAGTGTTGGTTGCTGCCAATCTATTCATCGGAACTCCAAGGTATCGTGGCATCCTCCGGGGCATGATGCTCAAAGCCGAGCCTGGATCAACTTGAATGCGATCAATCTCCATAGACCCTATGTATCCCTTGTAATACAAAGGGCGGTGATGTTTATTGCTCCTGACTTGCATGTCTTCTGGAGAGAAAGTGATGCAAGAGACGTTGTTACCAGAGACCTGGTGACACATCGTGCATATAGATTCTTCTTCCTTAATCATCTCTGGTATTTGTGCTAAGAATACCTCTGAATCTTGCAGAGCTTCTCTTAAAGCTTCTCTAGTAGATTTAGAAAGCTTCAGGAGCTCATACAAGGTTATCCTCGCAGGAATATTGGCCAACTATGCTAGAATGTCGAATTGGAATGACTTCCGCGAGTCCTCCGCAGGTTCTTTTCCCTTTTTCTTCAGAATTTTATCAAACTTAAACTCTTTTTGTTTGACCTTTTTTGTAGATAGTCGAGATTCTGCGGCCTGACCATAGTTCTTCAAATAATCCTTTCCTGAACGGGTTCATGAGGGAGAAGGATCCGCATCAGCCACCAGAGAGTCTCCAATTTCTTCTTCCGAATCTGTTAGAGTAGGAATGGCTTCGTTGTCTTTGGAAATTACGGAGACGACATTGGAAGTAACAACCTTCCCTTTTCGTCTTTGTCCAGATGAACTGGAAGCCCATTGTTCATCATTCAGGAGATCTGGATGTACCCACATTATCTCCCCTCTATCAGTTTCGAAGGGGGACAGTCCTTTCTTCTGCTGTTGATGCGGATCAAAATTCACGACCTGTTTCGTGCCTCTAGGGATGGGTTGTACTCCATCTTGAACCGTTGACTCTATCCAGTCGGGTGCTTTACCGAACTTGACAGTTGCCATGTTCGCGATTACCTTCTTCTGGTGCTCTTGGAGTTTGATGACGTTGGCATCCACTAAGGCTTGGATCTTATCCTTGAGGATGTAACAGTTTTGGGTTGGGTGGTTAATAATCTTATAGTAGACACAGTAATTAGGATTATTAACTCTCCCTGCTTCTTCCAGTCGTTTAGACTCTGGCAGCTTTAACATCTTCTTACTCATGAGGAGCTTGAAGATGGTTTTCGTATGCTCATCCTTGAAGGAGTATTGCTTTTGAGGCATGCATGTCTGAGGAGGGGGCTTCGGAGAAGCCTTCGCGGGTTGTGACGTATCAGTCACCATTGTCTCTTTCCCCTTATATCCTCGGGGTCGGGACCTATGGTAGTTATCGTTATTTCGCTTCTGTCTCTCCTCGCCTCCTTCTTCTTCGAGTCTTTGCGCTATTTTCTCAGCCTCTTTAGCTTGTAGGGCAAGATCCTTCCAAATTGAGGACTTGACTTCTCCCATCCTGGCTAGAACCTTAGTCGATAAATTATGTCGACAGGTTTCTACCAAGGTCTTTTCTGGCATCCCATGCGAGCATCTGAGAGAATCATTTCAGAACCTTTTAATAAAGTCCTGGGCTGACTCTCCTTTCTTTTGTTTAGTATCTAGAAGCGCCGGCATTGACACTTCCATATCATCTTCATAGAACCTGGTCAGGAAAGCTTTTTCCATGTCGCTTCATAAATTGATAGTTCCCAGTTCTAGCCTCTGGAACCACTCAAATGCTAGTCTTGTTAAGCTACTAACAAATACCCGCATAATAATGAGGTCGTTTCTGGCTAAATGCCCAATCTGCGACTTAAAATAATAAAGGTGCTGATTTGGCGATCCTTTACCATCAAAAGATTTGAGCTTCAATGGTTTATAGCTTTTCGGGCCATTCCACAGGGTATGGTCTTACCACACCTAACTCTTGTAGGTCGCTCTTATGCATGAGGGCATTTAGTTGATTTTGAAAGCTTTCCATACAAACAGCATTTGTATTTCACTCTTGATGCATGGCGCGATGATCATCACCTTCATGATGTCCTACTTCTTCTTCGTCATTGTGAGGACCGTGACCTTCTTCTTCCGCTCTCTTTCCTTGCCGGTTTTCGGATCATGAGGTGGTGAACATGTATCTTTAAATCTAGTCTTTTCAAGTTCCAACAGAACGTGCAGCATGTCTTTAAGTTCGTTGATAGCGTTCTATTGTTGCTGGATATTTTTGTCCTGTTCATCCATCATTCGCATGAACTCCTCCGGGGTACTGTTCTGGGCCATGTACGCAAAGGGGGAGTCTTCCAGGAATGAGTCAGATGGCTGGGAATCAACCATAACAGATCTGGTTGTATTTTCCTCATCGGAGGAAATTCCCGCCATCTGTCTGTAATTTGTTGGGTTCGCCATCCCACTTCTGAGTCGAGTGTTTTGGAAAACCCCTTGCTCTTCATTGAGTACGTCCCCGGGCTCTGAGTCGAAAGCAGCTCCTTCGAAGACTTTTTTCATCTTCTTTTCCTTCTTCTTTTCCTCGACACTTATCATATTGGATGATACCTCGGGGTAGTCGGGCTCAGAAAACTCGATCCTGTTTCGTCACCTCCTCTTCACCAGTTGAGGTGAGGATGCTGATGGGGTTGATAGTCGATGAAACACCGACTGCCTGGTGCGCATCGAACAATGACATTTAATAGTACTACATTGATCAGTCTTTCGCAATGGCAGTGAGATGTCTAAGATTCTTCCCTTTTCTTGTTCAGAAGTTCCCGAAGATCTCCCGCATCAGAACCTTTGGTAACAGCGTCATCTGCAAGAGATAGCCTTGGTATTAGACCCCCTCTGAGGGCTTTCAGTGCAGGTTTCACTTTCGCTGAGATAGTCTTAGAGATAGGAGCACGTCTTCCGTGAACTTGAGGTTCGCGGGTCTCGCGATCTTCTTCAATCACATGATCATGCTTCCTCCCTGGAGTAGGAGGGACGCGGATGTAGGTTCCGCATTTATAGTCGTAAATAACTTTGGTGGTTTTACTCCGTTTTCTATGAGAAGCGTGAGTAAATCCCTCTGCCACCTCACGTTTTGGCCTCCATAGTTGTACGATAGGCCTTTGCGATGAGTTGGTGGTTTCCTTTTGCGGCGTGGTCTTACGAAGGGCACGAGCTTTGCTTTTTCTTAGATTCCTTCTCGTTGTACGAGTGAGAGGAACCATCTTCTCCGCATCATAGCCTTGCGGAGTAGACAGTGGTCGCTTTCCCTTGTTAAACTAGGGGCCTTAGTCCACTTTGCTTGAAAGATCAGGAGTCTTAGCCAAGACTGGCTTAGAGCCCGATGTGGGCAAAGAAGAGGATTTCGGACTAGTTTGATCCATTAATTCCTCTGGTTGAGTTGTTGCCCTTGAAGTCTTTTCGAAGATTGACTCATTAAAGACTTTGCAGCATCCCCGTGGGGAAGTAGGGCTCTTGGAGCCTGAAGAAAGAAATTCTTCATACCTTTCTTGGTCGACCTGGATGGTGAGCGAGTTGACCAGGCTGCCAACCGAAATTTTATCAGATTGAGCTACCACCAGATCACCGGAGGTGATAGGTGTCCCCAGTGGAGTCGCCAATCTTCTGTCCCCCATAAAAATTGTAAATGACACTCTATTGAGAATTTTCAATAAAGAATTACAATTCAACGGTTTCCATTTACAGAAAATGAGAAAAATGGATTTCCTCTTTGTTTAAAACTGGGTTCTGAGGTAGCTATGGAGGACGATCTTGCTCTCCGTTGACACTCCGCACAATGTCTCTCACTTGGCTAGAAGAATAAAGACTCTGAACTCTTGATCACAAGGGGTAATTCAAGAGGAAGATGATTGATCCCTCCCCATTTTTGTGCCTTCTCCTTCGCTCCCCCGCCTTTTATAGAGGTTCTAGGGTAGCGTCCCGCCTTATTTATTCGACTGTTAGCTCCCACTATTCGAGAAGTGTCGTCATATTCGTCAGGTGTTTGCTCCCATGATCGAAGTAATGCCGCTGCATTAGTTTGGCAGTTAGCTCCACGATCCGAGGTGGCAACTCTCTTGTTCGCGTCAGGTGATTTTGTATTAAACCCTTACTCGAAAGTTATGGGTAGTATCGCGAATCTCAGTTTTAGATTCGCGAACCTGTTCTGTCATCACTAGATCGTGAATCTCAATATTTTAGTTCGCGGATCTGCTGAGTTGTGGATCACCAACTCTAAATTCTAGGATCTGCTTTTTTTTCCAAAATTTTTCGCCAACATATATATATATATATATATATATATATATATATATATATATATATATATATATATATATATATATATATATATATATATGAAAAGGGTTCATATTGGTTTGACTGGAGTTTGAAACTTGACAAGACTCGTATATATGATCATAAGAGTGCATAAGAGAGGATAATTGAAAGTAAAAGTATATCTATGATATGATTTAAATGATTATGATAGATACATAAAGATTTTAGATTATAAATGATTTGTTAAGACTAATATCTTTATAAATATCCATGTGCATATCTCTAATTGAACTTGATATGGAAAAGCAATGAAAAATAAAAAAATAATTAGATAAATAACAATAGGATATAACCATTTTTCTTTTTCTTTACTTTACACTTATCCTTTTATTTATTTTATTGATTTCCTAAATCAAGCACTTCTTGATATTTGTGGGTAATATCACTAGAAACTCTCATGGGATAACACTTATCAACTAGGGTAACTTAGGGTTTTAGCGGCTTGCTGTACGTGTTAAGTTACTACAATGAGTTAGGATTTATTTTCTTTTTAGTTAGGAATTTATTTTATTTTCTAAATTTGATAATTTTTATTAGGGACTAGTAAAACTGAAAGTGGGGGGATGATTACAAGTAAAAAATGTAATTATTTTAGATTATTTTCTGTACTCGTAATCCAATTTTGGTGATTAATATAAGAAACTAATGAAAAATTATTTTTATTAAAAATATTCTCCACTATGATGTTCTTCTAGTATTTTATAATCTTTTTGCAAGCTTCTATATGTAAGAAAATCGAAAAATTGAAGCGTATTTTAAATATCAATTTAGAATTGTGAATTAGAAGTCTGGCTGTCGACAGCTACCTGCTGGCTATCAACAGACGGCAACTCTGTCGACAGTCAGCGACTGGCATGCAACCCGAGAGCGGCTATCGACGCGGCTTTGGACAGCCACAACCGTAGGGTTGATTTTTGAGCCTTTTTTGAGAGAAAAGAGATTTTCCTTATAAATAAAATTCTTATTAAGATTTTCTGATGCTATAAATATATGATGTAATTCAGAATTTTATATTATATGAAGCAATAGAAGCAATTTAGAAGATATTAGAGATTTTAGTTTTTGTACTCTTTAATAGAATTCAATAAAATAATTTATTTTCCTCTACTCATGGCTATATTGAGTATGAGTGACTAAATTCTCAGGTTTGATCAGATGAGGTAACGAACCGAAGAAAATTTGCTGGTATGTGATTTATTTACTTATTATATTTAATTGATTTATGTAAAGTTGATATTTTTTTCCTATTATCTTGTTGTTAAGTTTTAGATATGATTTTAAGCTTTTGATGATTTATTGTTAGACTATATATTCGTTGTTTAGTTTCTGATATACCATAGACTCTTTAGGTACGGTATATGCTTAGACCTTGAACGTTTATTTTTATTATTCATATTTCATACTTAGATAAACTCAAATTCAATATAGGTTTAATTAAGAAACATTATTCAAAATATTAAGTTTATAACTATGTTTGATTTATACTTTAAAGATATAATTTTTGGTTGTAGGTAGACCACATGATCTATGCAACTGAGATAAACAAGTATAAACACAACCAATAAATTATTCTATGGTGGAATTAATCCATCTGACCAACAACTTTATTTTAAGTAATTTAAAACCTTCAATCTTTAGTTCTATTTAATAAAAATTCAATATTTCTTTTTAAGTTCCATAATTTATTTTCTTCAGTGTTTGACACAATAATCAAAACGATTCTCTAGAGAATAATATTAGGTTATCACCCTTGTACTACTTGTCGATTTTTGCACTTGGGAATGTACAATTTAGATTGAAATAAGGCACGATCAACGAAGAGGCCCTATTACTGCCGAGTCATTTCCAAGGCAAAATTTCAGCTAATGCTTTCCCCAAGAACGAAGTGACAATTGATGCTTCGAATATTGAAAAGACTGCAGCCGATCGGATTCTACAGTATCTTAAAAAAAAGAAGGGAAGTGATAAGTCAATACAGGTTTCGCTTGCCTTTCCTTCACCAAAAATACAAATCACTGTTGTATCCTGCGAAGTAACTCCAAAAACTCTTCAAACCCATCAAGTTAATAACAAACCTATGAAAAAAGCCCAAAACTTCTTAGGCCTATAAAGTTAATATCAAATCTCTGAAAAAGCCCAAAACTCCTCAGGCCCATCAAGCTAATATCAAACCTTTGAAATGCCCAACTCCAGCAGGTCCATAAGTTATTATCAAACCTCTGAAAAGCCCAACTCCAGCCAGTCCATCAAGTTCAATAGTAAATCTCTGAGAAAAGGCCTAGGTGAATCCATAAGTTAATAATAAACGTCTAAAATGACCCAAGTAGGCTAAGCCAATTAGGTCCGATATTGAACCTTTAGACCTCACCTGTTTAATCATAAGAAAAATAACAAGCTTTCCTATGATTCGAAATAGTTACCAAGTATGAAGCATACCTCAGGCAATAAGTAGAATTCTGATGACAAGTTACCCATTACTTCTGTCTGACAAATCCTACAAAGTACAAGTTCAATACAAAAGCTCTAGTCCATGATGTCCAAGCACAAGTTTAACGCCAAACATTTGGTCAATACAATATTGAAACACAAAATGAATCCAAGTTCAACACCAAACTCTGGTACTGCAAAATCAAGTAAACACCCAGGTGAAGTTAACCTCTCCAAAACAAACCATCCATATGCATAGAAATTAAGATATGTGATGTGGCCACAAAATAAACATACCAAGGGTTCAATACCTATGAAAAGAAATAAATGAATATATGGGAAGTTTAACTTGAACATTCTTATCAAATAATGATAAGTGTTTATGGTTGTTTTAACGATCGAAGTTTAGCTCCAATAGAATTTTTGAGCTCCTCTGGGGTAGCTCAAACATTTTCTTCTGCCAACCTCAATTCTTCCTGTGAACCCTGTAGGGTCTGGCTGAGCCTTACTTGGAGAGATTGTTACTGGATCTCTAGTTGCCCTACTAGTTCCTAAACTTGCTGCAACCTCTCCTCAGTCCCCAGACGTTGGATGGACAACTCTTAGGTTTTTAGCTTGCTGACTTTAATTTCCGTAATTAACTCTTCCAAAGCCTTCTTTTAAACGGTGAGGTTACGAATATACTGGGCCAAACCAAAGTCCGTGACCCTTGCCTTAGAAAACAAGTCATGATCTAAAGATCATGCTTCCTCTAAAGATCAGGCCTCTATCTCTTGTTCCTTCATGAGGACTTGAGTTGTTCCCTCAAATCCTCCATTAGGCATTTAAATTCCACTTCCACCTTGTCAGAAGGAAGATTACGAAAAGACTTCTTCAATCATGACTAGCCAGCAGAAAATTCATGACCAAAACTCAGAGTGGTTGCTACTCTTCCAAGCTCATTAAATTTGTGGCACTTGACATGGAGAATAAGGGCATGTCTATCAAGGTCTTACTAGGAACATGTTCATTGGTCATCACAGTGTCCACACAATTCTTTAAAGTCTCATAAAAGTGGTTCCATACTTTTGAATAAGTTAGCACGGATAGAACTCACTGATTCAGACTTAATTGCCTGCCATTTAGATTTCGGTTGAAGCAGGACTCCCATCATCAAAACATCTAGACTAAGGTTCATAAATGAGCCATGTGAAGGGGCAATCTGATATGTTGAAGTGCTTGCTCAGACAGGTAGAGAATCCACTACAGAAGGTACTACTAATGCAGCAGGAACTACAAGTGTCTCCCTCATAGTTGGATCGTCTGGTGCAGAAACAGAACCCTTAAGCGAGTCCATACTATGCTTAGACCTGAAGGTTGTGCTTGCAAATCTCCATCAATATCTCTTGCGACATGCCATGCGGGCATCGCATCAACATCTTGCGGAAATGCTCAATGAAATTTTTTACCATCTCATCCTCTCTATACTTATTTTCTATAAGAGGGTGAATGGATACTTCGATGTCGTCTTTGAAGAAGTGAGCTAGAAACTCCCTTTCCATGTCAGACCAGATATTGATAGTTCTCGGGGGCAACTGTATAAACCAAGTGAATGCAAGCCCTCGCAGGGTACTTGTGAAATTTTTTGTCATCACTGAGTCATTGCCCATGACATGGCCGGTCTGCGAAAGAAAATAGTACATTTGTTGGTTCAGAGATCCCTTTCCATCATATGACTCTAGCTTGAGAGGCTTATATTTTGCTAGAAACGGGGTGGATTCCCACTCTATTGGGTAGAATCATATACCTTTCCATCATATGACATGGCCAGCTGTTCTTGAGCCTGACATCCTTCTTACTTCATGCTAGGCTGATTTTGAGCCTAGCATGCAAAACGGGCTCTGAGTGCCCAACGATGCGCTCTTCGATTCCAGTTGTGGATTTGGATATGTCTTTGTGCTGCGATAGGTTCTCCTTTGGTGTCATATGCGGCAAGCTTCCTGAACATTGGGAGGGACACAATTTGATTCGGCAGACCAAAGTTTGGAAATCCAAGGGACTGTTGATGGATCAACGCCTCCTTGTCATCCAAGACCATGAAGTCCTCTTTTTGTTCAGAGTTAGTCCTTTTGTGCTCTCGCCGTGCAAATCTCTTGTGGTATGGATTCGATGAGTTCGAAGATATGTAATCTTCATGTTTTTGCTGGTCGACTTCGATCACCAGCATCTCGACCATTTCTCTAATCTTGTTAACATCAAATTGGACCACCATCTCATCTTTAGTATAGGAGATTTCTCCTACTGTTGTCGCCAGTCTGTTTTCTGTGAAAATAGTTGATCTTCCATTGCCATTGAATAGAGAAAAATTGCAGATTATCAAAATTTCTATTTTTTCTTTTTTATTACAATAAAAAGAAAATTAAAGAAATAGACAGAGAGGATTTATAGATCGTCACTCTCTTTTTACAAAAAATCATGGGATTCGAGAAAGTTATGGAGATCGGTCCTTTTCCCGTTGACAATCTGACGTTGATGGTTGGAGGCTGTTTTCGGTAAAAATTTCTGGATTCCTCTTTATTGGCACATATTACAATAATCTTCAATGATTACAATAATCTCAAAATTACAAAAGAAAAGTAGAAAACAAGAAGAGAAATTTATAAATTCATCTCTCGTTTTAAAAAAATAATGGGCTCTTCACATAGCTATGGGGCGTAGGCCTTATACCCCGTTGACAATCTGATAGAGATGAGAGCAGCATGACGACAGCCGATGTGCTAGTTTTTTCTTGAGTAGCATGGCAATAGCTAGTTTGCTAATTTTTATGAACGCGCCTAGGCACGATTTGGCCGAATGACCGGCACGCACTCGAAAGTGTCGAATGATTGGGTCTCCCCAAAGGTACCCTCCATAATGCCTCAAGATGTCTATTTATAGGCACAAGTTGGGTGGATCACATGCCTTACAAATAAGAATGGAAATATACTGTAAACCAATGAAATATTTGAGTTAATTTTATCCGATTTGGTTTAATGTAACTGGTCTTGATTTGATCCAGGGGGATTTGGTAGAATCTCTGAGATTTTTAGTTTGATTAGATTATACTTAATTTGGATTTGACTAGATTTGAGATCACCATTCAATTTGATTCTATTTGGAATCTTTGAGATATTGGTATATGTGGGGCCCTCCTTATCATTTTTTTCCTGTCAATAAGACCCCCTCCAAAGTTTTCGAAATCTCGTCGTCAAATTGTAATGAGTTTCGAAATACTTTAGATTTCTTTATTGTGATTTTATCATGGGCTTGAACCATTCATTGATCGATAAGCTATTCAATCAATGACTGCCAGAGGTGATCATTAACGTAGCAGTATTGGGTGACTTGTTGATGTAGTACTTTGAGGGCATCCTTTCATCGTTCTTCTTGATAGATCTTCTTTTTGGCATCTGACCTCTTTTTTTTATGGAATATCCACTTTACAATGATAAATTTTGGGCCTAATCGTTTCTTCATTCCTGGCTGACAGACAGAGCTTGATGACTCACCTGGCTGACAGACAGAGCCTGATGACTCGCTTGGCTTACAGACAGAGCCTGATGACTCGCCGACTGACAGACAAAGCTGGTGATTATTGGATTGAGATTGAAGAACCATGAGCAGAGGTGTTCAGAAAATGTATCCATGGAATTTTGACAGAGGTGTACCGTTAAGCATATCAAGATTGTTTAGCATGTTTAACGGGATACCTCTCCCCTTTGCCTTTTCAGTATCAGATTGTTTCTACCCCCAATATGATAAGACTGGTCGAGAATTTTAGCTTCCTTTTGCCTCTTACCTCGAGGGCGTTGGGCTATCCACACATTCTTTCTTATCATAATGGGTATTATTCAACGATTGTTGGATTGTGACCAGGTGAGGGTCGAAAAATCATAGGCAGAGGTGTTCAGAAAATATACCCATGGGGTCTCGACAGAGGTGTTCAGAAAACGTACCGAGGTGACCGGGTTAGGATTAGAAAACCATGAGCAGAGGTATTCAGAAAACGTACTCATAGGGTCTTGGTAAAGGAGTTCAGAAAACGTACCAAGGGGCTTCGGCAGAGGTGTACTATTAAACATACCGATAGAATCTCAGCTGAGGTGTTCAAAAAACGTACTGAGGTGACCGTATTAGGATTGAAAAACCATGAGTAGAGGTGTTCAAAAAACATACCCACGGGTCTCGGCAGAGGTGTTCAAAAAACATACCGAGGTAACTGTGTTAGGCTCAGAAAACCATAAGTAGAGGTGTTCAGAAAACGTACTCATGGGTTCTTAGTAGACGTATTCAGAAAACGTACCAAGGGGTTTCGACAGAAGTGTACTGTTAAATATACAGATGGGATCTCAACAGAGGTGTTCAGAAAACGTACTGAGGTGACCGTGTTAGGGTCGAAAAACTATGAGCAGAGGTGTTCAGAAACGTGCTCATAGGGTCTTTGCAGAGGTGTTCAAAAAACATACCAAGGGGTTTCGTTAGAGGTATATTGTTAAATATACCGAAGGGGTCTCAGTAGAGGTGTTCAGAAAACGTACTGAGGTGATTGGATTTATGTTATGGAGTAGCTCGCCTGACTGACTGACAGAGCTGGTGACTCGTCTGCCTGACAGACAGAGCCGGTGATCATGTTGGTATCATATGGTGTATTATTTGATTGTGATTATTCAATTCTCACTGTCAGAGGCAAGATCTTAACATAGCATATTTGGTTATTTTTTGGGATGAGATGATTTGAATCTTACTATCAGAGGTAAGAGCTTAACGTGACAGGTTTGGTTATTTTTAGGATGAGATGATTTGAATCTCGCTATCAGAGGTAAAAGTTTAATGTGACATATGTGGTTGAATTGAGATGAGACAATTTGAATTTCACTGTCAGAGATAAGAGCTTAACATGACAGGTTCACGGGATTTTTAGCAAATCCCAACTATCAGCGGCATGCCTTTACCAATCGCCGTTTGCGTTGGGCTAGTCATGCAATTCCGCTCAACATAATGAGTTGTCGAAAAAAAAATTTGGGCTTAAATACCAAACATTCCCTCTCCCCTTTGTCTTAGTGGCTATGGGTTTATTGATACCCCTATTTTGATAAGAATGATCGAGAATTTAGCTTTCTCTTGCCCCTTGCCTCGAAAGCGCTGGGCTGTTCACACATTACTCCTTATCATAATAGGTTAGTGAGAATTTTAATTTTCTCTTCTCTTTGCCATGTTGGCATTGAGCGGTTCATACTTTTATCTTCGCATGATGGGTTGGCGAGAAGTTTATTCTCTTCCCTTTACTTTTGAAGAATTGGGCGATTTATGTTTTTACCTCAGCATAACGAGTTGGCGAGAAGCTAATTCTCTTCCCTTTGTGTTTGAAGCATTATGTGGTTCATACTTTTACCTCAACATGAGGAGTTGTCGAGAATTTGAATTCCTCTCCTCTTTGTTTTTGAAGCATTGGGTCATGAGTATCCTTATAGGATAATATTATGACAAATTTGTCATGGAATTTTTAGCAAACCCCTAGCTGTGAACGAATTTGATGTGACATTACTAATCGCCGTTTGCATTGGGCTAGCCATGCTATTTTCCTCAACATGATGAGTTATCGAAGATTTTGATTGGATATAAGTGTCAAACGTTCCCTCTCCCCTCTGCCTTCTTAGCGTCGGGCGATTGGTTTCATACTCTTACCCCCAGTATGATAGGGTTGGCGAGAAATATTCAATTTCTCTTTTCATTGCTTTTGACAGTATTAGACGGTTGATTCATTAGCCTTCCCTTCCCTCCTTTTTTATGAAGGTGGCTAGATGTAGTATTTCTTTAAGAATTTGTTATTGATAGGCATCATCATCCTACCACCGTCTTGATTGATCAGGCGATAGGCTCCATTTGAGTAGACGGCTTCTACTACAAACGGTCATTCCTACTTGGATTCAAATTTTTCTTTAGTCTTGTGGATCAGGATCATTGGTGTTTTGACAGCTAAAACCAAGTCTCATTTATTGAAAGTTTCTTTTTTAACTTTCTTGTTAAATGTTTTCGAGATAAGCGCTTAGTACAACTCAATTTGTTATTGCACGTTCAGGCTGCATGCTTAGCCCTATAACTGTGGATTTAGCCTCGCATTTTAAGCTGGCATAGCCTCGCAACTGGTTATGATGAGCATTCAATTTGATCACCTTTTTCTTCATCAGATATTATGTAATGCTGCTAGTTGGCCTAGCGCCTTAAATCTCTAACGCAGACCTTGGCATTCCATTTCTTGAAGTTTATGTGGGGCTGAGAGTTAATTCGCACTCTGAACTTCTTGCACAAGGCTGAGAGTTAACTTTATATTTTGGCCGTGAATATAGCCTCGCGTTTAGATGACTTTACGCTGGCTTGGCATCGCATTGCATGTAGAGTTTATTTTGCATTGTATACAAGGTTTATTAGTGTGGGTCGCACCCCTGTGTGGACCATTTTTGAATGGTCATTGTAATCTAATTGACCGTTTTATTATTCTTTGAAGTTTATGCGGGGCTGAGATTTAGCTTCGTATTTTGGACTTCTTCGCGCTTTGGATCTGTCTCGCGCGCTGTGTCTGTCGTATACTGGTTTATCTTTGAGTATTGAGGGATTTATGCCCGGCTGCAACTTTGCCTTATATTCTGTATTCTTCCAGTAATGAAAATCACGCGGTTTTCCAATGGCCTCGTGTATGTGTTATCCTCGCGTTTCAGCTATTTTACGTGGGGTAACAAATTAGTCTCACGTTTTGGAGCTATTGCAATTTTACTGGCTTTACTTTGCGTAGTCTTGCGTTATTCGCAAGTATTAGTCTCGCGTTGTATGCGGGCATAACCTCCCATTCAGGCTTTATATGTATCCTTATCTGGCTGGATGTGGGTCATACCCCTGCATGGGACTTGTTTGGTTGTTCATGAAGTTCGTCATGTGGTAATAGATTACTTTCTTCTTCGTAGTAGACTATGCGGGACTGAATCTTAGCCTTGTATTTTTATTCACATTATATACTGGATGAGTTCTGTGCGCTGGCTTAGACTCGCGTATTAGTATAACTATGCACACTGGTTTAGTCTCGAGTTAGTCCCGCATTTGGATAATTTTACGTTGGCTTAGTCTCGAGTTAGGTTCATGCACTAGATGATTTTACGCTAGCTTAGTCTTCGCTGTACGTGGTTATTAGCCTAGCATCCTTGTTTCAGATTTAACCTCGCCTTATATGCAAGGTTCTCTATATGTGGGCCCCACCCCCTGTGTAGGCCTCATTTGGCTGATCATGGAGTCTATTACTTCCATCTTTATCATGGACTACGTGAAGTTCACGGTTAGTCTGACGCTTCAAATCTCCAATGCAAGGTAGAGCTGAGTATTAGCCTCGCATTCTGATACTTTTATATGGACTGAGTCTTGGTTTCACAGTCTGGCACTTTTGCGTTGGGCTAAAACTTAGCTTTGTGTTTTGGATGTTCTGTGCGAGACTGAAACTTAGCCACGTATTCTGACGATTCCATGCAAAACTGAAATTTAGCTTTGCTCTTCAGATATAGGCGTAACCTTGTATTCTGGATGACTATAGCGAGCTTAGCCTCGCGTTTGGATTGTGATTTAACCTCGCATTATACACGGGGTTAAATTTGTGCGCTGGCTTAGGCTCACGCACTGAATTAGACTCGTGCGCTGGTTTACCCTCGCGCACTGAATAAGTCTTGCGCTTCACTTGCAAGGATAGCTTCGTGTCTGGCTGGCTTTAAACTGGCTTGATCTCAACTTAGCCTTGCGTCTAGATGATTTTACGTTGGCTTGGTCTTGAGTTAGACTCGCATCTAGATGACTTTACATTGGTTTGGCCTTGAATTAACCTCGCATTTAAATAATTTTATGCTGGCTTGACCTTGCATTGTACGCAGGGCTTAGCTCGCATTTTTGCTTTAGGCTTAGACTCGGAGCATCAAGAGGAGAAAATTTGGGCGAGTAGTCCTTCCATTCTTCGGAAAATTTCTGAAGAGCAACACTTGCATCCACGTTGTCCAAGCAAAGTTTCTCCCATTGCTTGTAGCAATCCAGGTTCTTAACCAAACACCAGGAGAATATGTCAAAAGTTTCGTCCATTAACTCTTGATTATTTTCTTGTATTGCTTTCATAGTCAAAAGCAAAAGCTGTTGTGATGCCTGCTTTGTAGTTTTGGTTCCGGGAGAACCAGCAAAGCCCAACTCCTTGAGAACAGGATATATTGCCTTGAGCCTCCATGTAGCCTTGACTCGAGCAGATCGAGCAGGAAATGTTGCTTTCATCAGCATATCGGTGCAGAAGGTGGCACTAAGTGCTTCCCTCGCTTTTTTTTTTTTTTTTTTTTTTTTTGTTATACATTACTGATGTCATTGCTTAATGAGTGTATTATAATCTTGTGCTCACTAAGAATCTTTTGATCAGCCTTTAGCTTCGAAACTTCTCCCTAAGCTCAACGGCACCCATAGCAGCCAAATTGTCATCAAACACACTGTTATCTGGAATTGACAGCGGTGGTGTTCAAAGCACCTTGGCCAGTGCTCTCTTATGCAAAGTATAGTCGAAGGAGAAGAAGTCCGCTACGGTGGGGTCAGTGAGGATGAAGGGCAGAGCAGCCTGCTTCTGCTTCTGAGCAAAGTACAGGTCAAGAAGAAACAGGGAGGAGCCGGCGGCAGCCGCAGGGTGGTTGTTCCTCTGCTTGAGGAGGTACTTGTTCTTCTTCGAATGTGATGATGATTGAGGCAGAGAGCTTGTCGAAGGACATCTTCGTGATGCCAAAGTTTTCAGTAAACACCAAAAGAGCCACTCGAAGGAGCAACTCTAGGAGTGAAACTATACACCCTTTTTACCCCTAGCAGGCTCAACTGGCTACTGCCTAAATGCATGCGCATACGTCGGGTCAAATTCTACATGCATGTGCCGCCTCAGGGCAAGCATTAGTGCCACGTTCCGTTACCGCCCGACATCCTCCTTCTTCACTAGGTTCAAAAGAACACCCTTTTCTATCAATTTGCTTCTTCAAATAAATCCCATTGCACTTGAAACGCGAGACAATCTCAGTTACCAGTCCTCTCTGCATTTCATCTAGCTTAATTGCAATAAAAGTGCACTCTAGCTTTACTGCATGCACCTTCCGGTCTTGAAACATGTAAGCTGCAGCTGGATTGGCCATAACAGCGATCCATCCCTGTGGGGGCCCTCCTCTGATCAGCTCTCTCATAGACTAAAGATGAAGATGAACAAGTTTCTTCTAAGTGCAATTGTTGTTGTTGTTACTGCAATAGCCCCTCCAATTTATCATGGAGGTCGCATTCATGCTAGGCTCGAATATCAGGACATTTTGGAATGGTCCTTTTGATTTCCACTGGCTTTCCATTGAGAATATGTTCGTCCTTGATGACTGTATACACAACAGAAGGAATCCACAACAGAAGGTTCTTCATAGGTGATAAATACAAACCCCTTGAGGTGGTGGGTGTGTCGATCCTTCATTAGGAGGTGAGGTGTCTAGGAAGTCCACCGATGAGGATCTTGCCAGGGCTAGCTCCACCTGGAGCTCTCGATGTCCTTCGGCATGGCTGTGCAACATGCCCATAAAGTTCCTTTCTTCGACCACAGTCTGCCCCGTTTACAGTAAACTTGGGCGAATCCTCGTACCCAAGTGGGCTTCGGCTCAAGTTACCATTATGAAGACGCAATGCAGCTGTTTGATATTCTTTCATTTTATTGGTATTGGGCAAACCAGTGTCATCAGATATCTCTGAATCCTCATCCTTTCCCTCTTCTTCATGTTGGTAAAGCTTGTGCTGCTGTCGAACTAGATATGCGAACTTCTCGATGTTGGGAACAGCAAGCAATTTGGGCATCAAATGATTTCGAAAGTACCCAAGAGCTACCTTCACCATTATCTCCAGCCTTCCCCAACTTCTTGACCGTCGTCGTGAGGATGACCTCAAGCTTTCCATATCGGAGGCCTTGCGCGCTGAAGAGCAAGGAGTTGGTGATGCAATCGCGGTAGGGTTTCAGTGCTGGCCGATGAGGTGGCAGAGGGCTTGGTGGCGAGTTGAAATTTTTCAGCAGCGAACCAGAGCAACATTGGTCCACCGAAAAGTCTTCAAAAATTTAACAGAGAGAGAGTCAGGGCTTGAAGTTCGCTGCGGCAATTTTTTTTTTTTGCTCCAGTTTGTATTCCTCCTTTCAATAGAAAGGCAGTCGCTGAGGGCACGAAATCATTAATGAAGACCTGATCGTAATTCAACTCTTCGTTTGCTGCCGACAGGTCCTCGGAATCTGCAAGAAACTTGCATGTCCGCAATAGGCTCGGTAGAAATGATGAGGATCTAGTCTCACGGACCAGCCCCCCAAGGGTGGAATGTAATCACTGCTGCCCGATCTGCTCGAAGTTGGCGCCGGTGTCCTCCTTGTCTTGCAGAATTGTTGGGGCAGGCTTCGTCTACCCCATGGAGCACGAACCAGCTGCTCTGGGTGCACAAAGTCAGCATCTGCGGACACGGATATATCCACAGCCAGCCTCAACTGTGCACAAGCTACAATGGCATCATGAACCGGGTCAGATAGGAAGTTGCTCATGAGGTTCTGGTTGATAGGTTGGCTGCTTTCCACAACCACAGAGGCATGTTGCATGAGGATGTAATCAACCCGACGGGTCCACTTCCATGAACATGCATGAAAGAGTTCAAGGGATCAACGGCCTCTATCACACTTTCATTGATGATCTTAGAGTAAGAGTGGTCCTTGCTCACCAACTTTCCACCTGTGTGTCTGATCATCATTTTTTTTATTTAGACACATATTGGTAATAGTGGAAAGAGTAATTTATTGTCCACTAAGTTCAAAGAAATCTATGAACCTCAACACTGAATTGATCACCAGGTTGTAACTGACCACATCTTAATCCCATTCTTGGGCATTTCCTCGAGCAGTTGGTGAACGTATCAGATCAAGGTCATGGCCAAGGCGTTGAGGGGAACTTCTAGATGGGCACAGTTTTTTTCCTAGTGAGCCCACTTTTCCTAGTGTGCACACCCTTCCTTTTAAAAAATCCTGATTTTTCCTAGTGAGCACACCTATATACCCTATTTGCCATCACCATCCCCTCCGCTCTAAGTCTCTTTCTCCCTCTCTCTCCCCTCCGCTCTAAATCTCTTTCTCCCTCTCTCCCCTCCGCCGTCCTCCTCCACCCCTCCATCTTCCCTTCCACCAAACTCTCCCTCTTCCTCCATGCCACTCACCATTATCTCCCTCTCTCCTCCCTCCTCAGCCCCCTCCGTTCTCCTCCGATCAGTTGCCCGCTCCAACTATATCGACTACCTCCTCCCCGCCCTTTGCCTCGCCATCTCCTCCTGCTCCCTCGACCCCACCACATTCGCCGCCGTCCTTAACTCCCTCCTCCGCCACTCCCGCTTCGACGATGCCCTCGCCGCCCTCGACATTACGCAGCAAAACTCCGGCATCGTTCTCACTCTCCAAACCTACAACTCCGTCGTCCTCGCGCTCATCGACAAGTCCCAGCTCTCCCTCGCCCTCTCCATATTCATGAAAACACTCCAGTCGTTGACGCATCACCACCCGGATACTGCCACCAGCACCCGCCTGCTCGTCGCACTCCGCAGAGCCGACATGCAGGAGGACTTCCGCGACCTGTTCGACGAATTGTCCAAGAGAAACTTTCGGTTTGATCGCCGCGGTTACAACATGCTGATACATGCGTTTGGATGCTGGGAGATGTTGGGCGCTGCACTAGGACTATTCTGGAAGCTGATCCAGAGGTGTGTCAAGACGTACTTGGTGGAGGAAGCGAGCCGGGTGTTTCGAGAGATGGAGTATAATGGTGTTCGGGCTGATACCGTGATTTATAACAATTTGCTAGATGGGTTTTTGAAGGTTAGGAAGCTGAGTGAAGCTTGCCAGCTCTTTGAGAAGAGAGTTTCGGATGGTGTTCGAGCGTCTTGCAATTTTCTTTATCTCATCTCGTTGCTGGTGGATCAAAATACTAGAAATATGAAGCTTGTAATGATGATAATAATTTTAGAATCTGTCATGTTTCGTAGAATTATTTGTAATTTGTAAATTAAAGATATATTTAAAGTGAATACACCATTAAAGAAGGACAAATATATCCGTTTGTCTTCTTTCCCTCTTTATTATTATTTTTTTGTTTTCTTTTCTTTTCTTCTCCATGTCTGTGTTGTTAGCAGTTCTTTGTGCGCGGGCATGTTTATACCATTATATCCATAAATGAAAATTACATCCAGAAATGAAAATTACATGTTTTTCGTTCCCTTCCATGTTTATTTGTCTTTCTTACTTTCATTTTGAAGAAACAAATACCTAAATTTGATTTCTTTCGGGAACTTGGATTACAGCTACTGTTTCTTCATCTTTGCTATTCTATTAAAGGTAAATAAAATTTTGAGAAAAAATCTTCAAAGAATTATGAATGAGAATTTTGACGCTTTGGCTCGGGATAAATAGATAGCAATGACACTTCTATCATTAAGCTTTGTCCATGCTAGATAAGTGCTGGATGCAAACTTCTTTGACAATCCGTAATTACTTTCAAAATTTGGGCACTTCTCGGGCTCTTATTGGATATATGTCATATATTTTTTATTCACTTCTTTGTTTAATACATGTTTGAGATTTTTGTTTACTTTCATTTCTGCATCAAAAAGTATACTCTCTAGTGGGAAAAGACAACTAGTGGGAAAAGACAATAGCAAGCAATTTTTACTTTCATTTCTGCATCAAAAAGTATACTCTAGTGGGAAAAGGCAATAACAAGCAATGGTGATAAAAGAGAAGAAATAAAAATTTCACATCCAGGGAATCAAAGAGTATACTCTAGTGGGATAAGACAATAATAAGCAATGGTGATAAAAGAGAATAAATAAAAATTGCGCATCCAAGGAATCGAACTCTGGTCAATATCATAGGAGGGTACTATGATAACCACTACACCAGATGCACATGTTATGACATGAGAGTTTAATCTTTTTTACTTATTCTCTGATCCGGGCTAACCAGCCCGGACTTGTGCTCCCTGTCCGGGGCTGCTAGCCCGGATGAGAAGGCTTAATCCGGGCTGGCTAGCCCGGATATTATTGGTTGATCAGGGTTATCAGCCCCGAATCAACCAAACTGATCCGGGTTGGCTAGTCCGGATCAGGAGGACAGAGATTCTATTTTCTAGGACATTTTTGACCAAAAAAAATAATGGCAAAGTGGTAAATAAAACGATCTTTTAAGTGGGCTCACTAGGAAATATGCTGTGCCCATCTAGAAACTCCCGGCGTTGAGGACCATGCATGCCCGAGTTGACGGCCCAATTCTTCGTCACCATGCTGTCGTAGAGGATCACCAGGCTCGGCACCATCTGGAGGCCCACCACCGTGGCCACCGTCAACAAATTGATATAATGTGATATGGATTCTTTGGTCCCCTTTTGCTCACTTTCTCTTCATGTTCAGTAGCACCCCAAGGACCTGCAGCATCCTCTGATCATTCAAGTACGAATTGATATTATTTTGGGTTCTTCTTTAGTATCCTGACAAAATTCGGTTGTTAAAGATGACTTCTCGTGGATGGATCCGCCATGCTGCAAGGCTACTCTCGCCGTCCATCGGCGATGCAACCTCCGAAAATATTAAATCCGACAGCTCCTTGTTCGAATTCATATTCGGATTTGGATTCAGATCCACCATCCTGCGCTACCCAACTCGACTTCTGGAAAATCATCTCGACAAGCATCAGGTTGTCCGGAATGTGCTGCCCTTTCGATTTCTCAAAGGGGATGCCGCCTTGCAAGTGGTTGTGCTCAAAGGGGGTGCCGCCTTGCAAGTGGCTGTGCATGGCTGTGCTGTTGTGTCTGCTGAGTCCTCGTCTTGCATATAATGTAGAAGGCCGTACTTGATTGCCATGACGGATTTCTAGAATCCTCATCAATAGTAGCGGCAACAAAAGGCAACAATGATTCCAAGACCCCCACTACAGAAACAATATTGTTGCACAGTAGTGCAGTGAGAAACAATATGCCAACCCTATGCTTCCGAAAACATGGAATGGGTAGTATCTACAATTTGTGTAGCGATTTTTTTTTTTTTTTCCAAATTAATTAAACCAAACAATTCTCCATAGAAATGAATCTTGTTTGGCAACTGCTCCACATACTGTAGGAAGAGCTCAAAGATGTCATCTTTAGAATTTTCTCACTCACGCAGCAGCGCGCTGTAACATGTATGGATGTGCTCTTTATAGTCGCTAGAGCAGCTGTACTCCGAGCACTTGTCTCTAGCCCGAAGGAGGAGCGATCTCCAGTTACTGTCGCTGTAGCCACTCATCGTCAGGGAATCCTGTGGTTCAAGGATCCGAGATCCATGTGCTTAAGGAGAAGCGCCGGGTCGCCGGAGGAGATGCTGAAGACGCTGTGCTGCGAGTCGGTATTGTCATGGATCTCGATCTTGCGACAGGATGTGGCGGAGTCGGAGGGAAACTCGAGGGTGAGGTTGAGCCGATGCTCTCCGACGACCGCCATGAAAAGCAAGGTCAATTTTAGAGGGAATTTCTAGATGGGCACAGGATTTTTCCTAGTGAGGCCACTTTTTCTAATGAGCACACCCTCTTTTTTCAAAAGAGATGGTTTTTTCTAGTGAGCCCACCAATATTCCTTAAATACCCTCGTTCCGCCTCTCCTTCATCTCCTCCTCTCTCCCACAACTTCTCGCCGGACAACATCGTCTCCGAGCACGACGAGAAGGTCCCCAACGTCGTGTACTGCGATTGGTTGCTGCTGCGAGAGGGACTAGGGGAGGGTTTGGAAAATGGGTTAGGTTTGGGAAATGGGGCAGCTGCGGAGCGAGAGGCTCGCTAATCTAATTGGTTGCTGCTGCGAGAGGGACGAGAGGCTTCTCGTTGTCGAGTTCATGCCCCTCGAAACCCTAACCGAGCATCTCGTTGCCTAGTTCGTTGCTGAGTTTGTTGCCAAGTTCATGCCCCACGAAACCCTAGCTAATTGGTTTGTGTCATTGATTCGGGCTGCACAGCCTGGACCAGAGCCCCGTGTCCGGGACTGTTAGCCCGGACAGTGGGCACTGGTCCGGGCTGTGCAGCCAGGACCAAGGAGCTAGGTTTGTCAAACAAACCTTGATATACAAGCACATAAATGTAACCAGTAATTAATCATTGGATTTTCCTAATCCACTGGAAAATGTAATCTAGGAATACAATCCCTAGGATTGAGTCTATCCTCAACCTAAAGACTATTAGGCATATTGGTTGAAAGTAATAAACTCGTTTTAAAATACAGGGCAAAAATTCAACATACAAGGCAGTGAGACTAATTCAACATAACAAGCAATGGTGATAAAAAAGAAGAAATGAAAATTGCGCATCCAGGGAATTGAACTCTGGTCAGTTTTGTGGGAGGGAAATATGATATCATTACACCAGATGCGCATGTTATGACATGGGAATTTAATTTGTTTTACTTAGTCATATGTTTACAAGTACCATTTGTCTCTCACCTCTGATCCGGGCTAACCAGCCCGGACCTATGCTCTCTGTCCGGGGCTGCTAGCTTGGATGGGGAGGTTTCATCCGGGCTGGCTAGCCCGGATCAGGTTCTGACCAAGATAAAGTAAGGGCATTTTTTGACCAAAAATAATAATGGCAAAGTGATAAATAAAGCGATCTTTTAAGTGGGCTCACTAGGAAATATGCTGCGCCATAATTGATCCTTTTGACCTTAGAACCTTCGAATAAATGTAGCCCCTTAGTGGCCTATAGTAAATGCCGAAGCACAGACACAGAGGGGCTGCCCGCCGGTTTTGACCAGAGATTTACAAAATCATTTTTTTTTGCTCCGATTTTAGGAGAGGGAACGATGCAAGATTTGGATACGGCGTCAACGTGTCTATAACAATTAGTGAGCTTGAGAGTCTATTCTCTGCAGAGGCTGTAACCGTTATTGACCAACCATCGAACACCGCTCCCATTTTTTAGCGTCTCCTTTAAGGATCGGATTGCACCACACATTCTATTATAAAGGTTCTCCCACTGTGGTCGCCATCTTGTTTTCGGTGAAATTTTTTAAATTTCTCTTCATTGGCACATATTATAATAATCTTCAAAGATTACAATAATCTCAAAATTACAATGAAAAGAAAGTAGAAAATAAAAAGAGAGATTTATAAATTCACCTATCTTTTTATAAAAGTAGTGAGCTCTTCACATGGCTATGGGGCGTAGACTTTATACTCCTTTGACTATCCGACAGAGATGAGAGCAGCATGACAACAACCAATATGCTAATTTTTTCTTGAGCAGTATGGCGACAGCCAGTTTGCTAATTTTTATGAATGCACTTAGGCACGATTTGGCCGGATGACTGTCACGCACTCGAGAGCGCGTCGAATGGTTGACATTGGGTCTCTCCAAAGCTGCCCTCTACAATGCCTCATGACGTCTATTTATAGGCACAAGTCGGGTGGATCAACTGTCTTACAAATAAGGATAGAAATATACTGTAATCTAATCAAATATTTGATTTAATCTGATCTGATTTTGTTCAATGAATCTAGTCCTAATTTGATCTAGTGGGATTTGGCATATCTCTGAAATTTTCAGTTTGATTAGATTATACTTAATTTGGATTTGACTAGATTTGAGATCTCTATCTACTTTAATTCTATTTGGATTTTTTGAGATATTGACAGATGTGGGCCCCCTGTTCATCAATTTTTCCCTGTCAATAGAGGCAATCACATTCTTCGTCTCTTCTAATCTTGGAGGAAACACGAACTTCTTGCGCGCAAGAAAGTTCTGGCCAAAAATCCCTTTTGAGTTCTCTTGGAGATATTTATAAGTCTCAAGTTGTTGAGCGAGCTTCCTTTTAAATATAACCGAGATCTGCTTTTCTTGTAGATAGAATCGAGATATCTTTGTAATCTTGATGAGATATTCGATTTTTCCTTAATTTGATTTGCTCCAGATTCATTGTATCGGGTCTTATTTCTACACCCAAAATCAATTAAACTCAAATTAGAATTTGTAGAATTATCATGACTTAAATAGAATTAAATTAGAATTCTGATCCCAAAAGTCAATCAGAGATTAATTAGAATTTGTAGAATTATCAAACTCAAATAAAAATTAATTTAGAATTCCGTATCCAAAAAACAGTTTGACTCTAATTAGAATTTGGGTCTAAATAGATTTTTTAGAAATTGCAAAATTACTTGAGACGGGCCCGAATAAATTGTGCATGAGACTGGGGTTCACTGCGCGCGAGGCAACCGAGCGATGCCGTGCGAGGTGGGTAGCCAGCCCCGCATGCGCGAGGCTGGCCAAAGGCCGGACTAAATTTTTTTTTTAATTTGAATTTAGATTTTGATTTTGGATTCGGATTTGGACTCGGATTCGGACTCGGACTTGGATTTTAAATTAGTGCGGGGATAATTTTCTCGTTCTACGGGAACAATTTGCAAATGGTTTGCATATCCGATAGCTGTTAAACTTCACCATTAAATAGAGTAGTTGGAGAAATAAAAGTGTTTTCTAAATGAAACTTTCTTTTTTCCAAGCTTGGTTTTTATTTTCTTACGCAACTAACAAATTGAAAATGTCTTAGCTTCAAAATGTCACATAATTTTGAGAAGTATGTGCTTATCTACCAATATTGAGATTCTTCAACCAAAAACAAGTGATGGGTCTCTCTCCAGTTTGCTCTTTTATTTATTAAATGAGCCAAAACTAAGCTGAACTTTAAGTTGAACACTAACACTTTGTGAGCCACGAGCTTATTTGACAGTCTTAAGCCTATTCTATTTGTAACACCCCTCTCCCACCAAATTCCAAAAACAATATTTTATTAAAATTATTATCTTAATTTAATATTTGATGTCACATTAAATTATGTTTAATAATTAAATATATCTTATCATTTATTGACATAACTAAAATAATAAACAGATTTGTGTTTGAAGTTTAAATCTAACTAAAAAAAATCTATATATTCATTAAATTAATTATTCATAATTTCTTTGTATATGGTATTCCCTAATTAAAAAAAATAAATAAATTTGATTGGCATGTATCATTAATTAGTATTTGACCCACATCCTTATCGACCAAAAAATCAAAAAAAAAAAAAAAAAAAAGAAAATAATTAGATTAGATTTTCTTAAGTTTGCAATTTGAAAATCAAATCAAAACTTATCTTATCAACTAATAACCTACTTAATAAAATGTAATTTGAAAATAAAATCAAAACCTACCTTAAACAGCTAATGATGTATCTAACACAATTCATACCTAATTACTTGAATTTTCCCTAAATCATCATGTATAAAGAGAGAAAGCGAGAGAGATAGAAAGATTTAGAAGTGAAAAAAAAAAAAAAAGAGAAGAGGAGAAGCTAGAGAAAAGAGGAGAGGAGAACGATAGAAGGAAGAAGCATAATAATGGAAAGGAGATTTAAGAACTATTCATCTCAAACTCTGGGAAATTAAAAAAAGAGGAAAGTACAAATCCATCTCCTTTCTCTTGAATTATTTTCATGTATATTAAATTTTAAATATGAATATAAGCAAGTATAAATCCAGTTCATTTCTTTTTATTAATTTTCATTTATATTAGTCCCTAATTTTGAATATAAGCAAGTACCTTGTTCTTGACATGCATACCTTACATGTTTTTTTTTTTCATATCTTCTAAAGTTTATTATTGGAGATTTAGTATGATTCTTTTCTAATTAATGTGTTGCATTATAGCAAGTATAATCCTAACTTCCTTGTTCTTTATCTAATTGTCTTCACTTCTCCCCACATGTCAATCACAAAAGAACAATTTTTCTTAATGTCATGAGTAATTATGTTCTGATACCAGTCTTATTAATATCCTTTGAAATAGTCTTATTTATTTATTTTTGGACTTAATATCATGTTTGATAACTTATAATATGTAGTGCACTTTGTCTCTTTATATTTGACTAATCACTAGATACAAATCTCCTTGAAGTCCCATGCAAAAAAAAATAATATTTATTTATTTTTAGACTTAATATCATGTTTGATAACTTATAATATGTAGTGCACTTTGTTAGAGTTAATCAAACCCAAAAATGGATTAGGTGAAAAGAATGATTAGGTGAGAGTAATTAGGTGGAATAGTGCCGGTAGGTGGAATAGTGCCGATAAGTGGAATAGTGCCGGTTGGTGGAATAGTGTCACAATGAAGCCTATAAATAGATGCTCTCATTTGCCTTCATTCCACACACCAAAATCACCAAGCATCCATTCAACAGAAGAGTGAAGAGAAGATAGAGAAAGGAAGAGAAGAGAGAAGAAGCTCGGTGTGCTCTTCGAGTGATATCCATCACGGTGTTAGTCTGGTGCTTCTACTGCAGACTACAGTTCTCTAACAAGGTTGGAGGGTTCTTTCGTGTTGGAGGTAACATTGTATCACTCTCTATTTTCTGTATATTCCCGAGTTCTCTGGACAAGACTCGGAAGGTTGTACTATTTATCTGGTATAATTGAATTCGCTCTCTGATTGTCCCGTGGTCTTTCCCGTAAGGGTTTTCCACGTAAATATTATGTGTCATCTGTGACTTGTTGATTTGCTTATAACTTACTTATTGTTTACATACAAGTAGGGATTTTTACTATTTTTCCCAACAGTGGTATCAGAGCTAAGGTTATTAGCTATTGTGTGTAAACAATGGAAAGTATAACAAGTCGCATGATTACTCTTAATAGATCTAATTGGATGATCTGGAAGCCAAGAATGGAAGATCTTTTATATTGTAAAAATTTTCATGCACCTTTAGAAGGTGATGTGTCTAAAGACATGAGTGATGATGATTGGAAAAAGCTTGATAGAAAAGCTATTGGTTTCATTCGACAATAGTTGTATGATACCGTGTTTCATTATGTCTCCACTGAGAGTACATCTCACTCTCTTTGGAAGAAACTGGAGAGTCTGTATGAGAGAAAAACTGCAGGCAACAAAGCTTTATTGATTAGAAAGTTAGTTAGCTCAAAATATAAAGATGGTTCTTCAATTGCTGAACATTTGAATAAAATTCAAAGTATTATTAATCAGCTTTCTTCTATGAAAATGGTGCTTGACGATGAGTTGCAGGCTTTATTGTTGCTCAGTTCACTACCGGAGAGTTGGAAGACATTGGTGGTGTCTCTAAGTAACTCTGCACCAGAAGGCGTAGTTTCTATGAGTTTGGTTACAAGCAGTTTGCTTAATGAAGAACTCAGAAAAAAAAATTTGGGCACATCACAGTCTGAAGCACTTGTGTTGGAGAATCGAGGAAGACCAGCATCAAAAGATAGAAGCAACTACTTCAGATCCAGAAGTAAATCCAGATCGAAGAAGGATATTACTTGTTACTTTTGTCATAAGAAAGGTCACATAAAAAAGGACTACAGAATTTGGATAAGAGAAGAAAAAACAAAGCGTGAAGGAAAGTCTGAAGCCCATGAAAATAGTACAGCTACAGTTGAAGGTGATTTAGTTGTATCTGAAAGTAATGATTTATGTCTTTGTATTACATGTCAAGATGCAGATTGGGTAATCGATACGGGAGTCTCATATCATGCTACTCCACATAGCTATTTCTTCACAACTTATCAAAATGGAGACTTTGGTATTGTAAAGATGGGTAACAAAGACACTGCTCAAATTAAAGGCATGGGAGATATACATCTTGAGACCAGTCTCGGTTGTAAATTGGTGCTCAAAAATGTAAGGTACGTTCCAGATCTTCGCTTGAATCTAATATCTGCAGGAAAGCTAGATGAAGATGGCTTTGGCAGTACCTTTTGCAATGGGCATTGGAAGCTTACAAAAGGTTTTCTTATCGTGGCAAGAGGAAAGAAATGCTGCACTCTTTATAAGATGCAGGCAAAACTGTATAAATGTGAGGTGAACACAGTTGAACAAGATTCTTCTCTAGAGTTGTGGCACAAGAGGCTTGGCCACATGAGTGAGAAGGGAATGCAAATTCTTGCTAATGAAAAACACCTGCCAAACATGAAAGGTATACATCTTGATACTTGTGTCCATTGCATAGCTGGTAAACAACATCGAGTTTAATGTGCTAGAAGTGGATCAAATAGAAAGACTCACATATTAGATTTGATACACTCAGATGTTTGTGGTCCTATGAAAGTTAAAACATTTGGTGGTGCTCTCTATTTTGTAACTTTCATAGATGATTGTTCCAGAAAAGTTTGGGCTTATGCTTTAAAAACTAAAAATCAATTTGCAGATGTCTTTAGATAATTTCATGCCAAAGTGGAGAGAGAAACAGGAAGGTCTCTTAAATGTATCCGATCAGACAATGGTGGCGAGTATATCGGGCCATTCGACGAATATTGCAAGAGCAAGGGAATTCGACATGAGAGGATCATTCCGAAGACTCCTGAACAAAATGGTGTGGCAGAAAGAATGAATCGCACTATCGTCGAAAGAATTAGGTGTATGCTATCACATTCCAAATTGTCCAAACCCTTTTGGGGGGAGACATTAAGGACTGCGATAGACCTAATCAATTTATCACCCTCAGCTCCTTTAAAGGGTGATGTACCAGAGAAAGTGTGGACAGGAAAGAAAGTCTCCTACAAACACTTGAGAGTATTCGGCTGCCGTGCATTCGTTCACATTCCTAAAGATTAAAGATCAAAACTTGATGGTAAAACTAAACAATGTATTTTTCTTGGTTATGCAAATGAAAAGTTTGGCTACAGGTTATGGGATCCAGAAGACAAGAAGGTAATAAGAAGTAGACATGTGATTTTCCTTGAAGATCAGACCATCGAAGATTTCAAGAAGAAAGAAACAGTGCAGTCTTCTACAAGTGAAGGTGTAGATCTGGATCCAGTTCCTTCTCCAGTCACAAACGATGAAGGAGAAGAAGTGCGAGAACATCAAGCAGATGTTGATACTCCTATTCAAGAAGAAGAGGGAGAGCAGTCCACTACAACATAACCATCAATAGCGCCTCAGTTAAGGCGGTCTGACAGAGACCGTTATCCTTCTAGCAGGTATCCAACTAATGAGTATGTTCTGGTTACTGATGCAGGTGAACCAGAAAGTTACCAAGAAATGCAAGAAGGCAGTCAGAAAACTGAGTGGTTAAAAGCTATGAAAGAGGAAATGGATTATTTGCACAAGAACCATACCTATGATTTGGTAAAATTACCAAATGGAAGGAAGACATTAAAGAACAAGTGGGTGTTCAAGATAAAGACCGAAAAGAAGAGCTCACAACCAAGATACAAGGTAAGGTTAGTTGTGAAGGGTTTTGGCCAAAAGTAAGGAGTTGATTTTGAAGAAATTTTCTCTCCGGTGGTAAAAATGTCATCAATTCGTCTCGTTCTTGGAATGGCTGCAAGTATGGACTTGGAGATCGAACAAATGAACGTGAAGACAGCTTTTCTTCATGGCGATCTAGAGGAAGAGATCTACATGGAGCAGCCCGAAGATTTCACAGTTAAAGGTAAAGAAGATATGGTCTGTAAGTTGAGAAAGAGCTTGTATGGATTAAAACAAGCACCTCGACAATGGTACAAGAAATTTGATTCTTTTATGGTGGATCATGGCTATAAGAGAATAGTTTCAGATCATTGTGTTTATGTCAAAAGGTATGATGGTGATTTCATTATACTGTTGCTCTATGTTGATGATATATTGATTGTAGGTAAGACATGTCCAAGATTGACAAGTTTAAGAAGGATTTAAGCAAATCATTTGCCATGAAGGACTTGGGAGCAGCACAACAAATTTTGGGGATACACATATCTCGTGACAGGAATGCCAAAAAGTTATGGTTGTCGCAGGAGACCTACATCAATAAAATACTAAAAAGGTTCAACATGGACAGAGCAAATCCAGTTGGTACTCCACTTGCAGGACACTTCAAATTAAGCTCCGAGTAATGTCCCAAAAACGAGATGGAAAAAGAAGAAATGAGAAGAATTCCATTTGCTTCAACAGTCGGTAGTTTAATGTATGCAATGGTATGTACTAGACCAGATATAGCATATGCAGTTGGTGTTGTTAGTTGGTTCCTTGCAAATCCAGGTAAACAGCATTGGGCTGCAGTTAAGTGGATATTAAGGTATCTAAGAGGAACTTCCAAAATAAGTATTTACTTTACAGGAGGTAAGTCGATACTAACAGGTTACACTGATGCAGATATGGCAGGAGATATTAACTCAAGAAAGTCTACATCTGGTTATTTGATTACTTTTGCAGGGGGAGTTGTGTCTTGGCAATCCAGGTTGCAAAAGTGTGTTGCCTTGTCAACTACAGAGGCTGAGTACATTGCTATTACAGAAGCTTGCAAAGAGATGTTGTGGATGAAACGTTTTTTGCAAGAAATAGGTATGTCACAAAATACCTATACAGTCTATTGTGATAGTCAGAGTGCTATTCATCTCAGCAAAAATCCAAGTTTTCATTCTAAATCCAAGCACATCGATGTGAGGTATCACTGAATTAGAAATATACTTGATGAAAAGTTATTACAGCTTGAGAAAATTCACACCGACAAAAATAGAGCAGATATGATGACGAAAGGGTTACCTAGAGAGAAGCAGAATTTCTGCCGGAAGGTAGCCGGTATGGACTCTAAGTAAGAGTTCTAACTCATTTCCTTTCTTTTTGGGTTGGAGGGGGAGATTGTTAGAGTTAATCAAACCCAAAAATGGATTATGTGAAAAGAATGATTAGGTGAGAGTAATTAGGTGGAATAGTGCCGGTAGGTGGAATAGTGCCGGTTGGTTGAATAGTGCTGGTAGGTGGAATAGTGCCGGTTGGTGGAATAGTGCCACAATGAAGCCTATAAATAGATGCTCTCATTTGCCTTCATTCCACACACCAAAATCACCAAGCATCCATTCAAGAGAAGAGTGAAGAGAAGATAGAGAAAGGAAGAGAAGAGAGAAGAAGCTCGGTGTACTCTTCGGGTGATATCCATCACGGTGTTAGTCTGGTGCTTCTACTGCAGACTACAGTTCTCTAATAAGGTTGGAGGGTTCTTTCGTGTTGGAGGTAACATTGTATCACTCTCTATTTTCTGTATATTCCCGAGTTCTCTGGACAAGACTCGGAAGGTTGTACTATTTATCTGGTATAGTTGAATTCGCTCTCTGATTGTCCCGTGGTTTTTTCCGTAAAGGTTTTCCACGTAAATATTGTGTGTCATCTGTGCTTATTGATTTGCTTATATCTTACTTATTGTTTACATACAAGTAGGGATTTTTACTATTTTTCCCAACACACTTTGTCGCTTTATATTTGACTAATCACTAGATACAAATCTCCTTAAAGTCCCATGCAAAAAAAAAGAAAAAAATTATTTTTTAAATTTTTTTTTTCTCTCAATGCCATGCACGATGATATATTGTTTGTAAAACATGTAGATGTGAACATATCCAGTGAGTTTTTTTTTTTTTTTTTAAATATCTAGTAATACCTAGGAATTTGATTTTACTGTCGTGGAAGGAAGAACACAGTCGAGTAATAAATTTATGAGTCATCAAAAAAGTTTTAAACTCCCCAACTTGCAGTATTGACTTTGGTTACACTTTATTATGGATTTTGCTTGCTTTTATTGATTGGTAAACTAAAACATATGTTTGCACTGTTATAATTATACACTTTTCTCTATTATTTCAGTTTAAGATATTATGTAAATTTTTCCTAACAATAAATATCTTATCTTAAATGAGTAGTATTGTTTTCATTAGTTTGTAGGATTTACTGGAACACCTGGCATTCTAAAATATGGATAGCATTCAACGATGTATCGTAAATGAATACGCCAAGCCTAGTATAAACATTGGATACAAATCACTATCACATCATCAGATATACATATATTTTGAAAATATAAAATGAATTAGTATAATAATTTATTGAATGTATATGAAAAACAATCTCGTGTATATGAGACAGCTCAAGACTAATTATAGTTTAAAATCAAATCTGAATTTAACATATGGATAGAAATAAACAATATCTTATTTATTTAGGTACTAAGAGACTAAATAAGAAAAGACTCTCCCCACATTTTAAAATTGGAAACTATAGAGTTCTTTTACTTTCTTGACATACTCTTCTAATTTTGAAGGTTCTCTCTCCTCTATTACCTGCAATTCAAAACTGCTTGGGACTACCTAACAAAAGTCATTAGTATGACCTAACAAGTACTACAAAGAGACTAAATAATAATATACAACCACTTTATGTGTAGTGTGTATCTTTGTATATATAAAATGTGAAATTAAGTAAAACAATAAATCATGATAGTGTCACAAAAATCTAAATCTTGAAAAGTGTGTGAAATATGTGTTAAATTACAACTCTTGGAGAGAATAATAATCCAATCAGTAATAATAAAAACATGACTTGAATAATGTCAGAATGTAACAGATGATATAGAATTATATGTACACATAAGTCAAATTGTATTATATTGTTATATTTGTGCATTAAATGGAACTATGAGGAAAAAATATACCACATGGTTTACGAGTATCTCTTGCTTATCTAGGATCATGGTCCTAGTTCTTAGTATTGTCAAAGGAGATACCACGAGTTATTAGATGGGCATAAAGCCCTAGGAGCGTGATCCTTAACAGATGAGGACCCATTAGTCACTCCAGACCTCTTAAATTAGGTCTTTATTGGTTGCAACCACATGATAATGCAACTTTCAAAATATGTGCACAATTTCTTCGTTTAGTTCCCTCATAAACCCCATAATTTTTTTTAACATTTTAAGTGTATAACGAATTATGCTAATATGTAAAAGAGAGTAGAGAAGGATATACTAATATGATGGTCCAGATCAATGCAACATAGGATCAAACTACTGCAACTAAAACCTAAAAAACGAGATTAAAAACATGAACCTGTGAGAATTTATATTGATTAATATTGCTACATGATAGCTATAAAATGTTTCCTTGAATCACCAAAGTATTAAAGCCACAGTTCAAGATCATCTTGTAATATTCAGTAGATAACTTTTTATTAATAAACAGTAGATAAATCTCAACAAGACTAACTGAATAATTTTGTAGTATTGGATGATACGGTTCAAAATTGTATGTTATTCAATTTAGATTAAAGTGCAAGGATCATTTCGTCCTATTTAGTTTGTAGCTATAATTGATAAGAAAAAAAAAATTAGAAAGTGGAATATCTAAATAATTTTACATTTCTATTGTACAACAATATAGGTATAATATCTCAATTATAAGAAAGTTTATTAGAAATTGGTTAAGTCTGATTATTTGCAAAATTAAAGAAAATATTAGAAGTGCAAGAAACTCGTGTATTTTTCTTCTAAAATATTTATATAACTTTTCTTAGAGAGTAGAAATCTTCTGAGTAACACAACAATGGAAACTAATTTATTCAGATAATCTAATTAGTAAATAAAAAGAAATAAATCTCTAAAGGAGTGAGTTTTACTTAAAAAAATTTATAAAATTACTTGATAATTAACTTAGAATAATATAACTTGAAAGGTGTATAAATGAAAGTAAAGTAGAAATTTTGCATTTACTCAAAAATATACAATAATGTATGCTTAAAAGGAGAACTTTGATTTATAAGAAAATTGGAATTTAAGTACAGGTCAATAATATTGATTGTATAAACTATATTCATAAAATTTAAAAAAAAACAAAAAGAACTAAAGTTTTTTATTTTGAATTGAAGAACTACGCAAAAAAAAAAAAAAAAAAAAAAAAAAAAAGGAAAGAAAGAAAAATAGTGCAACTTCTTTTGGACATAAATACTCAAAATCAATAGAAAGTTAAGCAGAGATGCACTCTTGGCAAAACCAAGACACTCTTTTTTTCTTTCAACAAGCAAGTGGCAATTTTGTTATAAAATATAATGATAATCCATGACTTTAAATCCTATAAGCTAATGGAAAAAAAAAACTACTACTCATTTAAGATAAGATATTTAGTGTTAGGAAAATTTTACATAATTTCTTAAGTTAGAATAATAGAGAAGAATAGATAATTAGAGCACGCACTTAAAATAACAACACTAACATATCTTTTAGATTACCAAGCAATAAGAATAAGCTAACCAAAATAAACTGTAACCAAAAGTCATACTAAAATTTAGTGGAGTTTTAATTTTTTTTCTTTTGATCTCATAAATTTTTACCCAACTTTGTTCATCCTTCCACGGTAAAAGAATCAAGTTCCTAGAAATGCTTAGAAATTTTAAAACAATAAAATAAAATAAAAAGCTTACTGGATATGTTCATATCTACATCCAAGCAATATGTCATCATGCGTGAAATTAAGAGGAAAAAAAAAAATATTCTCCTTTTCTTCTATGGGACGTCATGAAGATTTGTTTCCAGTGATTAGTCAAATATAAAGTGTCAAAATGCGCTACATACTTTAAGTTATTAAACATGGCATTGAGACAAAAAATAATAATAAATAAATAATTAAGACTACTGTATAGTATACCAACAAGATTGGTATAAAAATGTAATAATTTATAATATTAATAAAAATTGGCTTTCATAATGGACATGTGGAGAGAAGCGAAGACAATGAGATAGAGAATAAGGAAGTTAGGATTGCAATTGATATATTGCAATACATATAACTAGAATCATGCTAAATTTCCAATAATAAACTTTAGAAGATAAGAGAAGAGAGAACATGGAAGATTTATTCATGAAGAACAAAGTACTTATTTATATTCATAATTAAGAATTAATATACATGAAACTAATTCATGAAAAAGGAGCTTGATTCATATTTGCCTCTTGTTTAGTTTTCTCAAGTTTTAAATGAATAGTTCCTATATCTCGTTTCTCTCTTACTATTCTTCCTTCCACATTCTTCCTCTTCTTCCTTCTTTCCTTTCTCACATTTTATCTTTTTTTTTTCCCCATTCTAAATCAATCAATCAATCTCTCTCTCTCTCTCTGTAATGATTTTCCCTCCGTCCCTCCCTGTGTAATGATTTTGGGAGAATTGAAGTAATTCAGTTTTGTTCGGTACGTCATTGGTTGATAAAATGGGTTTTGGTTTATTTACAAATTATAAAATTTAAGAATATGATAATTTAAAAGTGTCAAGTAATCAGTCATGTGTTTTGTTAAGCAGCTTATCAGTGATAAGTTTTAATTACGTTTTTCAAATTACAAAATTTAAGGAAATCTGATTTAATTAATTTCTGATTTTTTTTTTTTTTGATCTTTTGGTCTCTAAGGATGCGAGTCAAATGCGAATTAATGATAAATGCCAATTAAATTTAATTTTTTTTTATAATTAGGCAACACCATCGAAAAGAAATTATGAATAAATCAATTTGATAAATAGATAGATTTGTTAGGAAGATTTGAAATTCAAATACAGATATGTTTATTATTTTAGTTATAGCAATTTAAATGATAAGATTTATTTAAGCTAATTATTATACCTAATGAAATATTAAATTAAGATAATAATTTAATAATTTTTTTTTTTTTGAGATTTGGTGGAAGAGGAGCGTTACACAATTTGATATCCTTCACATAGTTCCATTTTAATTTTCAATAATTGCAAATTCAATTTCTTAAGAATTACAGGCCATACATAACCTCTGTTACAATTTAGCTCGTAGGAAATCAATTAACGATGAAACCATACCCCATTCACACATACAAAAGACAAAAAGGAGAAACAAAGTGGTTGGTTACTCTTACCTTATTGTTCTTTAGAAAACATAGAAGGGAAAAGAAAATTATAGTTCCATTTCAAAATCTCTGTGCAACTCTATCCTAGTAGACGGTAAAGAAATTAAAATTCTACTGTTAACTCTACGGCTGTGTTTCATCTTGGTTGCTGACTGAGCCATCCACCATCGACAAACGATAGGCTTGTTAATTTGCTGAGATCCTTATTGCTTAGTGTCTTCTCCCACTTCACCCGGCCAGTCTTGTTTGCGCCTGATCCTGTGCACGACGACTCCACGTAGGTTGTATAGGCTCTGTAACCCATGGCCATAAATGTAAATTGCAGAAAATAGAGAACACCAAACATAAAACAGGGCCTTACCCTTGGTGGGGATCACGCCAGTAGTCCCATCCGTCAGGAACTACAATATCAGACATCATCGTCCGGTAAAAGATCACCCTTGAGTTTGATCCCCATGCTCGTCCTAAGTAGGTTTTCGCTGATCCTGTCAACTGGCAGTTCTTGAACACGAATCCAGACGGATCGCTCGCGCTTGTCCTCCCATGAGCTGTAATCCACCCTGCACGTGCATGGCTTGGGACTGTAGACAATTTGCAATCCTGAACAATGTAACTCATATTAGCTCGACTTCATGTTTGGTGACTTATCAGACGTGGATCCAAGAGTAGCTAGATACCTCATACATGGACTGTCCTGCTCCAAAGATGAAGTCCACGGCACCTTCAATGTAGCAATCTTTGAAGTAGTGTCGCCCAAAGAGGTCGCACATCGTGTCCTGGATTCCAACGAAACTGCAATCGTAGAAGGATGTCTTGTCCCCTGATATAAGGGCTGCGATTGCTCGTGCTGGGGTTTTGCTGCTGCTGTAAGTGTTCTGAAAAAGGACAGGTCTCGACAATATTAGTTTACAAGGATTTGGTATGCAATTTGATGACAAGCTACTTCTATTCTCTTAAAGAAAAATTAAATGAAAGAAATCAGATGTTACTCTGCTGCTCAATAACGCTGAGGGGTTGCTGCTCAATGACTAGTAGTAATTAAATTGCTACTCCGCACAGGACTTGGAACCTACCCAATTTTGACCTAAACCGTGACCGAGGTCTAGACTCAATGACTAATAGTCGGGTAGGGTGTGATTGTAGCAACCTTGGACCTGACCCGACAGAATCTATTGGGACTGGGTCCTGGTTAGGCCAGGCCCAGCACGAACCTGGTCAACTTAATGCCCAAAATACCACGACTTTCATTTCTTTTCTTCCCCTTTTTGAAGAGGCTATATCTTATGCTCCTAAACGTTGGAATATTTTGTTCAAGTTCAAAATATATCTTAAGCCTACAAATACAGGATTCTGATTCTATGGCTTGGCAAATAAGCTTGAATGAAGCTGCCATATTAATTTGAAAACTATAAAGAAGTTACAAACTGAATTAATAATTGCATAAAAAGATATATACAGTAATTTCTAAAGTTCTGAATGAGGAACTCAACTATGTAATATATACTTGCACTGTTATTAAACACTGATAAATGAACACAGGAAATCTATGCTCAGTATTTATGATAGAGAGAAAAAAAAAAAAAACAGAAAAGGAAAAACCTTGAGGTACCTAAGCGACAAGGTTATATATAGTACGAACCTTGAAAGTAATCCCTTTTACGACGATATTAGCTGCTGAAACAGTGAAGGTTGCGCTTGCGGCCACTTTACGACTTTCGCTGCTGTCGTGCAATATTGACTGATTATCATGGGAACCCGGCGCAAAGTCTCTCCACTCTATTAATGTCTGCGATGCTCCATCACCTTCAAGCAGTAAAAACCCTTTATCCTGCGGTATGTTCACCTTCTCCCTATAAATAAACAAAGATAACTTCTCGTTATTGGCTACAGAAAGTAAATTAATTCCATTAATACGTTTTCTGGTTAAAAAAAAAAAAAAAAAAAAAAATCCCCTTAGTTTAATTTCAAATATCTTAGAGAGCCAACTACAAATAATTCAGACTAAAAATTTTGAGTATAAAGGCGATCTTGGAGCTAAGTGGGTATTGAGAAAACCAGTTTCAAGATTAGGGCATAACTATGAACTATGTCTTGATGGATATACAAAACAATTCAGTTTCAAAATTATGGTAGAAAAACTATTAAATTTCTCCTATGATGCAGCCTTTATCTGTCGGAAAAAAAAAAAAAAAAAACCAAAATATTCTCTGACGTAGATGGCAAACAAAAACAAGCCAGTTTAACCTAACAACACTATACGCATAAACACTTACTTGTAAACTCCTCGGACGATATGTATCCGTATCCATTTGTCGTTCCCATTGGGAACTGAGTTGATGGCTGACTGAACATTATTGAAATTACCATGCCCGTTACGATCAACAGTTATGTTCTTCACAACTTGTACTGCTCCATTGGAGAAAGAAGAGAAGAGGCAGAAAATTATGAGAAACGATGAGAGACTCTTCATCGTAAACAGCTGATTCAATCCAAAAACAAAAGGGGTGCAAATTTTATCGAATTGCCTTCTCTCGGGGGGAAAAAAAAACGTTTAGGGCGTTTCCTTTAGCAATTATTTGTAAGGGAAATAATCATGATCTTTCACCGAGAATTTTGCATGGGAAATGAAAATTGCGTCAATTTTCTTTTCAGAAAATAGCGTTTAATTTATTATTTACTTTCTCATCTCAAAAGAATTTATAGATTACATTCTAAACATAGCCTTGTTATTTATTAAGGTTGAAATCTGATAATATTTTGCGGAATCACTACCTTTATTAATGATTTTGCGTAATATCCTTTTTAGGATCCTATGATATATTTGATGTTTACTTCTGATTGACTTCAAGGCAACAATTGAATAACTCCACATTTTAGCTATTTTCTTTCCCTTTTTGGTTTCTATATTGTTCAAAATTTAAATGGGCTAATTTAGAATTTGCTACTTTCTTCCATAAGATAATTAATCATATTTTTTTATTGCATGATTAGGAGCCAACAGTTGTACATGAAAATAAATTACTATAAGTGGGGATAATAGAAGGAAATGTCCATTTAGGTGGTGAAATTCTGGGGGAATAAAAGGAGATTGATTGGTGATATGACCTGAAGAGGAAATAAATAAAGAAGATTCAGTCAGAAATATATATTGAAATTCTTCCTTTCGAAATAAAAACTTGGAAAAGAAAAAAAAAAAATTATAATAAAAGCGACCCCCGGATGAGGGGAAAAAAAACACTAACATCTCTACGTGAGAGGGTATTTTACTGAAAGTTTCCTGGGTTTTTAAAAAATTTGTCCATGACTGCTTGTGATGAAAATGTGGAAGTTCATGGTAGTATTTAGAATATTTTCCTAGTGTTTGTGCCAAAAATTGCCCAATCCGCCTAGGACCTTTGTGAAACCTCAGGTACAAATAAAAAATGGGAGTAACCTATAACTGGATTAAGAGAAAAAGCAATTTGACAAATATAATAATAAAGATTTAACAAAATTTGGTCAAAAAGATTTCGGACTTATGTCCTCAGAAAGAAGATGATCATTTGGCACATACTTTGTCGAGGAATAAGAATTACAATATCTCTCTACAACTCTCTTTTCGTCACTAGCGAGCAAGATATTATTTCTTATCTATTTCATACAACTCTCTCTTTTTATGTTAAGGTTAACCAATCCTAGTCACCTGATTTTAAGTGAAACAACATATTATTTCTTATCTATTTCATACGCACGTAATTCAATTTTGAGATATAATATGTGAAATTAACGTTTTTTTATACATATTAGTCTAATTTTCTTTTTGAGTGGTTTATCAAGTTAAACTAGTAATTTTTTTAATCTTTAATTTGGTACGATTTTGGAAGTAAGAAAATGGATATAAGAAGCATACACATGTGCAAGAACATTGACACATGCAGTTGATAGTTTATTGTCGACAATTATCAAGTGGCTGTTGAGAGCCCTATGGAAAATCAGACAGTAAAGCTCAACAAAGAACCACTATCAAAGTGGGTGTCGAAGTTGTTGTCGGCAATGGTATGCACAGATATGTTGATAGCAGCTATTCAAGGAGAAAAAGAGTTTCTGTTTGGCTAAAACACTAGTATTTGGTAACCAAATCCTATGACTGGTTATAAACCTTTTACCGCTTTAGCTTCTTTCTCCCTGAGATATCTTGCTCTCTGAGTTCTAAGCTCTCATAATCTTTGAGTTTCTTACTTCCTCTTTTCATGTTAAAGTTGATTATCGAGTTATGTCCTTATATTTCATCTTTTATGTCAATCCGTCCTAGTCACCTGATTACGAGTGAAAAACGTATTATTTCATATCTATTTCATACATTTGTAATCCAATTTTGAGATATAATATGTGAAATTATTGATTGCTTATGCATATTAGTCCAATTCTCCTTTTGAGTATTTTATCAAGTTAAACTAGTGTCTTGTTATCTTTTTATAGAAAGCAGTGAAATAGATGTAAGAAGCATGCACCTATGCAAAAGCATTAGTACATGCAATTGACGGTTAATTTTTTTTACAGATATCTAGTGGCTGTCGACAACCCCGTGAAAATCAGATTATGAAGTTCAACAGAGTGCCGCTATGAAAGCGGCTACTGAAGCTGCTATGAACAGTGGTGTACATAGATATACTGATAGCATCTTTTCAAAGAGAAATAGTTTCCAGTTGGCCGAAACACTAATATCTGTAACTAAAGTCTAAGGGTTATAAATATCCATTGTATTTGCAAAAAAGTGATATTGAAAAATATAGAGAGTTATTTTTATTTTAGAGAGAGATTTGGAGATTTTTAGTTCTTATGTTTTTAATAGTTGATAATAAAAGTTTTCTTTCTTTTTCTTTAATAACTATGTCTAGTATGAGTAACTATTTTTTGTTTTTTCAGTTTTGGATGAACTCGATCTTGATCTAATATTGATGTAACACCCACTTTTGTCTCGTGATATTTTTCAATTTTATACTTTATTAAAATACAATTTTGTAAAAAATAAAAAATATTAAAAAATAAATAGAAATAAAAGAAAAAAGTCAAGTAGGATCTCAACTCCTAATAGATAAATAAATTAGATTGGTTTTATCTAATAATTTTGATGAGGATTAATGTAGTTTACTTTAACAAAATAAAAAAGAATTCTAATTTGATTCATATATGATAGAATAAGAATTTAAAGTAATGTTGAATCTAAATAGAAACATAATTTTTATATTGGCTCTTATCTAATAATTGGTTATTCAGATTCATTTAACTAATAGACAATCCTCTCCCCACTTCTCAGATGCAGTGAGGAAACAAAAAAATAAAAAAAATAAAAAAAATTAGAGAACGTAGAAAGAGATTTCAACTAGAGAGATTTGAAGATCTTATTATCACTCAAGCGAAAAACTTAGATCCAATTTGGATAAAGACCAAGGTGAGTTATTTAACTCACTATAACATGGTATTACTTATATTTATTTTTATATTTTCTATTTATTTAATTAAAGTTATAAATTTTGGATAGATATTGCTTACTACTAAGGCTTTATGCTCAATTTGTTGTGGCGTGCAACAACTTTAATAATTTTTTTTTTTTTTTTCATTTTGATAAGAATTAAAGCATAAGAGTTAGAGAATTGGAGAGTGGAAGTAAGGCTGCCCCACAAAGGGTTGCAAGCATTCAAAACTGCCTTGCAAGGCCTATAAAGCACTACAACTGAACATAGAGGGAAAAAAAAGAACAAAAAGACTGTTGCACTTTGTCGCACTTGTAGTGTGTTCGCAGTTTGTTCATCGTATGGTATTTTTCATTTTATATAGCAAAACCAAAGTCTTCCCTTTGTAATATGAATTTGTTTGAATTGCTTTTGATTGTTGTTGGGCTTTAGAAAAATTTGGGGACAGTTGTAGCGTAGTTGCAGTGCAGTTGTGAGCATAACTAAATTAAAAATCACTTTCTTCTTTACTGAAATTTCTTTTTTCTTAAGCTTTGGTTCCACACATCAAACATACCAAATAAAACAAAGGATAAGTTTGAATTCACGCATATAATTTCATAACAGAAAATTCATTTAATTTAATATTATTTACTTCGCAATTTATTTGTGCAGTTGCTTTAATTTTTCTTGTAAGAGTTAAGGAATAGGAGTTCTTATATATATACAGTATTCATTGGTTCATTGGTATAAGAATTATTTAAAACTTTTAATAGAGCTTCATTTTGATAGGGGGACTTTGTGTTGTAGTAAGCCAGTTTTGGAATCCTCTTAAATACCGAGTTGCTGCCAAAAATCAAGACATCCAACTCTCTTTAGTACTAGAGCTTGAAATTGCATTCATGTTGAACCAAGCTTCAAAAAAAAAGAAGCAAACCAGCTAATATTACATCGTATATCAAATAAACATAGTAAAAACAAGAATGCCATAAAATTCATACAAACTTTTCGATTGCGTACCATGATTATTACCACTACAAGAACCAAAACAGGCCATGAAACTTGTACTTGCTCAAGTATCTTTGAAATTTTAGTTCAGTCAAAGTATACAAGAATTAATGTCTTAAGTTCTAAGCACTTGGTAAAAGGCTCTGTTGAGAAACTCTGCCAAGCAAATAGTCTGGAAAACAAAATTATCCAGAAAGGACACCTCTCACTATGATCTAACATCTACAGCAAGGATCCACATCATGTACACATTTGATGATATTCAAATGATGGACTGATGTTGTTCCTTATAATAAAGTGATATTGTTTGCTATTCTAGCAACAAAAAGAGAAATTCAAGTGTTCCATATAATTTATTTACTTGTTGGTAGTTTAAATTTTTGTACATTTAAATGTTATTTTTATCAGAATTGATGTGCATTTCATATACTATCAAATATGAATATTTTCTTATCAAGTTCATATCCTTATCCATTTTAAATATATACATATCTTCCAAAGGTTACTTTACTAGAAAGAAAAGAAAAATGAACATTGAAATGAGACATGATAAAATACCGACTGAATAGAGATTGTTAGAATCAGTGATTGGTAATTGATAATTAACCACTGTAATATTATAGTACAACTTAATGTTATTGTTACTAAATACCGAATACTAAACTTTAATGATGATCATCAATCCATATATTGAACTTAACATTGACACCGAAATTGACATATACTAGGTTTTTGGAGGAAAATTAAGATTCATATGAATTTACTGGCTAGACGTAACTATATCACTGTTTCACTTTTTGGGAGGATCGGGATAGGCTCTAATCCAAATGGCCGATGTTTCCTGTTTTGGCAGAATCGGGAAAGCCATCGATCAAAATTGTTACTGTTTTCCATTTTGGAGAGGATCGAATAGGTTTTGATCTAAATTGGTATTGTTTTCTTTTTTTGGAAGGATCAAAATAAGCTCCGATTAATATTACTGTTTCATTTTCCTAGGGTAAAGGGGATTGCATTTAGACCAGTCAAATTTATATTTTTCTAAATTTTCAAATACCATAATTAGAAGATGTTAACTGAAAATCTAATGATAAACCACATAATATGTTTAGATATAAGACTTTCCACCTTTTTATTTGCATATAACTTTCATGTTATCGAGATACTATTATTTTCCATGTTTTACTATATTTTACTGGATCGTTTTACTATTGATCCTGGTTTTCGGAGAAAGTTTGCTCTCTTTTCATGGCCATTGAAATAGGTTACAATGATTTAATTGATTACAATGAAAGAGAAAAGTACAAACAAATAATATGAGAGGATTTATAAATTGTCGCTCTCTTTTACAGAAATCGTGAGATCTTTCGATAGCTATAAGTTGCTTCGATCTTTATTGATGACCTGATGATGAAAAGAGTTGATGATGGAGATCTTTAGGGTCGGCCCTTCCTTTCAGCTGCTAGTCGGAAGAACGCCGCAAGCTCTTACGTGAGAGATTCTGTGTCAAAAGATTTTTTTTTTTTGAGCATCTTGTATAGATATTTATAGGCATAAAATTGTTATGGTTGTTTCCTTATAAATAAAGATGAAATCCAATCAAATATTTGATTTTCTAGTTAATTAGATTTGAGTCTTCTATTATTCATTGAATATGTTCTTGAAAATAAAATATAGGATCAGCCTAAATATCAACCAGAATCTTACTAGAATTCAAGGTAAGTCCTATTCACCTGGAAGGCAACATAGCCTCACGGCACTGTGAGGCTAGATAGCCTTGCGGTGCATGAGACTAGACAACCTCGCAGTGTGTGCAAGGCTGGATAGCCTTGTGACACGTGAGGCTGGATAGCCTCGCAGTGTGCGAGGTTATCTTGCATTGGACTTTTGTTTTTACTGAAAAGTTTTTTCATTCTACAAGACTCCCTTCAAAATTTACAAAATTTTGCTTCCACATCTTAGTGAAAATTTGAGACACTTTGGATTTCTCCTTTTAGTCTCTAAGTTCTTCGTTCTTGTTTCCACATCCATTCTCGTTCCTTGCGAGGCTATGGTAGCCTCGTGCAAGTTGGCAGCAATCGGAAGCAACCGCCTTTTGATCTTCTCCTCGAGATGAGTGCCCTCAATTTGGGCCGTTTATTCAAAGTTAAAATCCCCTTCCTTTTTTAAGATGAGTTTCACTCATCTTCCTCCATAGTTTGAGGCTTTGAGACCCAAAGGAATTTCCTTCCAATTCTTCAAAACAGAGATTCTACCTAATTTTTCCTTCATGGCTTCTAGACCTCTTCTAGTCGTGGTAGTTGTTCGCCAACTGTAGGGCCTTCGGCGACCGCCACGGCTATGCCAATTGGAAGTAACTCCGGCCTTGCTGGTTTGATTTGAGCCGCTTGGGCTTCTTTGCTACGTGAGGCTATAAATAGCCTCGCGTCATATTTTGAGCTTGAAACTTCCCTTCTTACGCGACGCTATTTTTGTCTCGCACAAGAGTTGCAACTTTGCCTTAGAATTTCTTTGGACAAAAGTATCTTTGCATTGTGTGAGGCTAAATATCCTCGCGTCCCTTAAGCCTTGGTCAAGAATATCGTGTTCTACTCAAGGCTAAAACCCCATTTCTTCATAAGTTTTTTATTTTTAATGCGAGGCTACTTTAGCTTCACGTATTTTTGTTGTCTACATGAGACTTAGACAACCTCGTGTGTTTTCGTTGCCTGTGTGAGGCTTAGACAGCCTCGCGTATTTTCATTGCCTGTGCGAGGCTTAGACAGACTCGGGTGTCTCGTGCCTTAGTCAATTTTTTTGGATAGCCTTGGGTGTCCCGTGCCTTAGTCAATTTTTTTGACTTAATTTGTTTTGATTATTCATGACTTTTCTGACTTTTATTCTCTTATTTTGGTAGTTAACTATTCTAATGATACACTCCACAAACGCAACTATTTTGGTTATCGAGAAGGGCCTGATGGCAGCATCCAATTCCGCTTCGGGGAGCTTATGTCGACTTTTACTCCAGGCAGCAATAAAGATCGTATTGAAAGACTCTTCCAGAGCAGCCAAACAACTCATAGGAAACTAATCATCGATGTTCCACTAAAAGGGTTGAACTGTCATCTTTTGGAAAAATCTGTATTCTTGTTTGGGGACTGAGTCGTGTTTTCAGATGAAACTTTATACGTAGATGAACATAAGTGGTTTTGGGTGGTAGAGGGTGTCAGGATGTTTCTTTCTGACATAGCAAGAAGTTACCTATTGGTGTATCTTCAGAAATTGTCAGTCTCTTGTCTTATAGACTGGAACATAATCATAGAGTAAGGTGGAGTAGCAATTGGCAATTTTGATAGTACAAGTGCCTACCAGGACGCTTCTAGTAGATCCATCACTGGAATTCTACCTGGTAGATTTAACAAGGACTTCCCCTTGGTGAAGTTTCTTGAAGAGCCAATACTTTTCTGAACAAGTTTCTATTTGAGAAACGGCAGTACCCGGCTCATAATTTCAGAACCCAAGGTTAGATTCATTCAATAGAGAACATGCGGTAGAGCAAAATGGTGGACATTATATTGACCACCTTCAGAGATACTTTGCAAAATTTTAGTCTTTATGGTGCAATCAGGAATGTCCAATTCAGTTTTTCACACAACACTTATCATCTGTATAGCATCCTTGAGATATTCAACCCACATTCTGACACTTTCTTCACTCTAATAGGGGAGCTTGGCTTTGCACTTCAGAAGATATTCGAGGTCTCATTATTGTCTATGGGAGAATTGCCATATGAGAAGTATGTGCCAATTGAGATTAACTAAAGGAGAAGGACAGGGCTGCATAGAGACATACTGGGAGATGCTATGTCATTTTAGAATCTGTGCTGAGATCACTGGAATGAGAGGTCAATAAGTTGGGCAAAAGACCTGGACTTTTTATTTGTTCCGTAATTTGGATCAAGCCCATGTCAAAGTGGCAAGACACGGGGTTGAGTGATGAAGCTATCCGGGAGAGAATTTCGGATCTGGAAGCTACACCTTATGTTGCCAAATCTGATGAAGATGGATTCAAGGTGGGCACACAATTCGAGAGCTTCATTGCCAGGCCAAGTATCGGGTCTCTAATAGAGGACTTCTTGTCGGATTTCTGATATTGTGGCTAAAAAAGTGCATTGTGCCTTTGCTTCCAAAAGAGGCCATTGCCATTGACGTGGTATATCCCGCAGTGCTCCTTGCTCATGCCTGGTCTCTTGGACTCCTCCCAACCATAGTCTGCAGCCTACTGAACGGTTTCACAACCCGTTCTTCGAGCCCTTGCTCATGCCCTTGTCGGATTACTTTCTGGAAACTCTTATCAATGATGAAGGGGAGAAGGTATATCAGACTCCAAACCCCGAGTCTTCCGATGACAATTATAGCGATAACTTTCAGGACATCCTAGGGCTAGATGGTTTCACAACCCGGTCTTTGGGCTGTTTTTGGTGGTTAATCAATATATGCTTGGGACACTTGGTGTATTGTCAAGGAATGACTTGCCATATTAAGCCATATCTCCTAGGCTGATTTGCCGGTCAATTTGGCCACTCTCAATTATATGTGGGAGCCCAAATCAGAAGCTTGATTTTCAAGGCAACCTTTTTGAAGGAGCCCACGCTTGGAATCACTTTTGTGCTGGTGGTATAGGTGCCCAATTTATTCTTCTACGCAAGATGCTAGACTTATCTCTTTCTCTCAGATTCTGCACCTGGTATCATGTTACCGATGCTATCACGAGTTTCTGCATCAATCATAACTGCATGAAAGTGATTGAAGCTTACTACTCTAGAAAGAAAAGTATAAAAAGGACTCACCTTAGAGGCATGGACGAATTCCTTAACTTAAAGGATGATAATGAGACTGAGGACGAGGAAAGAGCTGCCAGTGTTAGAGATGTGGCAGTAACCAGAGAGGGTGAAGAAGCAAAAACAAGGAAAGCTAAAGCTGCAAAATAGGGGATAGAGGTCGGGGTGAAGAAGTTCCTGTTAGCGGCACTACTCGGGGTATCACCCATAAGAGATCTCGATCCAGTGAGGCTGGTCCTTCAAAAGGCAAGAAGAAGAAGAAGTCTCGACCATTTTCCACTCCCCCAATAGTCATGGCCGTAGATGATAATTCAAGACTTGAAGTGGCAGCGCCGGTTCAGGAAGTGGTACTCCAGATAGTGGAGATGGCAGATCAGGTGCTAGAGAGCGCAAGTCAAGTGCTAGGGGTTACTGTATCGGAGCCAGCGGCCACAATCCACTCAGAACATAATACACAACCACCAACTGTTGACGCTCCTGAGAGGTTTGCGCTTGCCTCTCAGGCGACTAACGCTCCTCCTTCTCCGCTCTGATACCTTCTATCTTAGTGCCACCCCATAGTCCAACTACTGGACAAGTTTCTCTAGGTAATAAAATATGCCAACTCCTTTACTTTAGCAATTATCTTGCAGCATGACCTTATATTCTTTATTTCTTGGTATCTTGAGGCCATCTCTTTCAGGGTACATTCATCTTTGGCTCGATCGGATTCACTTGACTTGGTAGATTATTTTGGGTTAAGCGAACCAGTTGAGATTGTTGGTGGTGATCACATCAATATCAACGAATATAACATCGATTACATTGAACCTTCTGCTGACAAGCACAACCACCTTCACCTTGAGGACATGGAGTCGGCAGATCCCGAAGGCACTATGGTTTCAAATGCCACTATGACAGGTACTTGCTTAATCCTTGTAGCACATGTTCTCATTACTTTATTTTATTAAAGTATTAGTCTCTCAAAGAATATTAGTTGCCAATATAGGTGCGGCAGCCATCAACTTACCTTCGCAATGCCCGCCACTTCAGCTGAAGTGGGTGATTCTTTGGTGACGACTCCCATTCCTCCTCAAACTCCCCTAGTCATTGAAATTGTCGCCCCATCTACGACTGTAAATGCCAAAATGGAGGGTGGGAATGCTATGCAGTCACGAGCTATGCCCGTGTATTCAAATGCATCTCTCATATTCTCCTTCGAGGGTGCTTTAGCTATGAGGAACGTCTTGGAGGAGAGTCCACTCTCTGAGACAGCACAGACTGGGACCAGTGATGTTGTTGTTGATGAGGTTGCTGCACCTGTCATCAATCACTCGTTAGTTAGCATCTTTTTGCAGACCTTGGCTCTTCATCTGATAGGGCTCCTTCCTCAGTCCATTGTGCCCCCATTGCCTCCAATCATGCCTTCTACCATTGCAACAGTAGCGCCTTCCTTGCCTCTGGCTCACCCAGATGACCTTATGGAGGACTTTTTGCAACACTTCACTAGTGGATTCCATTAGTTGCTCAATCATTGCATATCACTGATCATGGATAGGCAAGACTCCTATGATCTAGGCCATCTGATATTGTTAAGTTACATTGAGAACATTGAGAGAATCGACGGTCCTGATCGAGCTTCTTTTTATCGTGTGCATCTTCAAGCACTGGACCATCATCTTGAGAATCTAAACAACTTGCGCCAAGCGAACATATCTACCATTTTCGATATTGAGGTTGCTCGAGTCCTCACTGAACTACATCTTCTCCAAGAGGAACTAAAGAATAAGGAAGAGACATGTACTCGAGAGCTCCAAGACTTGGCCAATGTTCATAGTGGAATAGGTAATGAACTTGAGCGGGCCGAACTTGAAATGGAGGCCACACAGAATAATATCTCTTGCACCTGTGAGGCCGTTGCCATTGCCCAGCTTGTTCTTCAAGTTGAAGAGTTGAAATTTAATAAAATCATGAACTGTCATAAGGCGTTAAATTGCCAACAAGCACATATCTAGCAGGAAGTGGCCACACGGAATAAGGCACTTGATGATCCGTGCTGAAATAGCACGACATCTTATTATTGATGAAGATGTACTATGCCGTTAAGCCACCGCTATTGCTGAAGAAGCTCGTTCAAAGAGCTTGTAGGAAGTGGAGGAGAGGCTAAGAACTCTGGTAGAACACTGAGAAATCCCTTTTGTATCTCTTCTCTCTCTCTCTTAACACACTTTGTACCTTCTCTTTTTTTCATACATAAAGAAACATCTTATTTTGCCTTTCAATCTTGTTAAATTATTTCAAACTTTCTTGATATATAGTATGGAATGATGGAATGGGTAGATGTTTGTGATACTTTGATAACAATATTGTTATGACTAAAGTTGGTGAACGGATTTTCTTTCGGGAATGGTGAATAAAACTGATGAAAATGGAAACTTGATAAGGGTGTGGGAAAACTTTAGCAAGCAAAATGTTTTGGTTGTGATGATCATATCCTGAGCAGGAGTGTACAATCACACAAGCTGGTATAATGGAGTTTAGCTCACAAAGTGGCTCGTCTAGTTATCAGACAGAGCCGCGATGATCGTATTAGGATCAAAGAGTGACTCGCTTGGTTAACAAGCAGAGCCGGGGGTCGGGCTAGGACCAAAGAGTAACTTGTTTGGCTGACAAGCAGAGCTGGGATGATCGGATTATTAGGATCAAAGAGTGACTGATCGCTTGGATGACAAGTAGAGCCGGTGGTCGAGCTAGACCATGTTAGCTGCAAAAGTTTTGCTTCCTTACATTGAATACAACTTAGATTACAATGAAAGTGAACAAGATAAAAAGAGAACAAACGAGAGGATTTTATATTTCAATCTCTCTCTTTTACAATATATTGTGTGGGATCTGTGGCGATGGGATTTGTCAAGCAGCTCCTTTGGACGATCGAACGTCAAAATCTTCTCTCTTGAAAATGGCGGCCGACTGTAAACGATCTTCTCTGGTCTTTCACGAACTCAAGGCTCTATGCGTAACTTGAATTCTCCAAGAGGAAAAGGTCTCAATTGCCGAAAACTTCAGGTGCCGAAAAGAAGACGAAGAATAGCAGCCGAAAGGAAAAAGAAGACCCCTAGGGTTTCACCAAGAAGGTATTTATAGCTCCAGGTTAATGCAAGAGTTTCTATCTAAATAGAATTTGCATTCATCAAGAATTCCAATCAAATATCTTAGTTTTGATTTAAATATCTTGATTTAGAGTTCTGATTGGACTTGATTTGGGTATTTGGATAAGCCCAAATCATAATCTCATTTAATTTGAGATTTTGGTTATCTGCTCACGCGGAGCTTAATCGCATCAAAATGCAGAGTTAAATAACCAGAATGCAGAGCTAACGCGGAGCTATCGATAGCTTCGCGTTTTACTCAACGCGAGGCTAAAACTAGCCAGACACGGAGCTACTAAGTTAGCTCCGCGTTCTGTTATGGAAAATTCTATTTACTTAGAAATTTTCACTGCCAACAGAACACCCTCCAAAGTTTTCAAAATGGCTTAGAACTTAGCAAATTTTAAAATACTTTGGATTTTTAAACGCGGAGTTAAAATACCAAGTTTACCTCCCGTTATGCTCGCCTACGCGGAGCTAATTAGCTTCACTTTTTCAGTGAAATGAGTAATTGCTTCATTAATTACTCTCGAATTTCTGTGCCGAATACCAAGAGGCAAAAATCTTGTTTAAATAGAGTCTTTGATTCATCTCCTTCTTCATTTGAAGAGTTTGAAGAATCCAGAGCTCCGGTGATCGAGTGACTCATGTCGACAAATAATTTTCGACTGATCTTCCCTCAATTCTCCATTTAGGATGTTGCTCCAGAAGAGTACTGTTTCATGCATGTTGGCCGGCGTTAGCGGCAATGGTAGCAGCCGTGGAAGTAGACGCAGCGGCGAACCAGTCTATGCAGCGATTAGTGAACGTAAAAACATTAACTTTTTGTCCTCTTAGAACTATTCTGGGATTTTTTGGTCCGGTTTTAACCGGCCAATTGTTTATTTCACTGGCGAGATCGCCGTTCTCCGGCCATAAGGCTTGAAGGAGAAGTCAGAGAGGAACTCTAATCTTTCTCTACGCGAAGATATCGCGTCATCCTCGAGCTTGAAACGCGAGACTATTTCTTCAGCTGCACGCGGAGTTAGCTTAGCTCCGCGTTTTTATACTTAGAAGATTTTCCAAGTTTTGTCAAACTCCTGATTCTTCTTTTGCAGTGAACCAGATTCAGTCAGATGACTTGCTGATATCTCTAGCCAGTGTGGAGTATAGCTTTTCCCTGATATATCTTCAAAGGCTGGCCGTGCACCGATCTTCATCAGCAAAAGTAACTCTAAGGAAGCCACAAGCAGATGCTTTACAATATAGTTGCAGGTTTCAAGCTCGGCTCCTAAGGGTAAACTTTTGAAGGAGTTACAAGGACTCTACGGCAGCCCATTAAGTTTTCTTGAGGACCATTTCTGTTAGATGACAATCTCTGTTGCTTTCCAAAGCGATAGAGATGATCATCTAAGGGCTTGTATCATGTCGAATCCAACTTGCGCATCTTCATTAGGATTCTTGTAGCAGTATCTTCAGATAATCTACTAAGAGCTTTTAAACAGATCATAGTTGACATTTGCAGAGGAGATCTTTTGTATGTGAACCCTAGAATTGAGCTTCAACACCCCGCGGAAGAATCTCGCCGTTAGGTTATTGATGAGTCGATGAATATGTAGAAGATTTTGGGAGAGGTATAACTCCCTCTTCTTTTGTAACCTTTTTCTTTTATGAAATAAAGGCAAATATTTTTCTCTCTATCTATCGGCTTCAATAATCTTGCTTGCTCAACAAATAGATGGTTCATAATTTTGGTAAAATAATCTAAGGCTCATTTTGCGTAACTGAGATTATTAATACCAAAAATGATCGAGTAAAGATCATTTTAACTTAGATGGAAGTGCCTAATTGCACTTTGCCAAAAATCCAAGTTCTTCATAAGAACGCGAAGCTAAGTTAGCAAGTTAACCTTGCATTTTGCATAGTTGCGCGGAGTTAATAACTTCGCATTTTCTATCGTCACGCGAGGCTAATAGCTTCGCATTTTTGGAGAGTAACTGATCAGTCATTTTTTCCGAAATTCGTGCCGAACTCCAAGAGGCGGTTTCTTTCATTTAAATGAAGTCTCTATTTCTTTTCTTTCTCACTTCATTTGAGAATTTTCCAGAGACTTTAGAGAATCAGGCGATCAGAGTTCAGGCACCCGAGCTTTTTCCGACCGAGTTTCTCCCAATTTCCCGTCGATTTTCCTCATGTTTTCATGCAATGGCACCCAAGACTCGTGCTTCTTCTCGCGCAGCCCCATCGTCAGTGACTGACGCAAGTAGTGGCGGCAACGGCCATGGAAGCGGCCCATGCTTCGCCTATTGGGAGTAAGAATCTCTCTATCGAGACTTTTTTTAAAATATTTTTAGAGTGATTTGGCTTGATTTTATCCGATCGATCACTTCTTTTATCGGCGAGATCACCGTACTCCAGCCGTAAGGCTTGGAGAAGAAGAAAAGCCTCTGGTTTTCTTCTTACGCAAAGCTATCGCATCATTCTCGTGTTTTGAACGTTGAAACGCGAGGCTATTTTGAGTAGCAGTCGCGTTGAAACGCGAGATTATCTAGAGTAGCAGTGTCATTGAAACGCGAGGCTATTTTGAGTAGTAGCCGCGTTAAAACGCGAGACTATTTTGAGCATCAGTCGCGTTAAAATGCGAGGCTATTTTGAGCAGCAGTCGCGTTGAAACGCGAGGCTATTTTGAGTAGCATCCGCATTGAAACGCGAGGTTATTTTGAGTAGCAGTCGCGTTGAAACGCGAGGCTATCTTTTTGACTTCTGCAAGGTCTAATTTTTAGCTTAGCGCAGAGTTACTTTTAGCTTCGCGCATTCTAATTTTTAGCTTCGCGTTTCCATACTTAGAAAAATTTTCTGTTTGTAGAAACTTTTCTAACTTTGATTTTCCATTTTGCAGTAGGGTATTCGGTGGAAGCTCTTCCTCATAAGCATTACTTTGGTTTCGCTAGGGGTTCTGATCCATCAGCTCAATTTTGTTTCACCACCATCCTGGCCACATACAAACCAGATTCGAGAGAGCGCAGGGAGAAGTTGATCAAATATCATCCCACTACTGCACAAGGAGATTATAACTGATGCAGCCTTCGAAGCCATGAACAGAGAAGTGCTAGAGAAGCCCACATTTCTCTTCAGGGATAAGATGAAGCAATCAGACCAGAACCTCTTTGAAGAGGAGTGCATGTGGCTCTATAACTCCGGCGAAGCTTTAATGTTTCTGCCTAGAATGGAGCGTGGCTATCCCCTGGTCTATCTTCAAAGGCAAGCGATGCATCGTGAGTTAGAGTGGGGGTTAACTCAAGAACAGAACGGCATTCCAACAGGCAAATTGGGCGCACATGGGGCTTATCAGGATAGCCCTACCAGATATATTACTGGTTTGCTTCCGGGCAGATTTAGCATGGAGCACCCGGTAGGAGAGGTTCCGATCCGCACACAAACTTTCCTGAGTGAGTTCCTGGCGAAAGAAGGCCAATACCTGGCTAGTGACTTCAGGATGCCTGGCTGGGTTTATTCATCTGGAAACATGTGGTGGGCCCGCCTTATTCAATACATGTTGGATTCCCATGAACCCATTTTGAAGGAGATTGGTTTGTACAAGGCCATCAGAAATGTTCAATTTGGGTTCCCTCAGAGTGCTTATCATTTCTTCTGCTTTCTGGAGATGTACAACCCTGAGATCTGCACCCTATTTACGCCAGTGGGTGAGTTAGGGTTTGCTCTCCACGAGATGTTTGAGGTATCGGGGCTTTCAATGGGCGAAGTCCCATACGAAGAGTATGTCCCCACTACTGAAGAGTTGAACATGCTAATGGCGAAGGACAAGCGCATCTATGCTACATACTGGGAGATAATGTGCCATTACCGCATCTGTGCTGACCTGGCAGGTGTGCGTAATCAGGGTATCGGCCACAAGAAATGGGCCGATTACCTTTTCGCCAACTTGAAGTCTAAGGATAGTTCAACAACTATCCATGGCTATGCTCCTGTCTACATCACGGAGATCGATCGCTGCATTGCCAAGACCCGGTTAATGTATTATACTACTGAATCCAACGAAGATGGATTCGGTCCTGGCATCTCTTTCAAGAGTTACCACTATCAAGCTCAGTTCCCAGTATCCAATAGAGGCCTTATTGCTGGGTTCTTGATGCTGTAGTTGAAAAGATGTGTTGTGCCGTCATTGCCAAAAGAGGCAATTGCAATGACTGTGGTATATCCAGCAGTTCTCCTTGTATACGGCCGACCTTTGGAACTTCTTCCCGCTATGGTGTGCAATCTGCAGCATGGATTACGAACACTCTGCAATGACTTCGTCCCTGCTGATAAGGGCTAAGAGAAAGGGAAAGGCAAGTCGAAAGAGATTGTTCAGGTGAGGACTCCGAAACCTAGGGTGGAGATACCTTACACCTATCTGATGGCGTGGCTCGTCATACACTGCCCGTCTCTGATGAGCGCTGCTTCACACCGCTATGGTGATAAGTCCTACTTTGTGGAGTTATACGAGCGCTCTTCATGGAAGTATCACTATATGTCTCAAATCAGGAAGACTCTCCGGCATTACCAAAATTATGAGATCTTCCGGTGCTTCCCCAACTTCTCTAGTGGTGGATATGGGTTAAAGTTGAAAGATATTGCGGGTGTAGATAACTTCACTGTCTTATCCTCGGGAGCGTTCTGGTGGCTCCTTAACATCCGACCCAGGCACCTGGTGTATCTTCAAGATGGTAAATGTCTTATCGAACCGTACACCTCGAGCCGCTTTGCTCGCCAGCTCGGATATTCCTAACTTTATGTGGATAATCCGAACAAGAATTTTGCCTTTGAGGGGAATCTGTACGAGGTTGCCCGTGGCTGGTTTCATTTTGCTGCTGGTGGGACCGGAGCTTAATTTATCCTGCCACAGAAGTTGCTAGAACTGGCAATAACTCTCAATTTTTGCACATGGTACAACGTTGCAAATGCTGACGTGCTCCACTTCTCCATCAACCGAAACTGTTGCAAGGAGATTGATGCTTTCTACATTAGCTGCCAAGGTGCTTCAAGAGTGAGAGTAAAAGGAATGGATGAATTCCTTGGTGCAGCGGCCGAACCATCAGACGTCAGCGAGTCTGATGATGATGATGATAATAATAATGATGACAACCCTGATGTTGGAGGTGCTCCCCAACCTATCATCATTCGTCCTCGGAGCCCGACCCTCAAACGCCGCGGTGTCCCAAAGGAAGGGCCTACCAGAAAGAAGAAGAAGTTGGCTCCGGGAACCCTAGCAGCTCTCCAAGAAGCGGCTGTCAAGTTTGCTTCGGATTTGCTAGTTTCAACTCTACCTCCAGTGCCGGCAGGGGAGAGTGGACCTGCTGGGGCCCCAAGTGCTCCTGAGATTCTGGCTCCTCCGACAGTAGAACCTGTTAAACACCCTGCGGCGCTACCACTGGGTAGTGAGATGGGTACGCTCCTGGAGACGATGGCGGCTCCCCCTTCAAGTCCAACAACTGGACTTGTATCTCCAGGTATGGTTCTTCATGTTCTATCTCTTTGTCCATTATTTACTTTAGTATTATACGTAACACCATTTGCTTGCTTCCTAAAATGCAGGTGGTCAGCCCCTCTCGCCAATGCATTCGACTACCAAGGGGAGTCTGAGGAGAGGGTGGACTATTCTGTCATGACTGGCTTAGCGGGTGGTTTGGGTAGCTCTGCAAGCGAATTTGACGCTGACAATTTCACGCCGGCCACATGCCCAGTTCCCTCATCAATTCCTCCCATTGACGAACTAGGGAGTGATGAGAGAATGGAAGTTGTCATTGCGGCCGCCGCAAAAGATGCCACACCGTCTCCAAGTATGCCGTCACCAACACCACCGGTTCGCTCCACAGAGACCTTTTCAGTGGTTTCTGGTGCACCTTCTGCTCCTCAGCTAGCAATACCAACGCCTTCTATTATAATGGCTGTTGAGACACCCGCAACTCCTCCAGTTCCAAGTCTTCCAGTAGGGGATGAGGAAAATTTGAAGTTCTCATTTGAAGCTACTTCTGCCACCGGAGGAGCTTCTGGTGAAAATACTTCCTCATCTTCTCCTGTTGGTAGTGCTGCCCGGGTGATTTGTACTAGCGACGCTTCTCCTCGGGTTTCCAGTTCAGCCAGATCTGCCTTGGTTTTACTGGCCCCGCATATTATGAATCTAGTACAGGGACGGGTTTCTTCCTCTTCAAACCCAGCGGACACCACTCCTCCTCCAGCGACATCTCTATAGCACTGCCTGCTTTAAATGCAGACCTTTTGAGGAACTCTTTAACTATAGTGTTAATGATTTTATACGGTTGCTAAGAAGATGCATCGAGATGATTTCTGGCGGAATAGATTTTTTCAGTCTCGGCCGTCCGATGTTATCCAGCTATTTGGATAACATTGAAAGAATCGGGGGAGAGGACCGAGCAGCTCCCTACCGGGCCCGCTTTAATGCTTTAGAAGAGCAGATGAACACGCTAAACACAGTTCGTCAAGCGGACGTGGAAGCGATCACCGCAATAGAGTTAGCGCGGTTTCGGGTGGAGTTAGCGGCGCGTCGAGAGGAATTAATGCGACAGGAAGAAGGATGGTCTTGGGAATTGGCAGAGCTCCAGGCTAGTCGGGAGTCCATTCTTAGGGGTTTGAAGGCGGTGGACTCCGAGATTGAGGGGAGTCAGGCCGCCATCCTTAGAGCCCAGGAGAACATTGCTAGAGCTTGGGCGGTCTTAGTAGCCAACGAGCTTCAATTAGGGGAATCCGTTAAGAAACGGGAAGCGCTGATTCTCCAACGGGAGCAGGTCGAGCAGGAGGAGACAATAAGAAGCCGTGCTATGGAAGAGTCTCGTCAGCATCTAACCCAGCAACTTGCAATAAATAATGATGACTTACTCCGGTAGGCTCAATACTCCGTGGAAGCGACTCGTCGTCAAGTGATTGACGAGGCGATGAATAAGTTGAAGAATCTAGGAGATCTATAGTTTTCTTTTATTCTTTTATTCTTCATTCTTTTTGTAATAAGAACTTGTAATAAAGAGAGAATTTTTGTAACTTCATTCTTTTGTTGATGAAATAAAGATAATCATTTGATTCTTTTACTTGCTGGCTACAAAATTTGTTTGCACAACAGATAACTTGTCATCAGAATGATTTAGTTGTTTAGGTAAAGCAGTCCAAGGCTCATCTGTGTAACTCAGACTGATAATACCGAGGTAATCGTGTAAGGATCTCCAAATTTTTGGCAGAGGCACCTAATTGCGCATGCCTAGAATTTGATTGGAGGCGGTTCAAGGCTCAGCTGCGTAACTTGAACTGGGCACACCAAAGATGATCAGGTTAGGATCATTAGATTTAGGTCAGAGGCGCTCAATTGCGCATGCCTAATTTTTGATTGGAGGCGGTTCAAGGCTTTCACGCGTAACTTGAACTGGGCACACCAAAGATGATCGTGTCAGGATCATTAGATTTAGGTCAGAAGCGCTCAATTGCGCATGCCAAATTTTTGATTGGAGACGGTTCAAGGCTTTTGCGCGTAACTTGAACTGGGCACACCAAAGATGATCGTGTCAGGATCATTAGATTTAGGTCAGAGGCGCTCAATTGCGCATGCCTAATTTTTGATTGGAGGCGGTTCAAGGCTCAACTGCGTAACTTGAACTGGGCACACCAAGATGATTGGGTTAGGATCATTAGATTTAGGTCAGAGGCGCTCAATTGCGCATGCCTAATTTTTGATTGGAGGCAGTTCAAGGCTCAACCGCATAACTTGAACTGGGCACACCAAAGATGATCGTGTCAGGATCATTAGATTTAGGTCAGAGGCGTTCAATTGCGCATGCCTAAGAAGAAGATGTTCAAGTGCTCATTTGCATTACTTGAACAAGTGGAGGGTGATACTCCTAGTGATCTGAACCAGATGTTACAGTTACTCTGTGACGATTCTGATTTATCTCAGGCATAGTATTTCTTCAGAAACTTGCCGTTGATCGGCATCATCATTCTATCGCCGTTCTGATTCATTAAGCGATAGGCTCCACTAGAGTATACCGTCTCCACAACAAACGGTCCTTCCCACTTGGGTTCAAATTTACCCTTAGTCTTGTGGGTTAGAACCATTGGCCTTTTAACAGCCAGAACCAAGTCTCCTTGTCTAAAGGTCCTTGGTTTAACGTTCATATTGAACGTTTGTGAGATTCGGGCTTGATATAACTCAATTTGTTGTTGAGCCCTGAGACGCTTTTCATTCAACGCCTCTAATTCTTTCAATCTTTGTTGATGGCGCTCTTCTGTTATCATCTTTGTGGCTAAGGCCACTCTTAGTGATGGAATCTGGACTTCGAGAGGCAAGACGGCCTCGCTCCCATAGACCAAAGAGAAAAGGGTAGCTTTTGTAGGGGTGCGAACAGTGGTGCGATAAGCCTACAGGCATTCTCCTAGTTTTTCATCCCAATCTCGTTTATGGGAAGAGAAGAACTTTCGAAGGAGTTTAATAATCGTTTTGTTAAAAGTTTCGGCCAACCCATTTGCTGCAGAGTTATATGGCGTTGAAGAAATATCTTCGATTCTAAATTTATAACAGAATTTTGAGAATCCCTGCCTGATGAATTGCGGGCCATTATCATGAATGATCCTCCGAGAGATGCCAAAATGGTAAATGACATGATGCTTGATGAATTTGATCACATCTGTCGTTTTCACTTCTTTCATGGGTACGGCTTCGGCCCATTTTGAAAAATAATCGGTTATTGCAAGAACAAACCGATATCCTCTGGACGACGGGGGAGTTATAGGCCCCACAATATCCATTCCCCATGCCTCAAATGGCCAACTAGCGATAGTATTGTGCAAGCATTCTGGGGGTTGATGAATAAAATTGGCATGTATTTGGCATGCATGACACCGTTTAGCATATGATATTGCTTCCGTAATCATGTTCGGCTAGTAGTATCCTAGCCTTCTTATGCGGTCTCCGAGTTTTGGACCGGGCTGATGAGCTCCACATACTCCATCATGTGTTTCCCTCAGCACTTCATCTGTTTCTCTTAGCACTTCATCTGCTTCTACTTTTGATATGCAGCGTAGCAGGAGACCATCCCTTGACTTTTTATATAAAGTCTGAAGTTTATGGTCATAATAAAATCTCTGGACCTTCCTCTTTATCGAGGTGGCTTCCTTTGAATCTTCTGGCAATATTCCATGTAAAGCATAATCCACAAACGGAAATCGCCAATCACAGGGTTCCAGGGTCAAGCTTGTCTGGCATACCTCTTCGGTTTGGAAGACCATATCTGGGTGGAGGAGTTCTCTGCTACCAATAGTGATGCTTTTAGCTTCACCTGGCGAAATCGCCAGCATTGCAGCTAACACGGCAAGGGTATCTGCATATACGTTCTCATTCTGAGATATATGATAAATGTAGAATTGTTCAAAATACCCTGCTAGCTCGATGGCTAGCTGATGGTAAGGGATGAGAGCTTCATGTCTGACTTCATACTCGCCCGTCATCTGGTTGACGATGAGTTTAGAGTCTCCATATGCCTCTAGATAGTTCACCCCCAGTTGCAGAGCCATTTTTAAGCCGATAATGAGCGCATTATATTCCGCCACATTATTCGTGCATAGTTCTGTTAATGAGTAACCGTTAGGTAATATATGTTTATGTGGGGATATTAGCACAACCCCCACTCCAGCAGCAGATCGTCTGGCAGCACCATCAAAGAACATCTGCCATGGTTGTTCTTAGCTAATTGTGTTGACCTCTGACGTCTGTTTGGATTTGGACCAAATTGGATGATCTACTAGAAAATCGGCGATGGCCTGTCCCTTCACGGCTTTTTGAGGAACGAAGTGTATATCATATGGCGATAACAATAATGCCCATTTCGCCAGTCGGCCATTTAAGGATCCTGGTTTTGTCATGAGGATTTTTAAAGGATTAACCCTTGAGATGACATGAATTGTTTGCCCTGAAAGATAGTGTCACATTTTCTGAACAGTGAACACTAGTGCTAAACACTCCTTTTCAATTGGGGTATACCGCTGTTCGGCCCTGATCATTGTCCTGTTTAAATAGTAGAGGGCATGTTCATGGCCGTGCTCATTATATTGAGCAAGTAATGCTCCTAAAGTATTATCCATGGCCCTTACATATATAAGGATGGGCTGCCCAGGGACCGGTGCCATAAGTACAGGAGGCTTAGTAAGGTACTTTTTGAGGTCATCAAATGCATGTTGACATACCTCATCCCATATGAAAGGCACCCCTTTTTCATAAGTTTGGAGAATGGCTGGCATCGTCCAGATAGGTTAGAAATGAAGTGCCGAATATAGGCGAGCTTTCCTTATAACCCCCTTAATTTCTTAAGATTGCAGGGAGGCGGCATCTCGCTAATCGCTTTTACTTTTTCAGGGTCGAGGAAAATTCCTTTTGAAGTTATTATGAATCCAAGGAATTTCCTACTTGACACCCCTAAGAAAGACTTAGTGGGATTCATCTTTAAATGATGTTGCCTCATGAGATCGAAGACCGTTTTTAAGTCTTGAAGGTGGTCCTCTTTATTTTTACTTTTGAACGCCAAGTCATCCAAATAGCTCTCTACTATTTTGCGTAGGTGTTGTTTGAATATAGTGCTCAGCGCACATTGGTAGGTAGCACCGGCGTTCTTCAATCTGAACGGCATCACCGTGTAACAGTATACCCCCAGCGGCGTTCTGAAAGCTGTATGCTTTTCATCATCTTGGTGCATCTTGATCTGATTATAACCTGAGAAGCCATCCATGAAGGACATCCTGTCGTAACCACAAGTATTGTCAATCATCACATCGGTGATGGGAAGTGGAAATTCATCCTTAGCACATGCAGCGTTCAGATCTCGAAAATCGATGCATATCCGGATTTTGCCATTCTTCTTTCGAGCTGGCACTATGTTAGCCACCCAATCAGGATGTTGCTCTTCACGGATAAATCCGGATTTTATAAGTTTATTGACTTCAACAACTATTGCCTCCATCAATTTCGGTCGAAAACGCCTTTGCTGTTGTTTAACAGGTTTGGCGTGTTCTTTAATATTTAACCGGTGCGTGACAATTTCAGGGTCAAGCCCAGGCATGTCTTCGTAACTCCATGCGCACACGTCTATATATTCTTTGATGAGAGATATAAGTTTCTCCTTTTTCAAGGGAGTTAGCGTGTCGCTTATGAAGATGGGTTTCGGGTTTTCTTCCGTTCCCATGTTGACTTGTACCAATTTATCTTCAGTGGGCGGGTCACGCTGTTCAAAGCGGACATCCCAGAGAGTGTCCATATGTTTAGCCCAGGAATCGTCTTGAACATCAATTGATTCCTCGTTGCTTTCTGGTGCGGCTGAAACCATATTGGCTGTCAAGGATTGAAACCAGGCGCCGGTACTTAGATCCGAGTCATGATCCAATGACGATGATTCATTATTGGCTGAAGAACTTTCTTCTTGTCTGGATGGTGACGAGGGAGGAGTAGATACATAGCCAAACCCCCTATGAGTTTTTTGATAATAATCAGAGCTCTTTCCTCTCGGTCTGAACGAGGGTAAAAGATTCCGTCGCCCTTTTCCAAAGTTTAATCCCGGTTTTTGGGTAAAATTATAACCCATTTTCTCCATCATTTGCTGGAATTTTTGTTCATACAAGTAAAATTGAGGTGATGTTTGTTCATCACTTTTACTGCTTTGTCTTCGTCGAGGTGACGTAATTACCTTGCCGAACATAATCGGCCTTTGAAACTTCTGTCGAGGAGGCACTTCAAAGAAGTGACCTTTTCCCTTAAATATTTTAGACAGAGAGAAGAGGGATGACCTAAGTGGCAAATGGCATGCCGCCAGAAATTCAAGTTCGGATGGGCCATCCACTTCAGTGGAAGTACAAGAGGGTTCAGACTCAGTAGTTACAGCATGCTCGTAGACTAACTTTATGTTTTCAGTAATAACCTATTCACTCTCTATTCCATCAGCCACATTATTATTAAGACTCAAACTAAAATCTAAGTGAGGGTTGATTTCATAATCACCCCCATCGTCTTCTTCGGGAAGCTCGTACTCAGTGTCAGCTTCATTGCCACTGTCACCGGGCTTTTGAAGCCTACTGCGATCTTCACACGGGATCTCATGGATCGGCTTGTAGAGCCTGGCATCCGTGAAATAATTTTCTAGTCCCTTGAATGGTTGCCTATCGGCAACTAACGTTCGGACTTCTCCTTCTTTATCACAATATTTCATGCATTGGTGGAGAGTCGACGGAACTATCATGTAAGCGTGGATCTAAGGCCGTCCCAGTAAAATATTGTAGGAGGTATCAGTATCAATAACGTAGCATGTGACATCTGTCCTTAAGTCTCCAATTTGGCACCGCAATCGGATTTTGCCAAGAGGATGACTGTTGTTAGTATTGAATCCATAAATAGTGGTGTTTGTAGGCATCAAACGATGAGGAGATATTCCCAATAGTTGCATTAGCCTTCTGGGAATAACACTTAGTGCAAACCCCGGATCGATTTGTATGCGTTCCACCTTGGTGGATCCAACGTATCCGGTGAAATATAAAGGCCTATTATGTTTTATATTCCTTACTTGCATGTCCTCCGGAGAGAAGGTAATTTGTGGGACCTACCTCCTTACTTGATGACAGCTGGGGCAAGAATCCCGTTCCTCATCGGCCGGCTCGACAATCTGAGCTAAGAATGACTCAGAGTCTTCCAGGGCCTCTCTTAATGCTTCACGTGTTGGTTTTGATAATCTCAACAGTTCGTAAAGCGTCACTCGTGCTGGAATGTTAGCCAGCTGAGCTATTATGTCAAACTTGAAAGTAGTCTCCTTGGCTCCTTCATCTCTAATAGGATTCTTCTGGAAGCGAAGTCCTTTCTGCTTTGCCGGTTTTGCAAGTTCTGCATATATGTCTTTCGGATCTACTCTAGTGTAGTCCTTGAGATATGTCTTCCCAGACCGAGTACCAGAAGGGCCTGCCTCATCTTGATGAGTGGCATAGTTTCGGGCTCTTCTTCAGAATCTGTGAAGATTTCCGAAAGTATATATTCTTACTTTATCTCTCCGGAAATGGCATTAATAGTACGCTTTTTCCTCTGACCCTCTGTAGTAGTCCACTGTTCATCTTCTAGCAAATCGGGATGAACCCACATAACTTCCCCTTTTGGGTTGTTAAGGGGACAAGTTCTTCTTCAGCTTTCTTGTGCGGGTCAAAGTTCTTTGTAATCAATTTACCCTTTGAAATTGGGGTCACCCCTGCGGGGAACTCGTGGGTTCCAACCACTGTGGTTGCCATATTGGCAGTGACCTTCTTTTGCTCCTTAAGTGTCAGAACTCCAGCTTCTATTAGTGCTTGGATTCTATTCTTAAGAGGGTAACAATCCCTAGTCGGGTGCCCAACATTCCGATGATAAAGACAGTAATTGGGGTCGTTGGTCTTACCAGCATCCTCTGGCTTCCTATTCTCCGGAAGTTGCAACATTCCTTTCCTCAGGAGGAGGTGGAAGAGTGTGGGTATCTGTTCTGCCTTGAAAGTATAAGTTTTCACCTTCTGAGATCTATTTTGCCTTGTGCCCTTCTGATTTTGGGGCTTTGGGCTTGGTGGAGGATTTGTCTTCTGCGGAGAGCTTCTGATGCCATCACCGCCTTCCCTTTATTCTTATTACTATTATTCTGAGTATATGGCCTGTTACTTCCAGTACTCCTTGATCCGCGAGACACTTCAACTCGACGAATCAAGTCCTAAGCCTGCTCTTCCTGTTTGAGCAAATCTCTCCATGTCTTAGACTCTACGGCCCCCATTTTTAGGAGCACATTAGTCTTAAGATTATGTCGATATGTTTCGACTACAGTTTCCAGGACCATTCCGTATTTACAATGCACGGACTTCTCTCGGAACCTTTCTATGAAATCTTTTACTGTTTCTTGTTCCCCTTGTTTAGTTGCAAGGAGGGAATGAACTGTAATCTCGGTATCATCCTCAAAGAAACGTGAGAGAAATAATTTCTCCACATCAAGCCAGGCATTAATAGTACCTGGGGGCAACTGCATAAACCAAGTAAAGGCAGGCCCTCGCAAAGTACTTGTGAATACTTTGGTCATAATCGGGTCATTGCCCATCAAATGTCCTGCTTGGGATAAGAAGTAATATATGTGTCTGGGAGATCCTTTCCCGTCATATGGCTCTAATTTGAGCGGCTTATACTTCTGAGAGTATGGTACCACATCCCATTCAGGCGGATATGGTCTTGTGACCCCTGATTCTTTCAACTCTTTTTTACATCAGTGCCTCGAGTTGATTTTGCAATTTTTCTATTTTCTCTCCATGTGTATCATGAAAAGAAAATCTATCCTCGTCCTCGTGAATTGAGTGGGCTTTCTCCTCTTTTTCTTCTTCTCCGTTCAGAGTTTCTTTGCCCCTTTTAGTATTATTTTCAACAAACTTTGAGAGCATCACTTTAAGATCTTCAATCGTCTTTTGTTGCTCTCGAATCACTCTTTCTTAAACTTCAAATCTCTGATTGATATCATCAGATTTATCCGCTATATGTGATGTTGACTTTTGTAGTTGAGATGAACGAGGCGAGGCTATAGCTGAATTATCGCTGTCATCATCATAAGAACCCATTGCAAGCCTTTTATAGTTCCGAGGCAGAACGGCTCCTGATTTCAGTCGAGTGATATGATGATGTTCTTCATCACTTGATTCTGAATCATCATCCGTTTCTATAACCTTCTTCCCTATTCGCACCATATTGGAGGTTACAACTCTCCATTCTTTCAGGGAAGCGGTCTTTGGCTTCTTAGTAGGGTTCTTGTCCGACTCAGATAATCGGTCGAACACTGATACCCTGCTCTTGCTGCAGCCACAGTTGTCCATTACAGCAGATACTGCTGTCATAAGCTGCTAGCAGTGACAGATATGTTCAACTTGAACTTGTTCTAAGCCTCTCTTCTTGGACAGATACTCCTTGAGATCAGTACCTTTAGCCATAGGTCGTGGGACACATTCAATTTTTGAGAGGGTCTAGGAACCCACTGAAACTTCTTTTAGGAACCCACTGAAACTTCTTTGGATCACTGAAGTTCAGTTCTGGTTTATTGATGTGAAAATCAGTCCTAATTCTGCAGTCGGGTTGGTCTAGTGGAGCTTAGAAGTAGCTTCGCGTTTTATCTTGCGGGGCTGGAGAATAGTTCCGTATTTTGCCACATTAGCCTCGCGTTTCTCGCTGGCCTGGCATGTGTTCAGAAGTTTAGCTTCTGGAATAATAGCCCCGCGTGAAAGGAAATTCTTGCACGCTGGCTTACCCTTGCGATTAACGCAAGTCATAGCTTCGCGCCTAGCGCGGTTTTTACGACTGACAATAATTTGCCAATCATCCTCGCGCTTCTTGCAAGTGTCAGAAATCTTGTGTTTATTACAAGTATTACTTGCCTCGCATTTCTGCTTAGCTCAGTATTAACCTCGCGTGGAGAATCGCACGCTAGTTGTAAAGAATTTTTATCCTCGCATTCCTCGCGAGTGTGAAAAGTCTTGCGTTTCTCGCAAGTATTACCAGCCTCACATTTCTCGCTTGGCTCAGTAACAGCATCGCGTGGAAAATCACACGCTGGCTTTAAAGAATTTTTATTCCCGCGTTTCTCGGGAGTGTCAGATATTTTGCGACTAGCGCAAATCTTACTGGCTTCGCGTTTCTCGCTTGGCTCAGTATTAACCTCGCGTGGAGAATCGCACACTGGTTATAAAGAATTTTTATCCTCGCGTTCCTCGCGAGTGTGAGAAGTCTTGCGTTTCTCACAAGTATTACTAGCCTCGCGTTTCTCGCTTGGCTCAGTAACAGCCTCGCATGGAAAATCACACGCTGGCTTTAAAATTTTTTTATACTCGCGTTTCTCGCGAGTGTCAGATATTTTGCGACTAGCGCAAATCTTACTGGCTTCGCGTTTCTCGCTAAGCTCAGCAATAGCCTCGCGTGGAAAATCACACACTGGCTTTTCCTTACTTTTAAGGCAAGTTGTAACTTCACGTTTAACGCGATAATGACAGGTCTCACGATCAGCGCGAGCCAGTTTGCGAGGGATCATAGCCTCGCATCCATTAGCCTCGCGTCTAAGGCGGGCTTTGAGGGCTTTTCTCCTCGCTCTCCGATTCCTATTTCGGAGTTGGGTTATGGTCAATCCAATTCCCAGGTCTTCTTCGGTAGTAGGAAGCTCATCCTCTGCTAGGATTTCCTGTCCAAACACCGGCTCTATGGTCACGTCTCCATGGATCCCCGTTCATCGGTGGATACCTTTTTACCCGTTGCTTGGGTTTTGGAGCGTATGCGACGATAGTGTCGTATCTCATCCAAGTCACCTGATTCAGAGGAGAGGAACTCCTCGTACTTCTGTTGGTCGATTTCAATGACCAGCGTGTCTACTTCGGATCCGATCATGTCAATGTCCGATTGCGCCACAATCTCTTCATCAGTGAAAGAGATGGCTCCCACTGTGGTCGCCGGTTTGTTCGCCACAAAAGTTTTGCTTCCTTCCATTGAATACAACTTAGATTACAATGAAAGTAACAAGATAAAAAGAGAACAAACGAGAGGATTTTATATTTCAATCTCTCTCTTTACAATATGTTGTGTGGGATCTGTGGCGATGAGATCTGTCAAGCAGCTCCTTTGGACGATCAAACGTCGAAATCTTCTCTCTTGAAGATAGCGGCTGACTGTAAACGATCTTTTCTGGTCTTTTACGAACTCAAGGCTCTATGTGTAACTTGAATTCTCTAAGAGGAAAAGATCTCAATTGCCGAAAACTTCAGCTACCGAAAAGAAGACGAAGAATACCAGCCGAAAGGAAAAAGAAGACTCCTAGGGTTTCACCAAGAAGGTATTTATAGCCCCAGGTTAATGCAAGAGTTTCTATCTAAATAGAATTTGCATTCATCAAGGATTCCAATCAAATATCTTAGTTTTGATTTAAATCTCTTGATTTAGAATTCTGATTGGACTTGATTTGGGTATTTGGATAAGCCCAAATCATAATCTCAATCAATTTGAGATTCTGGTTATCTGCTCACGCGGAGCTTAATCGCATCAAAATGCGGAGTTAAATAACCAGAAGCGGAGCTAACGCGGAGCTATTGATAGCTTCGCGTTTTACTCAACGCGAGGCTAAAACTAGCCAGACGCGGAGCTACTGAGTTAGCTCTGCATTCTGTTGTGGAAAATCCTATTTACTTAGAAATTTTCACTGCCAACAGACCAAAGAGTGACTCGTCTAGCTGACAGACGGAGTCGGGATGATCAGATTAAGATCAAAAAGTGACTCGCTTGGCTAACAAGTAGAGCCGGTGGTCGGGCTAGGACCAAAGAGTGACTCGTCTGGCTTATAGACAGAGCCAAGATGATTGGATTAAGATCAAAGAGTGACTCGCTTGGCTGACAAGCAGAGCTGATGGTTGGATTCGGACCAAAGAGTAACTCGTTTGACTGACAGATAGAGTTAGGATAATCAGATTAGAATCAAAGAGTAACTCGCTTGGCTGACAAGTAGATTCTGTGGTTGGGCTAGGACTAAAGAGTGACTTGTCTGGCTGACAGACAAAGCCGAGATGATCGGATTATGATCAAAAAGTGAGTCGCTTGGCTGACAAATAGAGTCGATGGTCGGGCTAGGACCAAAGAGTGACTCGTCGAGTGACAGACAGAGCCAAAACGATCAGGTTAGGATTAAAGAGTGACTCACTTGGCAGACAAATAGAGCCAATAGCTGGACTAAGACCAAAGAGTGACTCATCTGGCTGACATATAGAGTCGGGATGATTGGATTAGGATCAAAAAGTGATTTGCTTAGCTGACAAGCAAAGCCAGTGGTTAGACTAGGACCAAAGAATGACTCATCTGGCTGACAGATAGAGTCGAGATGATCGGGTTAGGATTATGGAGTGATAGGGGTATGATAGCTCAAATATCACTGTAGAGATAAGAACTTAACATGATAGGTCCATAGAATTTTTAACAAGCCCCCAACTATCAACGAATTTGACATGCCTTACCAATCGCCGTTTGCATTGGGCTAGCCATGCTATTCTCCTCAGCATGATGAGTTTGTCAAGAGTTTTGTTTGGGCTTAAATGTCAAACATTCCTCTTTCCCTCGCCTTTTCGGTATTGGATTATTAATTTTCATGTCTCTACCCCCAATATGATAGGATCGGTCAAGGATTTTGGTCTCCTCTTCCCCCTTTCCTTGAAGGTATTAGCAAGGATTTCAATTTTCTTTTCTCTTTACCTTATCGGTATTAAGTAGTTCATACTTTTACCTCAGCATGAGAAGTTGTCGAGGACTTAATTTCCTATCCCCTTTTCCTTTGTGGCTATGAGTTATTTATGCTTTTTATCTCAGCATGATGGGTTGGCGAGAAACTTATTCTTTTCACTTTGCTTTTGTAGCATTGGGCAATGATATATCCTTATAGGATAATGTTATGATAGATTTGTCATAGGATTTTTAACAAACCCCCAACTATCAATGGATTTAATATACTGTTACCAATCACAATTTGTGTTGGACTAACTATACTATTCTCCTCAGTATGATAACTTTGTTGAGGGTTTTGTTTGGGCTTAAACACTCAACGTGCCCTCTTTTTTTTGCCTTCCATGGTTGCGGGTAATTGATTTCATACTCTTACCCCCCTAGTATGATAGAATTAGCGAGGATTTGTTATCTTTTCCCCTTTATGGTTTTTTTTTTTATGTTTAATCATATATAATACTTCTTCAAAAATTTGTCGATTATAGGCATCATCATCTTATCACCGTCTTGATTAAGACGATAGGCTCTATTTGAGTATACGGTTTCTATTACAAAGGAGCGTTCCCATTTAGGTTCAAATTTTCCTTTTGTTTTGTGGGTCATAATCATCGGTCTTTTTATAGCTAAGACCAGTTCTCCCTATTTGAAAGTCCTTTGTTTAACACTCTTGAGATGCATGCTTGATACAACTCGATTTGCTGTTGTGCGTTCATGCTTTTCGTCCAAAGCTTCCAACTCTTGAAGCCGTTGTCGATATTTTTCTTCAGTCATCATTCTCATAGCTAGTGCCACATGCAAGGATGGGATATGAATTTCGAGCAGTAAAATGGCTTCGCAACTGTACACTAAAGAGAAGGGCGCGACTTTGGTCAGGGTTCGTATCGTGGTATAGTAAGCCTATAGACACTTGCCTAACTTTTCATCCCAATCCCATCAACTTGAAGAAATGAACTTTTGGAGGAGTTTAACGATGGTCTTGTTAAAAGTCGTGACCAAATCATTGGCTGCCAAATTATAGGGCGTTGAAGCTACATGTTAAATCTTCAATTTGTTGCAAAATCGCACGAACCCTTGACTAATGAATTGTGGTCTGTTGTGATGAATGATCCGTTAGGGCACACCGAAGTGATAAATTACATGATATTTGATGAAGTTAATTATATCTGTCATCTTTACTTCTCTCATAGGGTCATCTTCTGCCCACTTGGAGAAATAGTCGGTCATTACTAGTATGAACCGATGTCCTTAGGAGGATAGTAGAGTGATCGGCCCAACAACATTCGTATCCCTTATCTCGAATTGGAAGTTGAGGTATGCCAATACTCTGGTGGTCGGTATATAAAATTTGCATGCACCTGATGCATGACAACACTTTGCATATGCTATTGCGTCTATAATCATCTTGGGTCAGAAATACCCCAGTTTCCTAAAGCGGTTCCAGAGTTTTGGCCCTGGCTGATGGGCCCCATAAGTCCCGTCATGAGTTTCTTTAACCACTTCTTGGGTCTCCCTTTTGACAAACAATGGAGTAGAATGTTGTCATGAGACTTTCGATATAGAGTTTTAGCATTATAATAGAACTTGGTTGCCTTGTTTCTTATGGAAGCGGCTTTTTTAGGGTCTTCTGAAAGGAGGTCATAAAATGCAGAGTCTACAAGTGGAAAGCTCAGAGGTCATAAAATGAATAGTCTACAAGCGGAAAGCTCCAATCCCATTCAAATTTTCTTCCAACTTGGCATACTTCACTTCCTTCCATAATTGCTCCTAAGTGCAGAAATCTGTGGCTTCCGATGGTAACATACTTGGTTGACCCACTAGGCAATGCCAGAGTTGCAGCTAATGATGCAAGGGCATATGTATTCTCATGTCTTGGTACATGATCAATATAAAATTCTTTGAACTTATTGGCCAGTTGTATTGCTATTTGATGATATAGTAAGGATTCATGCTTTACTTCATATTCCCTAGTCATCTGATTAACAACTAGTTTTGAGTCACCGTAAGCTTTGAGATGTCTCACCCTCAACTGCCAAGCTATTTGAAGTCTAATTATGAATGCATTATATTCCGCTACATTATTTGTACATGGCTCAGTCAGTGAATATCCCTGAGGCACTACATGCTAATGGAGAGATACCAGCACAACCCCCACATCGGCTGCATCTCTTCTTGCTGCTCTATCGAAAAACAGTTGCCACATCTATTCTTCTGAGACCGTGTTGATCTCTACAATTTCATCTAAAATGTCACCATTGAGTTTGGAATTTTCTAAAATAGGATGTTCCGTGAGGAAATCTGCTATGGCTTAGCCTTTTTTGTCTTTTGAGGTATGAAATGCATATCATAGGGTGATAGAAACAATGCCTAGTGTGCAAGCCTACCATTTACAGAGCCAGATTTGGTCATAAGTACTTTCAGTGGATTTACCCAATAATGACTTGTATTGTTTGGCTAGCTAGATAGTGTTGTATCTTTTGAACTGTGAACACCAATGCCAAATAGTCTTTCTCGATTGGGTTGTACCAATGTTCTGCACCGATCATTGTTCAGCTCAAGTAATAAATTGCCTGCTCTTGATCCTGCTCATTTTGTTGAGCCAATATGCTCCATTGCTCATAGAACATGCTCCATTGCTCATACGTAAATAAGGAAAGATTTTCCCGAGACATGTGCTATCAATACAGGCGGTGTTGTGAGGCAATCTTTAATATCTTTAGAAGCCTATTAGCAGGCTTCATCTCAGATGAATGAGAACCCCTACTTCATTAATTTTGTGAATGGTTGGCATCTTCCCAACAGGTTTGCTATGAACTGTCGAATATATACCAGTTTGCCTTGCAAGCCCCTGAATTCCTTCAGGTTTCATGGTAGCTACATTTCTTTTATCGCTTTAATCTTATCATGATCGAGGTGGATTCCTTTTGAAATTACCACAAACCCTAAGAACTTTCCACTAGATACTCCGAAAAAGGATTTGGTTGGGTTCATATTTAATTTATGTTTTCTCACAATGTTGTATATCACCCTTAAGTTTTGCAGGTGATCTTCTTTCCTCTTACTTTTAACGGCAAGATCATTCTTATAACATTCGACAGTTTCATGCAAATGTTCTTGAAAGATGACAGTCATGGCACATTGATAAGTGGTGCCAGCATTTTATAATTCAAAAGGCATCACCGTATAACAATATATCCCGAGCAGTGTTCTAAAAGCCGTATGCTTTTTGTCTTCTAGATGCATCTTAATTTAGTTGTATCCCGAGAAACTGTCCATAAAGGACATCTGTTCAAACTGGCATGTGTTATCAATCATAACATCTATGATTGGAAGCGAGAACTCATCCTTTGGCCGTGCAGTATTAAGGTCTCAGAAATCTATGCATATTCTTATTTTGTCGTTCTTCTTGGGCACAGAAACAATGTTTGCTATCCAGTCCAGATGTTTTTCTTTGTGGATGAACCCCAAATCTATAAGGTTTCTTACTTCAGACTCCATTGCCTCCATCAATTCTGGTTTAAAACGCCTTTGTTGTTGCTTCACTGGTTTAACATCCACCTTAATGTTGAGCCAGTGCATGATAGCTTGCAGGTCTAAACTAGACATGTCCTTGTAGTTCCATCCGAAGACACAATGTATTCGCTTATCAGGGCTACCAAGTTCTCCTTCTCTTGAGGAGTTAAACTTTCACTTATAAAGATGGGCTTTGAGTTTTCTTCAGTCCCCATGCTAATTTGGACCACCTTGTCTTCAGTAGATGGCTCTCGTTGTTCAAATCAGATATTCCATTGAAGGTGCATATGATGAGCCCAGGCATTAACTGGTTCTTTGTGCCTTGCTGATACCATGTTTGCATCGAGGGTTTGGAATACCATGCTCATACTGATATCGAAATCCCATTCAATTGCTTCTTTAGAATTTTCTGATTCGGTCAATTCTTTGCACTCTCTTTCTGAAGATGCGGAGATAGTAATATATCTCAACCCCCTACGTGTTTTGTGGTAATAGTCAGGGTTCTTTTCTTGTTGTATGAATGAACATAAGAGGCCTTGTCGTCCTCTTCCAAAATTTAACCCCAATTTATGGGTCAAGTCGTAACCCATTTTCTTCATCATTTGATAGAAAATTTGTTCATAATGGCTAAATTGAGATGTCGCTTGATTGTCACTTTTATTATATGTTCTTACCTCGGGCCACGACTCTACTCTCCTGAATATTATCAGTCGTTTGGTATGACCATCGAGCGGGCACCTCAAAATAGCCCTATTTGCACTATGTATCTTAGTCCGCACGGTAAGTGATGACTGTATTGGTCCCCATTTAGACATGGTATATACTTCTGTGCTAGTAAAGGATGGCATAGAGTTTGAAGCAATAACAAGAACGTAAGCAAAATCTAAATTTTCATTGATAAATCACTCTTCTGCTTCATTAGTGGCATTGGCTACATCAAGAACATCACTGCCTATTATAAATGGATTTATCTTAAACTCGAAATCTTCTTCATTCATTGGGTCGGGCTTGAATTCCACTTCATTGCCGCTGTCATAATCTCCACTAGCATCTTCTGTTGGGCCTGTAGAAACCTCTATAGTATCCTTATATAACATGGTATTTGTATAGTAATTCTCTACCCCTTAAAAGGTTGTTTGTCTGCAATCAATATATAAACTATTTCTTGATCATCACAGTACTTCATGCACTGGTAGAGAGTCAAGGGCACCACCATACTGGCATGAATCCGGGGGTGCCTAACATAGCATGTAGCTTCCGATTTTAAACTTCCAATCTAACAATGGAGACGGATCTTCATTAGGGGATGACTACCACTAGAGTTGAAGCGAAAGATGGTGGTGTTAGTGGGCATCAATTAGTTAATCAGGATCCTTAATAGCTGCATCAACCTTCGTGGGATAATGCTCAGAGCGAAATCCAGGTCTACCTGGATTCGGTTCACCTTAAGGGAACCGATATATCCAGTATAATACAGAGGTCTGTTATACTTAATATTCTTTGCTTGCATATCCTTTAGTGAAAACGTAACATATAGAACTTGCTTTATCACTTGATGGCAGCAAGGGCAGGAATCATCTGTGTCTATAGACGGCTCTGTGATTTGTGCTAAAAAGGTATCAAAGTCAGCTAATGTCTCTCTGAATCCATCTCTGATTGTTTTAGACAGTCGTAGTAACTCATATAGCGTTATACAGGCTGGGATGCCGACTAACTAGGCAAGCACATAAATTGGAAGGATGTACTAGTTGCCTCACTATTCTTCTTTGAGTCCTTTTGAAAACACAACTCCTTTCGCTTTGTGGATGAATCTTCATTTGTTGTGTGGGCTCATCTGGTCCCACTTTTGAATGGTCTTTGAGGTAACTTTTACCAAATCGAGTTCCCGATGGGCTTGCTCATTTGGATGAGTGGCCATTGCTGACATTTCAATCTTTGAGTCTATCAATGCATTTGTCTCGACATGGTCCTCATTAATGATTGCAGAAATCACATTGCATATTTTTCTTTTATTCTTCTTCTATTTGACGAAAACTATTGTTCATCACTCAACCGATCTTGGTGCACCCATATGATTTCCCCTTTCTTCATGGTGATTGGAGAAAATCCTTTTTGCCTAAAATCATGTGGGTGATAATTGACTAGCACCATCTTCCTGATAGGCAAAAGAGTTGCTCCTACTAGAAACTCATTTGCTTCTACTGTATGGGTTACCATGTTTGTCGTAACTCTTTTTTGCTCAGACTTTAGCTGAATTACTTTGGCTTCGATCAACACTTGGATTTTATTCTTAGGTGTACAACAGTCTTTCGTAGAGTGTCTCAAGTTCTGATGATATAGGGAATATATAGGATCATCGGTTTTCCCAGCTTCCTCTAGCCTCGGGTTGGTCGGGAACTGGAGCATTCCCCTCTTATTGAGGAGGTAAAACAGTGTCACCATATGATCATCTTTGAAGGCATATGTGGTTGTGTAGCATGGTTTGAACACATTCTTTTTCTTTTGGTGTTTGAACTTTTGTTGTGGAGTTGTCCCTGCCACCATGGCTTCTTTTTCCTTACGCTGAGAGGTCTGTAGATGTTGCTTCCCTGCTGAACAACTCCTTGTAGAGCGCTATTCTCCTAGGCGACGGATTATATCTTCTACCAACTCACCTTATTTGCCTAGCTCCTTCCAGTTTTTTGACTCTACAGCTCCCATTTTGACTAGTATTTTGGCTACAGACATTGCTTGCATGTCTTTATCAGTGTCTCCTGAGACATACCATGTGGGCACCGCACCGACGTTTCTCGAAAGCGCTCGACAAAACTTTTGACAGCCTCCTCTTCCTTTTGTTTAGTTGCAAGAAAGGAGTGGACTCATACTTTGGTATCATCCTCGAAGAAACGACTCATGAACTCTCTTTCTACATCAGATCATGCCTTGATAGTTCCCGAGAGCAGCTGCATAAAATAGGTGATAATAGGCCCTCGCAGGGTACTTATAAAGATTTTGGTCATTACTAAATTATTACCCATTAAGTGGCTAATCTGAGAGAGAAAATAATACATATATTGGTTAGGGGACCCCTTCCCATTATATGACTCAAGTTTTAAGGGTTTGTACTTTTCCAGGAAGGTGCGGACTTCCACTCTATTGGGTAAGGTATCGTAATCCCTGTCTCTTGCAATCCTTTCCAATGCATCAATACTTCTAATTGATTCTAAATTTTTTTTATCTTTTCGGTGTGGGGGTCAATGGTGAATTCTTCCTCCCCAGCTTCTTCTTCACCGTCTAAGTCTAATATATGTTTGTCCTTCTTGCCTTTATCAAAATAAGAATCCCTTGCTCTATCTTCTATATGTTTTTTGTGTATTTTCTAGGATTTTCATGAGCATTGCTTTGAGCTCAACAATATTTTTTGTTGTTATTGGATAAGTCATTCTTGTGCCTCCATCTTTTAATTTATTTCGGTTGGTCATTCTGCCATATGAGATGTTTTCCGTCCGGACCAGAAGGAGGCATACAATCGTGGCGTTGCTATGGCTGAATGATCACTATGTTTCTCATACTCCTCATCTGAACCTCCTGCTAACCTTCTATAGTCACGGGGAAGTATTACGCCTGTCTTGAGATGCGTATGCTGATGTGTTTCCTCCATTTCTATGATAGATAAATATTCCTTAATGATTGGCTTTTTTCCTTTATTTACCATGTTTGATGTAACAGCTGGCAAATCTTCATCTGAGTCGAAATCCTGTCTTTGCATGCACCTTCTTTTTGGAGTGTTGGATTTTGGTGCAGATAGACATCTAAAAACATATGACCTTGGGGTTTCACAGTGATAATGAGTTAGGATATTTGCAATTAATTGTTTGCAATAGCATGACCAATAGGGCTATATAGCCTATCTTTGTTTTCGTGAGGTATTCTCGCAAGTCTAAAATTTCATCTTAGTACACTAAAATAACAATTTAGTACGGGACCTTGAGAAGTCTTGGGGGCCACGCTTGTTAGGCCACAGGTTGATATGGCATTTAGTACTGAATTTGATATGTTTTGCGTAGTATTGTTCATTAGCCCAGCGTACTGGTCTAATTTTAATCACTGGATTAGCCTTGCGTACGGGTTTAGTTTCATTCACTGGATTGGCCTCGCGTACTGCTTTAGCCTCACACACTGGCTTAGTTTCATTTACGCTAGGCTGAGACTACCCTGGCATTCAGTTTCAATTACGCTAGGTTGAAACTTAGCCTGGTGTTTAGTTTCATTTACACTAGGCTAAAACTTAGCTTGACACTCAGTTTCATTTATGCTAGACTGAAACTTAGCCTGGCGTTCAGTTTTATTTCCAGCTACAGCACATTTCTGAGGTTGCCAAGCAACTTTGCACTTTTGTTCAACCCCATGTTGAAAACGGGCTTTAAGTGCCTTATAGTGTGCTCTCTGATTTCAATTGCAAATTTGAATACACTTTTGCACAGTAATTGGTTACCTTTTGGCATTAAATGCAGTAATTTTCCTAAAGACTGGGAGGGATGCAATTTGTTCCAATGAGTTAGTGGCTGAAAATCCAAGTGGCCCTCAATGAATGAGAGCCTCCTTTTCATTCAAAGCCACAAGATCAACTTTTGGCTCAGGTGGATCTTGATGATTTGGGTCCATAACCCTCATGTTCACTTGTCGTGAGAATTGCCTCTTAGCAGGGCTGGATGAATCTGAGGATATGTACTCCTCATATTTTTGTTTGTCAACTTCAACCACCAACACCCCATCGTCTTTCCAATCTTTTTAATATCGAATTGGGCCACCATCTCTTCTTTAACATAGGAAATTTCTCTCACTGTGGTTGTAAGTTTGTTTTTGGAGAAATTTTACTCTCTTTTTATTGCCATTGAAATAGGTTACAAAGATTTAATTGATTACAATGAAAGATAAAAAGTACAAACAAACAATATGAGAGGACTTATAGATCGTTGCTCTCTTTAATAAAAATCATGAGATCTTTCGGTAGCTATGAGTTGCTTTGATCTTCGTTGACAATCCGATGTTGAAAAGGGTTGATGATGGAGATCCTTAGGGCTAGCCCTTCCTTTCAGCTGCTGGTCGGAGGAATGCCGCAAGCTCTTGCTTAAAATATTCTGCCCCCAAAAGGTCCTTTTTTGAGTTTCATTTATAGGTATTTATAGGCATGAAGCTATTATGGTTGTTTCCTTGTAGATAAAGCAGAAATCCAATCAAATATTTGATTTTCTAGTTAATTGGATTTGAGTCTTCTATTATTCATTGAATATGGTCTTGAAAATAAAATATAGGATTAGTCTAAATATCAACCAGAATCTTACTAAAATCCAAGGTAAGTCATATTCTCCGGCAAGGCAACATAGCCTCATGGTGTCATGAGGCTGGATAGCCTTGCAGTGCACGAGACTGGATAGCCTCGCGACGCATGAAGCTGGACAGCTTCGCTATAGCCTTGCGACATGTGAGGCTGGATAGCCTCGTGACATGCAAGGTTATCTTGCGTTGGACTTTTATGTTTGCTGAAAAGTTTTCTCATTCTACACATATGACTTTCATGATACAGAGATATCATTTTTTTTCATGTTTTACTATATTTTACTGGATCACTTTACTATCGATCTTGTTTATGCATGAGCATATGCAAATTGTTACCTAGAGGTAGGCATGCCAAAGACAAAGTAGGACATATCGTATTTTCAGGAGCAAAGTTATAAGATTGATGGCCTTTCTAGTTTGCTATTTCCTTATTTGCAGATTACTTCTTATTCAAAGATGTATAAGTGTATATAACACATTATTTAGTTTCATTTTATTATTTTGACTGAAAAATTATTGTTTGTTGTTATTTGTTGTCCATATTTCCGTTGTAATATGACTAAAATTTTATAGAGGCTTGTCAAGTTATCATTCGATGCCGAACGTTCCAACTATCCACATTCTGAATAGTGGGGTGTTATAGGTGGTATCAGAACTAAGGCTCCTTAAGTCTGTTCAAGTGAATTGAACGGACTTGGATATCATCATAGTCAATAAATTCGAAATCGTTTTAATTTCGTTAGACCATTTTGGATTAAATACAACTATATATATATATATATATATATATATATATATATATATATATATATATATATATATATATATATACATATATATGATTTTTCTATATAAATATATTTACATTATTATTATTATCTAAATAATGTTACTTTTCCAAATAATGACCTAAACGTTATATAGCATAATAAGTACAAGGATTAGGGGTATAACTTCTAGTTAGATGTATAAATTGTTTTCGGTGGTGGGCGTAAGAAGGAAATCTAAGCCAATCTATTACCAATCTTCAATTATAGCTTATGGTCAAAATTGTAGTCTCCGGAAAACCAAGTCTAAATGCCTTCCATACAGTTACTGATTGTTATAAGAAGACCATTGTCTTAAGGATATTGGATCATCTAGAGTTTGAGTTTATTAAAGCAATAGTATCTTAGAGCCAACAGAGTGGAGGGAGTATTAACTCTTTTGGATTAATTTTCTAGCCAATATTCTAGTAGTGTCAGAGTTCATAGATGTCTTTAAGAATTTCTTAGGATTACCACCATATAAAATAGTAGAGTTCGCTATTGACCTCATTCTTAGTACCGTGCCTATATTTAAGGCACCGTATCAAATGGGTAGCAAAGTTAAAGGAATTAAAAGACTATATGGGTGAATTGGAATAAAAAAATCATTAAACCATAAACTTCAACTTGGATGCACCAGTAATTTTGACTAGGAAGAAGAATGGAAGAAAGAGATTTTTCATGACTATAAAGGATTGAATAAGGTCAGCATTCAACCAAAGAGACAACTAAGGAGCGAGAGAAAAACATTTGAGAGTGATTTTTGTACCCGTTTGAGCAAAAGCATAATTTGCTTTCGCATCCCTTAAGTCTTAAAAAATTTCGAGGACGAAATATTTTATTTAAGGGGGATAGAATGAAATACCCAGTTTTTTTACGTGACATTTTTCAATTTTCTAATTTATTAAAATAATATTTTGTGAAAAAGAAAGGATTTTCAAAATATAAATAGAAATAAAAGAAAAAAGTCAAATAAGATCCCAATTCCTAATAGATAAATAAATTAGATTGGTTCTTATCTAGTAATTTTGATAAGGATTAATCTAGTTTACTCTAACAAAAGAAAAAAAAAAGAATTCTAATTTGATTCATATCAGATAGGGTAGAGTTTAAAGGGATGTTGAATATAAATAGAAACATAATTATTAGATTGGTTATTATCTAATAATTGGTTTTTAAGATTCTTTTAACTAATAGGATTCTATTTTTAGTTATTTAATATTGTTTAACTAAATAAAAACTTAATCCTCTTCCCACTTTAGGGGGGAAAAAAAATTAAGAGAACGTACACGAGGAAAAAAGGGGGAAAAAAAAATAAAGAGAGATATTTCAACCAAAGAGATTTGGAGATTTTATCATCCTTCAAGCGAAAAACTTTGATCCAATTTGGATCAAGTCTAAGGGAGTTTTTTAACTCACTATAACATGCTATTAATTATATTTATTTTTATATTTTCTTTTTATTTAATTAAAGTTATAAATTTTACATAGATATTCCTTAGTATCAATATTTTAATCTCAATTCATTGTAGTGTGCAACAACCTTAATATTTTTTTTTAATTGCGATAAGAATTAGAGAATTGGAGAGAGGCAGCAAGAGCTGCCCTTCAAAGAAAACTGCCATGCAAGGGCTGCTTGTAAAGCGCTGCAACTGAACATAGAGGAAAAAATAAAAGAAAGAAAAAAAAAAAAAAAAAAACAATTGCACTTTGTTGCACCTGTAGTGTGTTCACAGTATGTTTATTGTATTGTATTTTTCATTTTATATAGCAAAACCAAAGTCTTGCCTTTGTAACATGAATTTGTTTGAATTGCTTTTGATTGTTGTTGGACTTTAGAAAAATTTGGGGTCAGTTGTAGCACAGTTGCAGTGCAGTTGTGAGCCTAACTAAATTAAAAATCACTTTCTTCTTCACTGAAATCCCTTTTTTCTTAAGCTTTGGTTCCATACACCAAACATACAAATGAAACAATAGATAAGTTTGAATTCACACACATAATTTCATAACAAGCAATTCATTTAATTTAATACTATTTACTTAGCAATTTATTTGTGCAGTAGTAATTTTCTTATAAAAGTTAAGGAAGAATATATATATATATATATATATATATATATATATATATATATATATATATATATATATATATATATATATATATATATATATATATATATATATATATATATATATATATATATATATATATATATATGTATTATATATAGATATATATATATATATATATATATATATATATATATATATATATATATATATATATATATTACATATATATATATATATATATTACATATATTACATATATATATATATATATATATATATATATTACATATATATATATATATATATATTACATATATATATATATATATATATATATATATATATATATATTACATATATATATATATATATATGTAATATATATATATATATATATATATATATATATATATATATATATATATATATATATATTACATATATATATATATATATATGTTATATATATATATATATATATATATATATATATATATATATATATATATATATATATATATATATATATATATATATATATATTACTGTAGGTGAGCCGCCAGCTCAGGAAAAGTTAAGTGAGTTAGAGACAAAACTATAATGATCCAATAATTTTTCTTTATTTTTTTTCCAATTACTATCTTTACCTCCTTAGCTTCTTTCAGATTAAATTTAATAAATTTTAGAGTTCATTTACCCTGTCATCAAGTGCATAAAAATATTTTATTTATTGAAAATCATTAATTTTGTGTTAACTTGATGGAGAACCAAATCAAAACTAAAATATAAGAAATTGGGCATGAATGAACCCTAAGCGATTGAGATCATAATGAACTGTAGCTCAGTTAACTTGAGTGAGCTGTTGGCTCAATTCCATTTATCTCATTTATATATATATATATGGGATTACTGTAGGTGAGCCACCAGCTCAGGAAAAGTTTCGTGAGCTAGCGGCAAAACTATAATGATCCAATTATTTTTCTTCAATTTTTTTTTACAATTACTATCTCTACATCCTTAACTTCTTTCGATTTAAATTTCATAAATTTTGAAGTTTATTTACTACTTCATCAAGTGCATACAAAATATTTTATTTATTGAAAACCGTTAATTTTGTGTTAACTTGATGGAGGACCAAATTAAAATTAAAACCCAAGAAATTGGGTATGAGTGAACCATAGGGGGTCGAGATCATAATCCAAAAGAATTTTTTTAAAAAAGATTATTGGAGATAGAAATGAATTGCTACTTAGGTAACTTGCATGAGCTGTCAGCTCATTTCCATCTCTCTCTCTCTCTCTCTCTCTATATATTTTGGATTATGATCTTTTGGATTATGATCCAAAAGAAACCATTGGATTATGATCTGACTCTCTCTCTCTCTCTCTCTTAAAAAATTTCTTTCGGATTATGATCTCGAACCCCTAGGGTTTTCTCATACCCAATTTCTTGGGTTTTAGTTATGATTTAAACCTCCATCAAATTAATACAAAATTAACGATTTTCAATGAATAAAATATTTTGTATACACTTGATGAAAGGGTAAATGAACTTTAAAACTTATGAAATTTAATCCGAAAGAAGTTAAGAAGGTAGAGATTATAATTGCAAAAAAAATTGAAGAAAAACCATTGGATCATTATAATTTTGCCGCTAGCTCACGTAACTTTTCCTGAGCTAGCGGCTCACCTACAGTAATCCCATATATATATATATATATATATATATATATATATATATATATATATATATATATATATATATATATATATATATATATATATATATATATATATATATATATATATATATATATATATATATATATATATATATATATATATATATGGATTACTGTAGGTGAGCCGCTAGCTCAGAAAAAGTAACGTAAATTAGCAACAAAACTATAATGATCCAATGATTTTTTTTTTTTCAAATTTTTTACAATTACTATCTCTATCTCCTTAATTTCTTTTGGATTAAATTTCATAAATTTTAGAGTTTATTTACCCTTTCATCAAATGCATACAAAATATTTTATTCATTGAAAACCGTTGATTTTGTATTAACTTGATAGAGGATCAAATCAAAACTAAAACCCAAGAAATTGGATATGAGTGAACCCTTGGGGGTCAAGATCATAATCAAAAGAAAAATTTTAAAAATGATTATTGAAGACAGTGGAAAAGATTTGCAACTCAGTTAACTTGCGTAAATTGTCAGCTCATTTTCTCTTTTCTCATATATATATATATATATATATATATATATATATATATATATATATATATATATATATATATATATATATATATGAGGAAACGGAAAATACACCGGTGGTGAAGGGAGTTCCTTTACCGCCGCTTAGGTGGCCCAATAAAATTATAACACGGGGCGTCATTCAATGTAACAAATAAATGAATTCTCTTAAATGACACCACGCGTAATAATTTTATTGGGCCACCTAAGCGGCGGTGAAGGAAACTTCCTTCACCGCCGGTGTATTTCCCGTTCTCTCTCTCTCTCTCTCTCTATATATATATATATATTTATATATATGTATGTATAAACAATTCATTGGCATAAGAACGATTTAAAACTTTTAATAGTGCTTCATTGTTGATATAAGGACTTTGTGTTGTAGTAAGCCAGTTTTGAAATCCTCTTAAATACCAAGTTGCTGCCAAAATTGGCTCTTCGTACTGGAGCATGAAACTGCATTTTTGTTGAACCAAGCTTCAAAAAAAGAAGCGAACCAGCTAATATTAAATCATATAGCAAGTAAACAAAATAAAGGCAAGAATGCCATAAAATTCATACAAATTTTTCGATTGCGTACCATGATTACTACCACTACAAGAACCAAAACAGGCCATGAAACCTGTTCTTGCTCGAGTATCTTTGTAATTTTAGTTCAGTCAAAATATACAAGAATTAATTTCTTAAGTTCTGAGCACTTAGCACAAGGTTCCATTTGGAAACTCTGCCGAGCAAATAGTCTGGAAAAAAATTTATCCAGAACGGACACCTCTCACTATGATCTAACATCTGCCGCAAGAATCCACAATGTGTACACATTTGATGATATTTAGATGATGGATTAATGTTGTTCCTTGTAATAAAGTGTTACTGTTTCCTATTTTAGCAACAAAAAGAGAAAATCGAGTGTTCTATATGATTTATTTACTTGTTGACAGTTTAAATTTTTTATACATTTAAATGTTATCTTTATCTGAATTCATATGCATATCTGTATACTATCAAATATGAATATTTTCTTATCAAATTCATATCCTTATCCACTTTAAAGATATACATATCTTCCAAAAGTTACTTTATAATTTCTACTTCACTTATTTTTATTTATCCATTAAAAAGAAAAGGAAAATGAACAGTGAAACGAGACATGATTAGTTACCGACTGAATACAGAGTGTTAATATCAGTGATTGGTGATTGATAATTAAATACTGTAATATTATACTGCTCCTTAATGTTACTGTTACTGAATACAAATACTGAAATTTAATTATAATCATCAATCCATATACTGAACTGAATATTGGCATTGAAATTGACATACAATGGGTTTTTGGAGGAAAATTAAGATGCATATGAATTTAACAGCTAGATATAACTGTGCCACTATTTCACTTTTTGGGATGATCAGGATAGGTTCTAATACTGTTGTTTCCTATTTTGGCAGGATCGAGATAGATTCCAATCAAAACTGTCACTATTTTTCATTTTGGGGAGGATCATGATAGGTTCTGATGAAAATTGTCACTGTTTTTATTTTTTGGAAGGATTGGGATAAGCTTCAATTAATATTATTGATCCGTTTTTCCAATAGGAGACGGGGATGCATTTAAACTAGCCAAGTTCATATTTTCTAAATTTTTAAATACCATAATTAAAAGACGTTAATTGAAAATCTAATGATAAACCAAATAATATGTTCAGATATGAGAGTTTCCACCATTTTATTTGCATATGAATTTCATGATACTGGGATATTATTATTTTCTATGTTTTACTATATTTTACTAAATTGCTTTACTAACGATCCTGGTTATATATACCAGATGCAAATTATTACTTAGAGATAGATCTGTTAGAGATAGGGTAGGATATAATGTATTTTCATGAGCAAACGTAGCTACCAGATTAATAGCCTTTCTAGTTTTCTATTTTCTTATTTGAGGATTACTTCTTATTAAAATATGTATAAGTGTATATAACACATTATTTAGTTTTGTTTATTATTTTGACTAAAAATTATTATTTGTTGTTATTTGTTGCCCATATTTTAGCTGTAATATGACTGTAATTTTATTGAGTCTTATCGAGTTATCATTCGATACTGAATGTTTTAGCTATCCACAGTCCGAATAGTGGGGCGTTACAATTGATTTATTGCTTTTTGTGCTTAATTAATTTATATGATATTGTTATTGGTTCTCCTATGTATACTTTTGGTTGTTGATATATGATTTTGGGATTTTGATAATTCATTTCTTGATAATATACTTATTATTTTATTTTTGATATTTTATTGACTCTTTAGTCATGGTATATATTAGACTTTGAATAATTATTTTAATTTATCCATAGATCATGCTTAGATTGCCCCAAAATTTCATATAAGTGTTAATTAAGGGACTTAATTAGTAACAATATTATGTTTTATAATTTTGTATTTGTAAAGAAATATATTCCTATTGTATAAGACCACTTGATATATGCAACTGAGATAATTGTAACAATAACCATCCAATGATATGATCTTAGGAGAGTTGACCTATCTGAATCGATTTGTCTCTCCATTATCTCTAAAATTAATTAATACATATCCAAAACCAATTGTTCTCTAGTTTTAAAATCTATCGTAACCTGTAGCATATGTGTCTAGCACTAGAATCAGTAACCTCAAGTAAACAATTTTCGGTTGACTTCCAAATATTACTTGACAATTACCTACACTTGGGAGTGCATGAATCAGGTTATATAATATTTTTGGTGCCATTACTGGGGATCCATACTATTATGTTATACCCTATTATGGCTAAAGTGCTATTTACTTGTGTGGTTTTGATTTTTGTATAACCGGTTGGCAGTTAGTGTGTAATAGTTAACTTGTTTGATCATACTCAGTTCTATTTCAACTTCCATTTATTCCAACACCTGTTAATAACAATTAGACACAGCCAATAATGACAGTAACAATGGACTTGGGGATCAAACCACAAATGATACTAAAGCCAATATGGAGGCAATGGGAAGTCTATGTGACTACTTACAACCTAATAGGACACCCAACCCTCCTACATTATTTTTCCTCTTAATATAGCGCATTTTGAGATCAAATAAGGTGTTGTGCAAGTATTCTCAAAGTTCTACGAGATGGACAACGAGAGCCCTTATTTGCAACTTTGAGAATTTGAAGAAGTCTGCCCCACTATCAATCTATAGAATATCATCACAGAACAGTTGAAGATAAAGCAATTGCCATTCTCCGGCAAAAGAAAGCAAAAAATGTGGTTATGCTCAAGGAGGTCGAACTCAATTAGAAAATGGGATGAGATGCAAAAGAGTTCCATAAGAAGTTATTCCCTTTGCATCAAACTTACTATTTGTATAAGCAAATTGTTATCTATCATCAGAAAGATAACGAAATATTTTTCAATTGTTGAGATAAATTTAAAGATTTGCTGCACTCATGCCCACATTATGGCTTCGAGGTATGAAGGATGGTAAACACCTTCTATGAACGTTTAAATATTATAACCAAGCAATTCACAAAAACAATATGTAATGGTGAGTTTGTAAGTAAGGGTATTGAAGAAACATGAAAATATCTTAACTTCCTTACTGAAAACTTTCAAGTTTGGAATACTGAGGATACTTCTGAAAGGTGTCAATCTATAATAGCATCTCCAAATAGTGATGGACTAATCAACCTAGGTGAGACTAAGGATATAGATGCAAAACTAATAACTCTTAGCAAGAAAGTTGACGACTTACTCATGAAAAGACCGGAAATAGTGAAGGTAATGGAGAAAGTACAAGAGATCTATAACATTTGCTAGTCACAAGTTATAATGACTAAGCTAACGTCTTCAATGCAATTCCTTGACAGATAAATAATAAATATTCATCGATATACAACTATGGTTGGAAGAATCATTCGAATCATTAGTGGACGCAAAAATCCTCAACAAGGAGTACACCCAATCTACAAAGCTAGTTATGACTCAAGCACCGCAACAATACGTTTCCTCCAGCAGCAACAACATCAGCTCTGGTGTATCATCTACCACCAAAGTGCAACTTGGAGAATAACAATGCCTAGATATATCAGTGCATGGACTAGATGATACACGCTTTGCAGTAATTTGTACAATCGCAACAGATTATCAATAGCCAAAATGTGACAGTTTTCAGCAATATAAGGGTACAAATAAGCAATTTTAACTCAACAATGCAGATATAAGAAAAAGATAAGCTTATGTCCCGACCAGTAGAAAGCAACTTAGGCAAGATTGAAGGTATGAATGCTATTTCTTCTACATTATATTGCGATATGCCTGATATGACTGCAACAATAAGTTTATAGAGTGATAAACTGCTCAATAAACCAGTTTCAAAGATCAACAAAAAACGAACAGAACAAGGAGATGATTTGGCACAACAAATTAATGATGTTACAAATTCTACTTTACCAACTTATAAGCCTTTTGTACCATCCTCACAATGTATAAAGAATAAGAATATAAGTACCTCCTATGCTAAAATTCTTGATGTTTTTAAGCTGATACTAATTAATATACCGCTGCTAGAAGTAATCAAGCAGGGTCCCGCATATGCCAAATTCCTAAAGGACATGTGCACTGCAAAGAAGGCTATAATTTCAAAAGAAGACATTTTTAATGGAGCCGGTAAATGCATTATTTTGCTTAAAAATGCCGCTTAAGTAAAAGGATCTAGGCTGCCGAATGATTTCATCTGTGATTGGATAATACAATGTAGATAAAGCTCTCCCCAACTTAGGTGCTAGCGTCAATCTCTTATTGTTCACTATTTATAAATCGCTAGGCTTGGGAGATCTAAAACTAACTCTAATGACATTATAATTGGTAGATAAATCTGTGTGACAACCAAAGGCAGAAATCAAAGACGTGCTTGTGCAAATTGATAATTTGTTACTTTTTATTAGACTTTACTTTATTGATACTACACATGTCACTAACGCCATTTACATATATCAGTTATTCTTGGACATCCATTTTTAGCCACAACTAACACAGTAATAAATTGCAGGAACGGAATGGTGAAATTATCATTTGGCAATATGACTTAGACTCATTGTTTTTAGTGTCCACGATCAACCAAATTTTGATACAAAAGAAATGCATGGTGGTAACCTGATTGAAGAAGTTTGTGGAGAGGATGGCATCATGTCTTTATGCATCTGCGATCCTTTGGAGATGGCATTAGTGGCTGATACTAAATTTCTTGATATATTCAATTTAGATGAAGTTATTCAATTCATAAATTGCATGAATGTTGCTTATTGTATGTAGATGGAAGTTTTCAAAAAGTTCCATAGACGAAGAAATTAGTTTCCTCTAGAGTATAAGCTCAATCGCTTGAGCTCAAACCTCGAACAACGGACCTCAAGTATGCATCTCTGGGACATAAGGAAACCTTCTGGTGTTCATCTCAACATATTTTAAGGAGAAGTATAAAGATTATTTTGTTATTCGTGCTTTGTACGCACAACAAATCTTTGGAATGAAATGTGACAGACATCAAAAGTAAGGATTCCCTCATTTGTGCACATCATATAGCATTGAAAGACAATGCCAAATCCATCAGAGAAATGCAACACAGACTTAGCCTTGCAAATGAAAGAGGAGGTCAAGGCTAACGTGTTAAAGCTCCTTGACATATGTATTACCTATCCAATCATAGATAGTAAGTGGGGGAGTCTGATGCATATTGTTCCCAAAAGAGTGGGGTAATTATTATTCCAAACGAGGACAGAGAAATGGTGCCAACTCACATTGCTTTGAGTTGGCATCACTGCTTTGAGTTGGCATACGTGTATTGACTATAGGAAATTAAATCTAGTAATAAGGAAAGATTATTTTCCTTTACTATTTCTTGACTAGGTCCTTAGAAGAGTTGCGAATCATGAATTTTATTGGTTTCTAGATGGTTATTTTGGTTACGATCAAATTGAAATTACTTTAGAGGATCAAGAGGAAACCACTTTTACCTACCCCTTTGGCACTTTTGCTTTTAGACGAATGTCATTTGGACTCTATCATGCACCAACAACCTTGCAAAGATGTATGATTAGTATCCTTAATGACATGGCATAAGACTACCTAAAGGTTTTTATGGATGACTTATCTATATTTGGAGATAGTTTTCAATTAGGTTTGACCCATCTAGGAACTATACTAGACGTTATGAACAAAAGAACTTACTCCTTAAATAGAAAAAAAAAATGCCATTTTACTGTATAAAATGGTATTGTTCTAGGACATATAGTGTCATTCAAGGGAATGAAAGTAGATAAGGCGAAAAACGAGTCCATTTCTAAAATATCAGTTCTCCAAACAATAAACTTATATGTTCACAACTATGACATACTGGCTTTTATTGAAGGACCACTAAAGATTTTAGTAATATTGATAGATTTCTTTCTCACCTTCTTGTGCAAGATATGCAGTTCGAATAGATACGTGCATGTCAGATAGCGTTCGACACACTTAATGAGAAGCTCATCTCGGTACCATAATGCAACCTCCAAATTGGTGACTACCTTTCGAGATCATGTGCAACGTAAGTGATTGCACAATTGGAGCAGTGCTTGGGTAGTAAAAGGATAAAAAACCCTATGTAGTGTACTATCCTAGCAAGATTCTGAATAATGCACAAATTAACTATACAACCACATAGAAGGAGTTTCTAGCAATAATATTTGCTCATAATAAATTCCGTTCATAAATACTTATTTCCAGTATCCATAGATCATACCTTGATTATATCCAAATTTCATATATGTGTTAATTAATAAATTTAACTAATAACAATATTATTTTTTATAATTTTGTGCTCTTAAAGAAATATATTCCTACTGTATAAGACCATGTGTGATCTATGTAACTGAAATAATTATAGCAATAACCATATAGTGATATGATCTTGGGGGAGTTGACTCATCTGAGCCGATTTGTCTTTCTATCATCTTTAAAATCAATTAACACATTTCATGCCAACTACTCTCTATTTTCAATTCTATCACAATAAGTTGTATAAGTATCAAGCACTAGAATCAGTATTCTTGGGCAAATGATTTTAGGTTGACTCCCGAGTATTATTTGACAATCTCTTGTACTTGGAAGTGCACTAATTAGATCAAATCAACACCTTCTGAGATCGATTCAAAGTCTAACTTTGCTACGACTTTAATTATCATCTCTACCTTGTCATCTCTTCTATGCCAAGCTACATATTCGGTTCGAATATGCTAAACCTCCGGTATAATAATAAAAGTTAAAATAGTTTATATTAACCACATATTTCTCCACTAAAAAACTCAATTACTTTATATATTTATGGAAATCATTATAAATTACACTAATTTTTTTCTCATATTTGATATGAGACTATTTGAGCTGGACATTACATTCTACCAATTTTTAGAATCTGACATCCTCATCAAAAGAGCATAGAAAAACGTTAATACTTTACTAGACAAAGTGGGATTCAAGTGGTGAACCTATGGATTCTAGATGTGGCTCTCATGAATTCAATAGGTGACACCACTTTTGCATGGCACTTTGTACTATACATCACTTACTTCCATATGGCAATTAATTTCGCACTCTTCTGCTAGTATCTTGCTCTATACCACTATAAGATCTATTACGTTCCACTTACAATATACGATATATGAGTACGTATAATAAATATTGACAACATATTCAATTTGAATATGTTAAACCTCTGGCAGAACTACAAGAATTAAAATATTTTATGTTAACTACGGAATCCTCCACAAAAAAGGTTAGCTATATATATCTTTATGAATTCATAAAAAATATTATAAACTATATAAACTCTCATCTCACCCAATGTGAGAGTATTTGTACTGGGTATTACTTTTTGATTGCCCTCTCGTGTCAATATCCCTCTCTCTGGTTTGACTTCTAATCCTTGCCTTCTATCGAGTCTTTAGCGTTAGGCTATACGCCTTCCATCGAGTCTCTAATTCTTTACTCTCCCTCGATCATGGCCGACTCATCTTCCTCTAAAATCGTTGAGGATCCCCTAGTTATTGATGTTCTGATTGCCGAGTTTGATGGGTAGGAGCACTCTTTATCTTCTTCTAGTGACGTAGTGGCTGATTCGGCTCATCAAATGAGTACGACAAATCTATACATTACTACAAGGAAGTCAAGATTCTCATAAGTCTAGTTACATGGCCATCTGATGGCCAAGTTATCCTTCCGCCTCCCAGTGCCGAATTATTACTGCACAAAAAAGATACATTTGCATGTATTTCCACGCCCTCCCATTAGATCTTAGATTTCCTATCTGCCCCTTAATTTCTTTGTTCCATCCTCCAACTTTACGAAATCAGCTTATATCAATTTACTCCCAATTTGATAGGTACAGTTTTACCTTTCCTCGGTTTTTGTACATTCTTTTTCCCTTCCCACTTTCACAAAATATTTAGGATTTTTCTTTCACATGAAGTCGTCGAAGGACCACAGCTCTTGGGCATAATTCTTGGGTCGGGTGAAAAGGAAATTATTTCTTGAGTACCCATCAAATAATAAATCATAAAGGGGAAAGCATATATGTGAAACCGGGCCGGACAATAGCATTGCACACTTTCGTGAGCGTCGCAAGCATATGAGTTACTCGCCAGCTTTAGACCTAGTGCAACTATGTGAGTTGTTTTCCATTTGGTAGAATATTGACTATCTCACATAGGCATCATCTTAGTTGTTGTAGGCACTAGCAATGTCGAAGGCGAGATTAGGTATTAATAAGTTATTTTTTATTTAGGGTTAAGTATAAAAACTCCATTGTAATATATATCTACTCTAAATCAAGAGACATATTTTTTTATTGATTATTTATTTAGGAAACTTTTGTGTAATTATTTTAGAAACTTTGAATGAATAAATGTAGTTGTGTATACTTTTAAAATATTAAATTATTATTTTAAAGCCCATAAAATATTTTCATACATTTTTCTTAAAATTCATAATCTATTTTTTCTAAATAATTAAGTCATTTCTATAAGATCCCATTATTCATTTTTAAAAAATATATTATTTTTTTTTATTGAGCCCAAGCCCATTTTTTAAGCCCAAACAAAAATTAATTTGTGTAAAACTAAATATTGCTTGAGGCATGACTTGAACCCAGAACCTATTCCTACATAGATACTCCAAATCACCATGTTACAAGGTAGAATTTTAATTAGCTTAACCCTTTCCTAATATTTGCCTCATTTTAATTCCCATCAATTCATCTTCTTCCTTCTATATGTCTTAACTACCTCTCTTTCAATTTGTCATTTGACAGCGACTATCACATGTTTAATTCTCTTTTTCAAATTCAATTACTCCACTTTAATATACCTATCCATCACTAAAATGATGTGTATTTACCTACTCAAATTTGAACTTAATCCCCATCATAACCCACTAATTTCTCCCTCTAATCTTTCATCCCAACCCTATTTAAACGGAAAATTTTATTTGCACAAGAAAATTTACTTTTCACTCATAATTTTAAAACTTGTAAATATTTACAAATTTACCGATTATTGTCTTGACTAAGTTACCCTTCCTTCCTCCTTGGTTTCTTGCCATGTCTTCGGACTTGGAGTCTGAACCTAACCTGATCCCTATTCAAATTTGAACTTAATCCCCATCATAACCCACTAATTTCTCCCTCTAATCTTTCATCCTAACCCTATTTAAACGGAAAATTTTATTTGCACAAGAAAATTTACTTTTCACTCATAATTTTAAAACTTGTAAATAATTACAAATTTACCGATTATTGTTTTGACTAAGTTACCCTTCCTTCCTCCTTGGTTTCTTGCCATGTCTTCGGACTTGGAGTCTGAACCTAACCTGATCCCTATTCCGTTCGCGAATCCGCCATTAACTCTCTCCCCTCCGTCGCCTCTCCCTCCTCTGTGCTGTCTGCACCGACCATCTCGAATCCTTATCCAAAATAAGATCCGAATCCGACGCCGTCAAGGAACTCCCGTGCGGCAACCTCGGCGTCAAGGAAATCAAAATATATTTATATACCTCTGGCTGCTGCAGAACTCCGATAGCTTCCCCCGATTGGAGAAGATGATGACGGCAGACAGCTCGTAGGCCTTCTTGAGAGCCCATTCCTCCTCTTAGCAAAAGTCACCTGCCTGTTGATCTGGTTCTCTATCTTCTTCAGCTAAATTCACCCCCTCACCATCTCAAACCAAAAAGAAAAAAAGAGAAGAAAAACTTAAAATTTCTTAATTATCCTTCAGCCAAAATTAAATTCCCCAAAAGATAGAGAGCCAAATTAAAGGGTCAAGAGCAAGAAGAAGGCAAGCTTTGCTCTAGTGGACAATGAGGAGCAGCTACAGTGCGTCTTTGCTGTTTATAGCTAAAATAGACACAGCCTTGATCATATTTTTGTCGTGTTGCGATTATTGCTCTTGGGATGGGGAAAATCCTTAAGAACGGTGGGGTTTTCTGACAAATGTCCCCTGCTGCGGTGGACGCACGTCGGGTTCTGGTTGGGGGTTGTTATGCAGGACTCTGAGAGCCATGTGACCGAACCTGAGATTGCCTCGCAATTTGGTGTTTTGAGAAGATGGGTAAAGATGGAAAAACGTTTAGGTGGGAAGAGTAAAATGAAGGTATTTTAAAATAGGAGTACAGTGTAAAGAGTAATTAGGACTTCGAGAGTAAATTACCGTACGCAAATAGAATTTTCCTATTTAAACACTTCCAATCTCCATGAGTCTTTTGAAATTATCTCTTAAAGCACTCCTTAGAACTCCAGTTTTTCTTGCATACCTCTCTCTTCCTTTCCTACACCAATTGCTGGAGGCTCGTCAACCACTTAAAGAGCTACCTCATGAGCCCTCTCTGCTATCCGGATATTCACTACACTGCTTGAGTCGCCCCACCGGCAACCACTGCAATTGGAATATCTCTTACTAGAGCACCACTCGCCAGAGTGCCTTCCCCTCCTCATCAACCTTGGAATTCATTGAGAGACAAGATTCATCTCTTTTCCTTAATAAGATTATATTTTATTGAATTTAGGTAAATAATCCCATAATAAGAATCTAACTAAAATCTTTAGCACTATTATAAATCTAATAAGTCGATTATCATAACCATTTATTTGTTTCAAGGTCGCTAGCCTTTCATGATGAAAAACATACTTTTTGTACGTATTTAAAATTCAAAAAAAATTCCTAAAATCACAAAAAATTCAGTTTTAGCTATTTTAATACTTTTATAATAATTTGCTATGTAGATATTGATTTTGATTAGAAACTTGAGTGTGAAGTTAATTAACGAATGCATTTTGGGCTATGGTGAGTGTAACGCCCCACTTCCAGTAGTGTAGAAAGCTGGAACGTTCGGCGTCGAATGATAACTCAACGAGCCTCAAACAAAATATTACAGTCACTATTGTAATTTAATATGAATGACATACAGAGATAAATGAATATTTTTTTTTTGAAAAACAAAGAGATAATAAATTCCTTCAAACAAAATCTGCAATGTCACCATAGATAAATTCTTTCTGAAAAAAAAGGGACTGTCTCATATGAAACTAAATATAGCGCCATGTGCACTTATTACATTTCTCTAAAAAGAAAGCAGCTAACAAAATGAAGTAATCACTCCTGCAGATCTGCTTGTTCCTGAAAGTACAAGATATCATGTTCTGCTACTGGTGGGTCTACTTCTTGATAGAAGTCTGCATCTGGTCATGCATAACCAGGATCGTCAGTAAAGCGATCCAATATTAAATAATAAAGAACAACAAAAAAATAATAAATAATAATATCCCAATGTCAGGAACAATCATGCAAATGAAGGGCAGAAGGTTTTACGTATTTATATTTATCATTACTATTATTTTAATCGATATCTTTTAAATTTTTACAGTTAATGTCTTTTAGTTATGGTATTTGAAAATTCAAGAAAATATGAATATAGCTGAGCTGAACGCATCCCCGTCTACCCCCGGGAAAACGGAACAGTAGTTGATCGGAGCCTATCCCGATCCTCCCAACAATGGGAAACAGTGGCACAGTAAATTGATCGGAGCCTATCCCGATCCTCCCACAAGTGGGAAACAGTAGCACAATACAGTTACGTTCAGCCGTCTAATTCATATGAACCTAAATTTTTCCCAAATCCCCAGTGTATATCAGGTTCGGTATTAACTGTCAAATTTTAGTATCAATTAGTGATTTCAGAAATTTTAGTTCAGTATGTAGATTGGTGATAATAATTAAGTTCAGGGTACAGTAACAATAACAGTGACATTTGAGGAACAGTATAACATTACAGTGGTTAATTATCTATCACCAATCATATACAGTAGCAGTTTGCATTTAAACAGTGTTTTATCTTACTTCATATCAGTGTTATCTTTCTTTTCCTTTCAATATATAATAAAAATTTGACTTAAGACTTATAACATAACTTTCTGGATTATATGCATATTTCAAAAAAATATAAACGTGTGGATTTTATTTAATCACTCTTAAAATAACATGTCTGTGGGTCCAGATAACAATAGTAGTTACATGTAAAAAGAAATCGGGGTAGTTCTAAATGCGCGCCACATAACACACAGTAAGGTGATTTGCAACATAAGGAAAATAGTGTTCTCTAAACTTTATTCAAGTTTGTTCAAAAACCACAATTTTTCTGACAAGTATACTAAAAGAGAAAGGAAAAAGTATATATAACTTTAATGATTTAAACTACAAATTCATACATAAAGTTTGCACTCCATCTGTCAAATAGTGAATCATAGCTAAGCAAGCAGCTGACAATTGAGTTCTTCCCTCAGAGGACCAGAAGCCAATATATAAAAATGGCTAATCAAATCACCTTCACAAATATTGGGTTAGCATGCCTCCTCTAATCATTTAAACAATTCATTTTAGGGAAACAACATTGGGTGCTGGGTTAAAGTCACTTATGCGGTCATGAATTTGACTCGTGCAAAAAAAGTCCAGCACCAGAAAAGAACAACAACCCCCATTCCCAAAACACACAAACCCACCTTTCCTTCTCACTCCATCCCTTCACCCTTACATGCAATCAATATGATACATATGGAATTCATTGCAGAGATTTTGTTGAACATCAATGGTTACCGAACCTTATGGCATGATCGAGTCCCCTTGCCCATCCGCAACCGAACACAGAAAGGGGGAAAGAGAAGATGAAGAAGAAGCACATGTGCAAGTGGAAGGGGAAGTGGAAGTAGAAGCACAGGAAGATGTGGAAACGGAAGCCGAAGAAGCACAAGAAGATGCGGAAACGGAAGCCGAAGAATAAGCATAGGAAGATGCGGAAGCGGAAGCCGAAGAAGCACAAGAAGATGCGGAAACGGAAGCCGAAGAAGAAGCACAGGAAGATGCGGAAGCGGAAGCCAAAGAAGCACAAGAAGATGCGGAATCGGAAGCCAAAGAAGAAGCACAAGAAGATGCGGAAGCGGAAGCCGAAGAAGAAGCACAGGAAGATGCGGAAGTGGAAGCAGAAGAAGAAGAAGAAGAAGATGCGGAAACGGAAGCCGAAGAAGAAGCACAGGAAGATGCGGAAGCGGAAGCCGAAGAAGCACAAGAAGATGCGGAAACAGAAGCCGAAGAAGAAGCACAGGAAGATGTGGAAGCGGAAGCCGAAGAAGCACAAGAAGATGCAGAAACGGAAGCGGAAGAAGAAGCACAGGAAGATGCGGAAGCGGAAGCAGAAGAAGAAGAAGAAGAGGAAGAAGAAGAGGTAGCAGCAGGTGCAGAAGCAGAAAGAGAAAAGAAGAAGAAGGAGAAGAAGAAGCAGAGGTAGCAGCAGGTTGCTACCTCGCCATGTCAGTTATGATGATGAGTGTTTGCTAGCAACATGAATGTCTGATTTACATAATTGCCTCCATACAAAGATTAAGGGAACAACAATAAGAAGAAGAAGCGGATAAATAAATTGCAAACCATGTGAAGACAGTATCATGCAGCCAGAGGCATTTTAATGCTTCCATTGTCAAAGAGGAGGCCGTACACAATTCACCAGAAAGGAGGAGTTGCGTGCGCGTATCAAACCCTAGCTCTACTCCAATCTATAAAACCTCATAGGCATCGATGAAATTTATCCTAATGACAATTTATTTGACTGCCTAATCAAGCAAGCTGACAATGGTGAAAATTCAAATTTTATTCTTGTCAAATATACCTTCGTCTGAAACAAATTAATAAAAATATTCTAGTCAATCACGATTGTTAAATTCATAGAACTATCTTTAACAAAATCTATAGGACTATTTTCTATTTTAATATTTATGCATCTAAATAAAATAGGAATTATATAAAGAACAAGCATAGCATGTTAAGTGAGTTTAAAAACTCACCTTTGGCTGAGTCGTTCCCCTTCCTTACTTCCGCTCTTTTTCTTCCCGTACGTCCTGCAAGCGTTCCAATTTCTTAGCGTTCCAGAAGAGAGATGAGAATGAGGTTTTGGATTAAGATATAGCCTACTTAGTTGAGATCCAACAAAATATATATATATATATATATATATATATATATATATATATATATATATATATTTGGTTAAGATTTGATTTCCTTTCACCTATTTAGATTTATATCCAATTTTTCTCAACTATTCAAATTTATATCCAAACAAATCCCAATATATATTTATATTTAATATTATTATTATTATTTTCAGATTTTTTTTCAAAAAATTTGAAAAAAATGGTCGTTACATTCTACCCACCTTAAGAAAAATTTCGTCCTCGAAATTTCTTTAAACTTAAATGATGGAGAGAGGTTATACCTTTATTCAAATAAGTGTGGAAAACGCTCTCGAATGTCTTCCTCTCGCTCCCAGATTGCTTCCCGATTAGAATATCGATTCCAAGAAATCAACACAAGTGGAATTACTTTGTTCTTCAAAATCTTCTCCATTCGGTCAAGTATGGAGACTGGTTCTTCTGGATAGGAGAGGTCTGGTCCAATCTCCAGTTCTAAATAGTCCACGCTATGCTTTTCATTATGAACGTATCGTTTTAACTGCGAGACGTGGAAAACGTTATGTACTTGCTCCAGTGTAGACGGTAGTGCCAGGCGATAGGAGACCTTGCCTATCCGTTCTAAGATTTGGAAGGGTCCGATAAATCGTGGGCTTAACTTCCCACGATTGCCAAAGCGAATGACTCCACGTGTGGGCGACACCTTCAAGAAAACTGAGTCCCCAACTTGAAATTCCAGAAACCGCCGTCGTTGGTCTGCCCAGTTCTTCTGTCGATCTTGGGCTGTTCTCAGATGTTGCCTTAATTTTATCTACTGCCTGGGTAATCATCTCTGGTCCAAGCAGTTTTCTTTCTCCAATATCATCCCAATATAACGGAGACCTACATTTCCTTCCATACAGAGCCTCAAATGGTGCCATCTTGATGCTTGCGTGGTAGCTATTATTGTAGGCGAATTCCACTAGATGCAGGTAATCCTCCCATGAGCCCCCGAAGTCAAGCATACAGGCCCTCAACATATCTTCCAATGTCTGGATAGTTCTTTCTGATTGACCATTTGTTTCTGGATGATATGCTGTGCTGAATTCTAATTTTGACCCCAGACTATCTTGCAATTTCTTCCAAAACAGAGAGGTGAACCGAGCATCTCGATCCGATACAATACTGACTGGCACACCATGTAATTTTACCACTTCACGCATATACTTCTCTGCCAACATTTCGGTAGACTGTCCTACACGAAATGGTATGAAATGCGCTACTTTAGTAAGGCGGTCCACAATCACCCAGATTGCATTATTACTCTTGGGACTACGTGGCAATGCGGTAACAAAATCCATAGTAACTCTTTCCCATTTCCATTCAGGTATGGGTAGAGGTTGAAAGAGTCCCGGCATTCTTTGATACTCTGCTTTAACTTGTTGACAAGTTAAGTATTTGGAGACAAACTTGGCGATGTCACGCTTCATTCTATGCCACCAAAAATATTGCTTCATGTCTTGATTCATTTTTATTCCTCCGGGATGGACTGAATAGACTGAACTATGAGCCTCTGATAATACTTCCTGTCGAATTTCTCCTTTGGGCACACACAACCTGTTGCCAAATCGAAGAGGCCCATCTGTGTGAATACATAAATCTGCTCTCCGTCCTTTTTCTATTTGTCTTCGCATTCTTTGCAACTTAGGATCATCTTTCTGAGCTTCTTTAATTTTCTCTACCAATGAAGGTTGAAGTTGCAAAGCCAGCATTTGAGCCTCAGCACTGGGTAAGAAAATTTCTAATTCTAACTTTATAATCTCTTCAAGTAGCTCTTTTTGCTGAGTTAGAACCATTGCCATTGGCTTCCTGCTTAAAGCATCTGGTACCACATTGATCTTACCCGGATGGTACTGCAAGTTGATGTCATAATCTGCCATCAATTCAAGCCACCTTCTCTGTCTCATATTAAGTTCTTTCTGTGTGAAGATATACTTAAGGCTCTTATGGTCTGTATAAATCTCTACTCTACTACCCAACAAGTAGTGTCTCCAAATCTTCAATGCAAAAATCACAGCTGCAAGCTCCAAATCATATGTGGGATAGTTTTTCTCATGTGACCTCAATTGTCTAGAAGCATAAGCTATGACCCGTCCCCGTTGCATCAACACACAACCTAGCCCTTTGCCGGACGCATCACTGTACACAACCATTTCTTCGGTCCCTTCCGGAACGGCTAATACTGGTGTTGTTGTGAGCCTCCTTTTCAACTCATTGAAAGCTGCATCACATTCAACTATCCAGTCGTACTTCTCTCCCTTCCTCAGGAGTTTGGTCAGAGGCCCTGCAATCTTAGAAAAGTCCTGAATGAACTTTCGATAATAACCTGCCAATTCCAGAAAGCTCCTAACTTCTGAAACAGTTTTCGGAACCGGCCAATCCTTCACTGTTGAAACCTTGCCAGGATCAACAGAGATTCCTTCTTGAGAAATAATGTGTCCCAAAAATGAAACACTCTTCAGCCAAAATTCACATTTGCTGAGCTTCCCATATAATTTCTCTTTCCTTAGCGTCTCCAAGACTATCCTTAAATGCTTAGTGTGATCCTCTTGAGTCTTAGAATACACCAATATGTCATCTATGAACACCACAACGAATTTATCCAAATATGGAAGGAAAATTCGATTAATTAAGTTCATAAAAATTGCAGGTGCATTTGTTACTCCGAATGACATCACTAAGAATTCAAAATGCCCATATCGAGTTCGGAATGCTGTTTTAGAAATGTCTGACTCCTTCACTTTCACTTGTTGATATCCAGACTTAAGGTCCAACTTGGAAAATACCTTAGCACCGCCAAGTTGATCAAACAAATCATCAATTCTCGGTAGTGGATACTGATTCTTTATAGTGACCCTATTCAATCTTCTATAATCAATGCATAATCTTTTGCCTCCATCTTTCTTCCTAGTCAAAAGTACTGGTGCACCCCAAAGGGAAGTACTTGGTCTGATAAAACCTTTAGCTTCCAACTTGTCTAATTGTACCTTAACTTCCTTTAGCTCTGCTGGACCCATTCGATATGGTGCTTGAGAGATTGGTGTGGTGCCAGGAAGAAGCTCGATGGCGAACTCCACTGTCCTGTCTGGTGGTAGTCCTGAGAAATCCTCGAAGATATCTAAGAACTCCGACACCACTGGGATGTCTGCCGGTATGACACCCATTTGGATTATTACTCCCTCCTTAGGTTGAGCTCTGAATTCTGCTGGCTCCTTGGTACTGCTGCCCCTGATGAAATCGAACTCCAGGTGATTCGGTATCTTGAAGACAACGCTCCTCCTCCGACAATCAGTAATTGCATGGAAGGTACTCAACCAATCCATTCCCAGTATCACATCAAATCCGTGAGTATCAATAACCAGGAAATTAGAATAAAATTTCCTTTTACAAATCACTACAAGACACATTCTACACATTTGGGTAGAATCAATACTCCCATTACCCGTACTTATTCTCCATCTAATGTTCAGGTTTTCACAAGGTATGGCATGTCGTGTTACAAATGTAGAAGAAATAAAGCAATGTGATGCTCCTGAGTCAAATAAAACGGATGCAGGTACATGATATACTAGAATCATACCTGTCACCACATCATCTGACTTCTCCGCTTGCTCCGTAGTTAGATTATATGCTTGCCCACGTCCTTTATCCACTGTCATATTCTTCTTGGCCTGCTCGTAAACTTTATTTTGAGGTGGAAGTGGTCGCCTATTTTGACTGCTGATTTGATCCTTGGGTGGTTGTTATTGTTGGGGTGCTGGAAGACGAGGCATTGGCCCCCTGTTACTCCTTCGTGGGCAATCTCCGATCCTGTGTTCACTTGATCCACATGCTAGACATAAGTTGTTGGCATACCGACACTCCTTGATAGTGTGTTCTGACTTCTGGCAATGTGTGCAAGTGACCTTCTGTTGCGAAGAAGTAACCAGCCGTTTCTCCGCACTCCTAGCTGAAGTTTCACCCAACATTTGACTGGCCGACCTCTTGGGCGCAGAAGATTGAATCCTCCTCTCCTTATTTATTACTTGCTCTACATCCTGAGCTGCATCAATAACCTCAGCATAGGTCTCTATTCTGGAGGTTACTAAATATTTCTGGATATCTATCCTCAATCCTTGTTGGAAGCGATGAGCGCGATCTGCCTCATTTGACACCATGTACGGAGCAAATCGACTCAGACGAACATACTCCTCTACTGTCATCCTGGCCTGCCTCAAGTTAATGAATTGGTGCTCCATTTCCCTCCTGGCTGTTCTCGGAAAGAACCTTGCAAGGAAGCTCGTTGTGAAAGCTTCCCACGAGATTGGTTGGGATAGTCTGCTCTCCTCTGTTTGCCACCAAGCCCTTGCAATATTTGTCAATTGAATTTTGACGACATTTACTTTGTCGGCCTCAGGAATCCGAGCAGCTCTTAATAAGTCTTCCATCTGCATGAGCCACTGTTCAGCCTCCAAGGCTCCTACTGTTCCTAAGAAAGTTGCTGGATGAAAACGTCTGAAATCAGATATACCTCCTTGTCGCTGGTCCCTCGGTTCCGTCACACGATCTAGGGCTGCCATCACTCCCGCTCGAAAGGCTTCGGCTTGCTGTTGTTGCGCGTCGACCATCTTGCTAAGCAGTCCCAATATTTCATTGGTATCAACGGAGTTTGAGGTCGAACCGGAATTTCCCCCATTCCTATTAGCCTGACGAGCCATCCTTCTAAGGAACAAAATAACGTAAGTATTACTTAAATAAACATAATAAAAGTAAATAGATATATGTAGAAAATCATATTTACGCATATATGTGTATAGTCGTATCGAACCTTAACTACTTTAACAAAATTAAACTATTATTATATACATATACATTTTGCTGACTGTAATGATATTCAAGTTTGTTCAAATCACTGGAACAAATTTAAATAATCCGGGCTCTGATACTACCTGTAACGCCCCACTTCCAGTAGTGTGGAAAGCTGGAACGTTCGGCGTCGAATGATAACTCGACGAGCCTCAAACAAAATATTACAGTCACTATTGTAATTTAATATGAATGACATACAGAGATAAATGAATTTTTTTTTTGAAAAACAAAGAGATAATAAATTCCTTCAAACAAAATCTGCAATGTCACAATAGATAAATTCTTTCTGAAAAGAAAGGGACTGTCTCATATGAAACTAAATATAGCGCCATGTGCACTTATTACATTTCTCTAAAAAGAAAACAGCTAACAAAAGGAAGTAATCACTCCTGCAGATCTGCTTGTTCCTGGAAGTATAACATATCATGTTCTGCCATTGGTGGGTCTACTTCTTGATAGAAGCCTGCATATGGTCATGCATAACCAGGATCGTCAGCAAAGCAATCCAATATTAAATAATAAAGAACAACAAAAAAATAATGAATAATAATATCCCAATGTCAGGAACAATCATGCAAATAAAGGGCAAAAGGTTTTACGTATTTATACTTATCATTACTATTATTTTAATCGATATCTTTTAAATTTTTACAGTTAATGTCTTTTAGTTATGGTATTTGAAAATTCAAGAAAATATGAATATAGCTGAGCTGAACGCATCCCCGTCTACCCCTGGGAAAACGGAACAGTAGTTGATCGGAGCCTATCCCGATCCTCCCAACAATGGGAAACAGTGGCGCAGTAAATTGATCGGAGCCTATCCCGATCCTCGCACAAGTGGAAAACAGTAGCACAGTACAGTTACGTTCAGCCGTCTAATTCATATGAACCTAAATTTTTCCCAAATCCCCAGTGTATATCAGGTTCGGTATTAACTGTCAAATTTTAGTATCAATTGGTGATTTCAGAAATTTCAGTTCAATATGTAGATTGGTGATAATAATTAAGTTCAGGGTACAGTAACAATAACAGTGACATTTGAGGTACAGTATAATATTATAGTGGTTAATTATCTATCACCAATCATATACAGTAGCAGTTTGTATTTAAACAGTGTCTTATCTTACTTCATATCAGTGTTATCTTTCTTTTCCTTTCAATATATAATAAAAATTTGACTTAAGACTTATAACATAACTTTCTGGATTATATGCATATTTTAAAAAAATATAAACGTGTGGATTTTATTTAATCACTCTTAAAATAACATGTCTGTGGGTTCAGATAACAATAGTAGTTACATGTAAAAAGAAATCGGGGTAGTTCTAAATGCGCGCCACATAACACACAGTAAGGTGATTTGCAACATAAGGAAAATAGTGTTCTCTAAACTTTATTCAAGTTTGTTCAAAAACCACAATTTTTCTGACAAGTATACTAAAAGAGAAAGGAAAAAGTATATATAACTTTAATGATTTAAACTACAAATTCATACATAAAGTTCGCACTCCATCTGTCAAATAGTGAATCATAGCTAAGCAAGCAGCTGACAATTGAGTTCTTCCCTCAGAGGACCAGAAGCCAATATATACAAATGGCTAATCAAATCACCTTCACAAATATTGGGTTAGCATGCCTCCTCTAATCATTTAAACAATTCATTTTAGGGAAACAACATCGGGTGCTGGGTTAAAGTCACTTATGCGGTCATGAATTTGACTCGTGCAAAAAAAGTCCAGCACCAGAAAAGAACAACAACCCCCATTCCCAAAACACACAAACCCACCTTTCCTTCTCACTCCATCCCTTCACCCTTACATGCAATCAATATGATACATATGGAATTCATTGCAGAGATTTTGTTGAACATCAATGGTTACCGAACCTTATGGCGTGATCGAGTCCCCTTGCCCATCCGCAACCGAACACAGAAAGGGGGAAAGAGAAGATGAAGAAGAAGCACATGCGCAAGTGGAAGGGGAAGTGGAAGTAGAAGCACAAGAAGATGCGGAAACGGAAGCCGAAGAAGAAGCATAGGAAGATGCGGAAGCGGAAGCCGAAGAAGCACAAGAAGATGCGGAAACGGAAGCCGAAGAAGAAGCACAGGAAGATGCGGAAGCGGAAGCCAAAGAAGCACAAGAAGATGCGGAAACGGAAGCCGAAGAAGAAGCATAGGAAGATGCGGAAGCGGAAGCCAAAGAAGCACAAGAAGATGCGGAATCGGAAGCCAAAGAAGAAACACAGGAAGATGCGGAAGCGGAAGCCGAAGAAGAAGCACAGGAAGATGCGGAAGCGGAAGCGGAAGAAGAAGCACAGGAAGATGCGGAAGCGGAAGCAGAAGAAGAAGAAGAAGAAGAGGAAGAAGAAGAGGTAGCAGCAGGTGCAGAAGCAGAAAGAGAAAAGAAGAAGAAGGAGAAGAAGAAGAAGAGGTAGCAGCAGGTTGCTACCTCGCCATGTCAGTTATGATGATGAGTGTTTGCTAGCAACATGAATGTCTGAGTTACATAATTGCCTCCATACAAAGATTAAGGGAACAACAATAAGAAGAAGAAGCGGATAAATAAATTGCAAACCATATGAAGACAGTATCATGCAGCCAGAGGCATTTTAATGCTTCCATTGTCAAAGAGGAGGCCATACACAATTCACCAGAAAGGAGGAGTTGAGTGCGCGTATCAAACCCTAGCTCTACTCTAATCTATAAAACCTCATAGGCATCGATGAAATTTATCCTAATGACAATTTATTTGACTGTCTAATCAAGCAAGCTGACGATGGTGAAAATTCAAATTTTATTCTTGTCAAATATACCTTCGTCTGAAACAAATTAATATAAATATTATAGTCAATTACGATTGTAAAATTCATAGAACTATCTTTAACAAAATCTATAGGACTATTTTCTATTTTAATATTTATTCATCTAAATAAAATAGGAACTATATAAAGAACAAGCATAGCATGTTAAGTGAGTTTAAAAAATCACCTTTGGCTGAGTCGTTCCCCTTCCTTGCTTCCGCTCTTCTTCTTCTCGTACGTCCTGCAAGCGTTCCAATTTTTTAGCGTTCCAGAAGAGAGATGAGAATGAGGTTTTGGATTAAGATATAGCCTACTTAGTTGAGATCCAACAAATATATATATATATATATATATATATATATATATATATATATATATATATATATATATATATATATATATATATATATATATATATATATTTTGGTTAAGATTTGATTTTCTTTCAACTATTTATATTTCTATCCGATTTTTCTCAACTATTCAGATTTATATCCAAACAAATCCCAATATATATTTATATTTATTATTATTATTATTATTTTCATATATTTTTTTTTTCAAAAAATTTGAAAAAAATGGTCGTTACAGTGAGTTCCTTCTCGAACTTATTTTTCCATGCACTATACTATAAGATAGGAGTAACTTATATTTCAATTTTATTAAAGTATTTTTCCTTCAACAAAAACTATTTAAATAAAGTTATTCCTTATTTCCAATAATTTGCCATATCCTCATATTACATTATTTTGAATTCCATATTTATAGATGTTTATGTATTAAGTGTTATTTAATATATCAAATTTGGTAATTCCATAAACTTTATTCAAATAAGATATAAGTTATAAATTTATTAATCAGTAATTTTAGATAGAAAATTGAAATATTGATTTTATGTTGGTGATGATTGTAATATTGTCTGGAAATGGTGTCTAGTATAGAGTTCCAAAGAAAAGTAGTTATATATTTAAAAAATATGCTTGCACGGAAAACCTCTTACTTTCTTACTTTTACTTGGTTGTATGCCATTATGGTATGTAGCCAGAAACTTTTTGAATCAGTGATGAAATTTCGATAACATATAAGAACTTCTTCATAAACATTGTTGACTATAATAAATTTGAACTAAACATGAATTCGAACTAAATCAGAATCAGATTTGATTGGAGATATATTATACTGAACTTGACATATTCATGATAATTGTAAACAATACTAGTTGTAGGAAGATACTAATTGATGTGAATACTATTTTTTGTTTGTACTATCAAGTTGTATAATTGATTTTTACACATATCATGTTCGTGTAATGATTTGCTAAATCACATAATGTAAACATTTTCCCATTGTGGAGGTCTGAGTCAGTTCCAGACATCATGTGACCATTTTTCCGAGTCCATATAAGAGAAAGTTGAAACACAGATATAGTATTAGTTAGATTTTCCAATAATATATGACACCCTAGGCTACTATACTTGACATATAGACTAGAGTATAATTGTAAATATTGTAATTAATAATAAGCATTTAGGTATAAATTAACTAACTTTCATCTTTTAGTCGATATGCATTAATAATTCCCTATTTTATAAATGAATAGTTATTCTAGTTTCATCACTTTATGTTAAACTTATTTTATTCTTGTATTTTTTTTATTTTTTGGTCACAATCTGATGACGTGGATGTGCATATCAGATTTTCGAGATAGATCTATAATGCAAATTGAAAATCTAAAGTATTACATGGAGTAGCTGAAACTAGTAGATGACTGTTCTTTTATTTTCAATTTTGTACTTTTAGATTAGATTGTTTCCGCTTTTGAAATGTTATCCTCTATTCTCAGATATTTCTCTATATTTATTTTCTTCATTATTTATTGTAATTCGGTTTTGTCCATTGAATAAAAAATTTATTTTATATTCATATATTTTTATGATATGTAGCGATGATTTATTTGTACTGAGTCTTAGTGTATTTTCACAAATATGTAGCCGAATGACTTAGCTATCTAGTGTTCCAAATAGTGGGTTGTTATGTAATATTGAGATACGTCAGTAACAACCCCTATGAAAAAATTTCACAGAGAAATCCCGTGATAAGGGGTATAAGTGTAACAAAATTTATTATTTTTTATTACACTTATATCTCACATCAAAATATCTCTCTGCAAAAAATAAAAAAAATAAAAAATTCTTAATGGGTATTAGTGACATATCGCTAATAATAGTATATGGATAGTTATTGTACTTAATCATTCTATTTAACTAGGCGGCTAATGTTTAACCCTTTTATTTTGCTTGTGCAAAATTTAAACACGGTAGGTGCATGTCGACCAAGAGTAAACCTACTGCTATTACTGGCCTGTACGCTGAGAAAACCCACCTAGATGTTAGAAGAAATCTAAGTTGATGGTTAAGATCAAGACATCTGGGACAACTTCCATGGCGGGAGACTCCAGAGAAGAAAGGTTGTCAGCCTAACAAGAAGAATTCCTCCAACACGGAGATCTCATAGGCGCCTAGGGGAAATTCTAAATGCGCACCATAGTGTACTTAGTAAGCACCACACCCCATAGTAAAGTGATTTACAACATAGAGGAAAATGGTGCTCACTAAGTAAAATACAGTGAGCATTTAGAATTTCCCGTCGCCGAGGCATGGCAAGGGCAAATACCAATGCGGGTTTCTGAAGATTGGAGGAAGGGAGAAGACCCGCTCCTCAGACTATTTCGTCTATCTAGAGTAGGAACTCGATGACGACTACCTCATCCCCCTGTAAAGTTTAGAACACCACATGCATTTTTCTTACTGACAGGTTGGCACGGATGCCTCCGTCTTTCCTCATGACACAGCCTTCTTGAGAAGGGAGGGCGCACTTAAGCATCTCCGAGTTTTGGAGGAAAAGAAAAAAGATCTGGATGAAATCGATCATATATTTTCTCCATGTCAACTTCACCGATCTCACTAATTCTAAGAAGAGGTTAGAGAAGGAGAGAAGCACCCAGGTCGACAAGATGAAGCCATATGAGGCCTACTCCAAATGGTGGAGAAGAAGGTCCGAGATGCGCAATGCAAGGCGGACAATGGCGTGTTGTCTAGAAGAAAATTTTGGCTGAAGCCAACCTCCTTCAAGCCAAGAAGGAGAAGCAGATGACTGATATCAACGATGCCAATGACGAGCTTACATAATTGAAGTCGGATGCATTTCAAAAGAGGGTGATCCGAGAGTACAAATATAGTCGCCAGCTTTTGAAAGACACGATGATGTCCTACACCCCGTGATTCGAGGTGTGCAATCTTCATTCCGGACACATTACTCGGACAAGCCTGCTCGAGTTGGGAAACTAACATCATCTTAGAAGGTTGGGGATCAAGAGCTTGCTGCTCTCGTTCCCTTGAAGGATGAGGATGAGGACGAGGAAGTCGGCAGCCCTGGGGTTGATCAGCCTGTTCTGAGCCGGGAGTGGTGGCAAGTCGTAACTTGAGTCTGTGTCTTTTCTTTTTAGTTTTGGTCCAAGGTAGAAAAATCTTCGACCATTATCTCATGTTTTTAATCATTGAAAAGGCTACTATCTGTAATTACAAATATTAAGTATTGAACATTTATTTTCATTATAGTATTTGATATTGAATTATTTAGCATATTATCTATTCTATAAGAAAAGCTTTAGTTTCCAAATGCTCTTTTGCTAAACTTGTGAGCAATGGAGGTGTTGGCACAAAGTCGACTACGTATTGAGCATAGAACCTAAATATTTAAATTGACATAGTGTCGAGTACTTAATGGGCACAAAACAAAAGTTCTGTATAGGTATGTTCCTAGAATATTTAATGGGCATATCACCGAAGCTGGCAAAAAGTTGAGCACTTATTAAGCAAAAATCAACATACTTTGTGGGCATACTGTGAGAATTCTTAACAAGCATATCGCTAAAATGTACATCAGGAGCAAAGCCACGTACTGAGTTGGCATGAAATACCTTTTACACAAGGAACTGGAGTGTTATATTAGTTCACGCAAAAAAAATATAAAAAATAAAAAATAAAAATAAAAATAAAAATAATAAAAGGCTAAATGTGCTTCGCTGGTATTTTACTATACTTTTGATGGCGTGACTTGGATGTTTAGCGAATTATATTAAATGAATATAGCTCAAAAAACTCAATTGCTGCAAACATTCAAACACCAAGATTTATTGAAGGAAACATTAGAAAGTACCTTTTCAGAACCTCCTGTGGAATTTATTAAAAATTCGAAAAAAAGCTAATGAATTTCCAAAGTACATTAACAAACTTATCAAACTAAGCGAAAAACTTCCAAACAAATTTGCAATGTCCATTTTATTGATAATATTTATGCAAATAACAAGCATTCCTAGTGTGGATAAGTATATGATCCCCTAGTTCTCAGAGTTTGTAGGCTACTACAAGAAAATGGGTTTATAGTGACGATATCTTAGTGACAAGTATTAAAATTGTCACTGAAATTGATTATTTGTGACAAAAATTAAATGTTGTCACAAATATTATGTTTTTAGTGACGGAGATAAATAATTGTCACAAAAACATAAATTTTTGTGACAACAGATAAAAACTTGTCACAAAAACACAGTTTACAGTGACGCGAAAGAAATATCGCTACTAAAATATAAGGTTTTTAGTAACGACGACTAAAATTTGTCACTAAAAAATAGTTTTCAATGACGCTAACAAAAACTTGTTGCTAAAACTTAAATATTTCAGTGACAACAAAGAAAAAATGTCACTACAATTAATTTTCAGTAACGAAGGCTATAAATCGTCACTGAAAATTAAATTTTTTTTGTGACAACTAAAAAATTTGTGACTAAAACTGAGTAATCAGTAACAGAAACTTTATGTAGTCACTAAAACATAAATATCTTTTGTGACAATGAAATAACGCGTCACTAAAAATTAATATTCAGTGAAGAAAAATATAGTTCGTTACTAAAACCAGATTTTTCATGTGACAAATTGAATAATTGTCACTAAAACAAAGTTTTCAGTGAAGAAAACTAAATACCGTCACTAAAACATAAATTATTTTTGTGACAAATTACAAACATGTCACTAAAACTAATTGTTTAGTGATGAAAACTAAATATTGTCATTAAAGTTTAAATTGTTTTAGTAGCAAGTAATAAACTAGTCACTAAAATTGAGTTTTCAGTGACAAAAATTAAATATTGTTACTAAAACACAAAATTTTGAGTTACAACGAAAAAAATTTCTGGCTAAAACATGAAAATCAATTACAACTATTTTTAATGGTCACAAACAATTTTTTTTGTGAGAAATTATAAGTTACAATTTTTTTTATTTTAAAATACTTCTATAAAATTATCAATTTATAACAATCATGAAACTTCAATTATTTATTTATTTTTTTACATCTAATCTCGATCGTCTATCCATATCTTATGATACAATAACTTCTTGAATTATTAGAAAAATAATACAAATAGAATTATAATGTTTAACATAATATATATATATATATATATATATATATATATATATATATATATATATATATATATATATATATATATTTAACCTAACTTTATCTCGACCGTCTATCCAAATACTATATGATAAAATAACTCTTCAATCTATTGTAATTAGAATACAAATAGAATTATAATTCTTAACCTAATCTATTTATTTAACCTAAACCCTATCTTAGCCGTCTATCCAGATTCTATGATAAAATAAACCCTCAATCTAATTATATTTATAATACAAATAGAATCCTAATTATAATACAAATCTGCTTATTAAGAATATATAAAACCTAACTCCCACGATTCGGCCGCTTATCTATTTTATAAAACCCGTTCGATCGGCCCCTCACCCACGAACGCAGCTTCTTCCCCGCTCGCCCGCGTTCGCTGTCGTCCGCTCGCCCACTCACCGGAGATCAACAGTGCTGTCGCCCGCTCACCCGCTCGCCCGATCGCCGGAGATCAACAGCCGCTCGCCGGAGATCAACAGCGCCGCTCGCCCGCTCACCGGAGATCAACAGCGCCGCTCGCCCGCTCGTCCGCTCGCCCTCTCACCGGACATCAACAGCGCTGTGATTGCAGTCGCCCGCTCGCCTGCGCGCCGCAGTCCCTCCGCCCTCCATCCGATCCGCAGGCAACTGCTCGAACTCCGCAGTCCCTCCGATCTGCAAGCACACGAGCGCACCCACTCTTCGAAGCAGCACACGAGCGCCCGCTGATCCGCATCCAATCTGCACCCGTGCGCCCTCTCCGAAGCAGCACACGATCTCCCTCACGAAGAGCAGCGCCCTCTCTCCCTCATATTTGTAAGGAACAACGCCCGTGCCCCCTCGATCCGCAAGGAGCAATTATTTAGGTTCGACCGCTCTCCAATAGATTTGCGAGGAATCACTAGGTATGAAGTCACACGAAATTTTTTTTTGTGTTAATGTTAACTCAAATTCACAATTTATAAGCTGATGGTTTTTGAATTCAAAGGATTAAGAATATCTAGACGTCCAGTTTACATTATTTAGTTTATCCAACTCACAATCACAATTTTTAATTTACATTATTTAGTTTATCCAACTTTAGCTCTATAATATTTAAAATCAAACAATCAATTAATATTAAGAATGTCAACTGTGTTCTCCCCCATCTTTTCTTAGATTAATGCTCTTTCCCAAATACACCACATACCCAAATTCCCTCTCCAATGTTGCGTCACTACCTTTCAAACTCAACTCATTTGCTAAATGTGTTAGAATTAGTCTTTTCTTTTTGTTGTATAAATTCTTGATCTATTCCTTAAAGGTTGAACTTTGGCAGTTCCTACAGGAAACTCAACGTGCACTGGATCAATACAGGAGATTTAGGACATGCTTTGCTGCCTGTTATCAGACTGGACCTCCTTCAGAATAATATTTGATCGTACATGTCAGTTGCTTATAATATCTGATCGTACATGTCAGTTGCTTAAAATCTAGTAATTGTATTTTCCCTTGTAATCTTCTTTGGAATGGGAGGGATCTTTACTTCCTGTATATATTATGCTCCAGCTATCCCTTGGTTAACTCACTTGAGTGGTTGCTTCCACAATAAACTGCCCCTTTTAAAACAAGAATGCTAATTTTTTATCAGTTATGCTGTCTTACATCATAATCATTGTGGTATATATGTCACATGGAAGTTGCTTGCTCTCATTTGAGTTATTTCAAATGTTCCTCTGCAAGTGCCCTAATGAGAGGCTGAAATAGGGCAATAAGGCAACAAATGAAAAATAAAAATAGTTCTAGCACAAATATGAAATAAATACACTTATGAGGATAGATCTCAACAACGAAAATGTATCACAATGAAGATAGAGATTACAATAATTAAATCTTCTTTCAAGTATATTAGAGATCACAAGCGTAATTTTAATTAACAAATAACAAGCATACTTTTACGAAAGATGGGGGAGAACACAGTTGACATGCTGATATGTTGTGGTGGGTCTGCATGGTTCTTTTCTTAGAGAGAAAAGAAAAATGGAAGAAAAAATACAAATCTTTATTAACGTTCATTCTTCTATTCCTAATACAACCTATCCATTGTTATGTTACAACTCATGTAGGTAAGGATGGTATACAAGAAATGGATGGAAATTCCCAATAGAGCAAGCATTGAATATATAAAAGGAGTCGATGATTTCCTTGATTATGCTTTTTCACAGCCTGGAGTCACAGATAGAGTACGTTGTCCATGTAACAAATGCAGAAATACTGTTTATAAATTTCGCAAGGAAGTGAGACTTGACTTATTTAAGAAAGGTATTGTGAACAATTATAAAGTATGGGTGCTTCACGGAGAATAATATAAATCATATTTTCATTGGTCTAGAAATATTTTGATTATAACGTAATAATACATGTCTCATAAAAACAGAGGAATCCAATAACGGGTGAGAAAGCAGAACCAGATAATATTTGGTTAAAACAGCACACTAAATTGAATACGCAAGGAGAATTACAGTGGTTTGATGCGAAATCACATGAAATACATGTCAGTGTTTATATTATCCCTACTTTATGTTGCACTTATTTACATTCATTTACATATATTCCTCAGTTGTATCCATATATGTCCGTAGTTTTGCACTTATTTACATTCATTTACATATATTCCTCAGTTGTATCCATATCTATCCGTAGTTTGAAAATTGTACACTTTATTAAGTAGGAATTGTACCAAATCAACCTGAATCACATTGAAATTTAATATCCTATTTTATAATTATGTTTTTAAACTCTCATAAAAATTTCACAGTAATTTGATGATATTTTGACTGACAAGTAGATATATTCCTCAGTTGTATCCATATCTGTCCGTAGTTTGAATTGTGCACTTTATTAAGTAGGAATTATACCAAATCAACCTAAATCACATTGAAATTTAATATCCTATTTTATAATTATGTTTTTAAACTCTCATAAAAATTTCACACTAATTGGTTGTGATTATGACTTCAAAATAATAATTTTCTCAGCTGCACCGGTATCGGACTGGTGCATAAGCGGTGCACTAAATTGATTACAAATTATAACAAACCACCATGGATAGTTTAAAATTTTATATTCTATTTTATAAGTTTGTTTTAATACTCTCATAAAAATTTCACAGTAATTTGATGATATTTTGACTGACAAGTAGATATATTCCTCAGTTCTATCCATATCTGTCTGTAGTTTTAATTGTGCACTTTATTAAGTAGGAATTGTACCAAATCAACCTGAATTACATTGAAATTTAATATCCTGTTTTAGGATTATGTTTTTAAACTCTCATAAAAATTTGACTTTAATTGGTTAAGATTTTGCCCTCTAACTTGAATTTGTATTATGTTTTTGGAGTTTGTTTTGACCATTGTTACTAATGCCTTTATTTATTATTATTTAATTACAGGAAAAACTACATGAGCTTGTCGTAAAACAAACACAAGATGATGAACCTCAGATATCTCGTGATGACATATTGCTGCATGTGCTTGGTGAGAAATCAGGATATTTTCGAGGAAAAGGAGCAGGAAAAAGGCCTCCGAGTAAAAGACCTCAGCAGGATGTTCAGGAGTAAGTGGAGAAGGCTATAAGTGATGCTAGAGAGACAATGATGGTTGAAGTGGCTTAAAAAATTAGAGAAGAAGTTCAGACAGAGTCAGATGAGAAATTAAAGAAACAGCTAGCTGAGTCGGATGAGAAATTAAAGACACAGCTAGATGAGTGAGATAAGAAGTTGAAGACAAAGCTACAAGAGGTACGAGCTGAAATTAGAGCTGAGATGCAAGCTGAGTTCGAGTCCATGTTTCAAGAGAGAATGGCTTCTTTTTTTGGTTCTATATCACAATCAAAAAATTGATTTTTATGTGTTTATATGGATTTAATACTTTGCTGCGGACAAAAACAAGTTACAATTTGTGCAAGACTAGATCGTTTTTCTTACGAATATTTTAGCATGTTTATGTGATGAATTTTATTTTTCTATTATACATCATTGATATATATATATATATCAGCTAATTATAAAACATCTCCTGTGAATATGGTGTTTGAAAATATGAATGATTGTATATGAATGATTGTATATATTGTATTTGTAACAGATATGTGTATTAGCTATTTGAAGATGCAATTAATATCGTCACTAATAAATTTATTAGTGACAAATTGACATTTTTCTGTGACACGTACTGTCATCACAAATTAGATTTAGTGATGACGAACATCGTCACTAAAGAGTTATAATAGTGACAATATAATAGTTTTTCTGTCACAAGTTTTATTGTCACAAATACGATTTAGTCATTTTGAAAGTCATCACTGAAGCGTCGTAATAGTGACGATATAATAACTTTTTAGTGACAACTATTGTTGTCACCAATACGAATTCGTGACGATATTAGGTGTCACAAAAAAAATGTTATAGTGACAATCTAGTTAGTAATTTGTGACAAGTCATCGATATCACTGAAAACTAAGTCGTCACTGAAGAGTCGTAATAGTGACGATATAATAACTTTTTAGTAACAACTATTGTTGTCACCATTACAAATTAGTGACGATATTAGTTGTCACAAAAAAGAACTTATAGTGACAATCTAATTAATGTTTTGTGACAAGTCATAATTGTCACTGAAAACTATTTTCAGTGACGGACACTAATAGTCGTCACAAAAACCTTCAGTGATGGCCACATAAGCAACGACACTTAGTCGTCACTAAACTCGTCACTGAATATTTTCAGTGACAACTTGAAGACTTTCAGTGACGACTTTTCTCGTCACTAAAAACCCATTTTCTTGTAGTGTAATAAGTATGATTTTCTTACACTTTTATACTATTTATCTCTATTTTGTTATAAATAAATGTCCCACTCGTGCATTTAATTACGTTTTTTAGGAAAATAGGTCTTTGATTACTAATAAAGAATAAAAGTCCAAGAATTTGAGTTCTGAAGCCCAAAGCCAAAGAATTTAAAGTACATTCATATCCGTTGTGATCCAAGCTGCACATGACAAAGATAAAAAAGAATCACTTAGTTAAAGAAAAGATCAACGTAAATCAAGAAAAGATCATTCAATTAATTGAAGATCAAGTTCAAAATTGTAGAAAAACAAAAAAAAAAAAAAAAGGAAAAAGAAGAAGAAAAAGAAAAAAAAATAGAAAAGAAAAAAAAAGGGAAATAAATCCCGCGGGGCCCACCCGTGGGTGCCAACCCACGGGAGCGCTCCCGTTGGTCCCATCCACGGGTTGCTCCCGCAGTTTTACTTGCTCCCGTATTTTGATTACTTGATCCGGATTTTTGGGGATTAATTACGTAAATTTGATGGGAGAATTTGAGCCGATTGGAAGTGCTCCTCAATCTATAAAAAAAGGGAGCGAAGTTCAGGAGGGGATTCTCGAGAGTCCAAAAAAAAATTCAGAGAGAAATTTTCCAATTCAGATCAGATCATCAACGGAGTACAGAAGTAAAACTCTACGCTGCCAGAACCCACAAAAATAAAAGGGAATCGAAATCAATCAATCCCCATTCTTGTAATCTCAATTTTCTATTTGTAATTTTTTTCTTTTATTACTGTAATTCCAAAGTAAATTAGCAATATAAGGAAAGTACAATTTTTCGGGCGTACAAGAATTGGCGACCACAGTGGGAGTCTCGGCGGCGCAATCTAATCGTCAAATTCTTCTGGCTTGAACCTACGTGTCATCGCCAGGTGACAACCGAAAAAAAAAACTGAGACATCATCGCCCAATAAAATTAATAAGGCGTCATCGCCTATTAAAAAAATTATTATTATGAGGCGTCATCACTCATAATAAAAGACAAGACATTGTCAAAAAAAAAGAGTGAGGCGTCATCGCCCACAAAGAAAAAGAAAATTGACAAGGCGTAATCGCCTATAAAAAAAAAGTGAGGCGTGATCGCCCAGAAAAATTGACAAAGCTATGAAAAAAAAAAAATAGAACCGTGCGGGAGTGCTACCCGTGGGATGCACCCCGCGGGTTGAACAAAAAAAATACAATAAAAAAAATAAAAAATAAAGAAAAATAAAATAAAAATAATAAATAAAATTGAATGTACAATGGCTCATCACCTATCAAAAAAAATATAAATGAATAAAAAAAAGGGTGAGGCGTTATCGCCCAAAAAAAATTGACAAGGCATCATTGAAAAAAAAAAAGACAAAGCTAAATAATAAAAAAAAAATAATAATAGAAAAAAAAGAAGAACCGTGTGATGTGCGGGATGCAACCCGTGGTTGGCAACTCGCGGGATGCAAAATAAATAAATAAATAAATAATAATAAAATAAAAAATAAAAATAAAAATAAATTGAGAAACCTTCAGCGCCTATAAAAAAAAGAGGCGTCATCGCCCAAAAAAAAAAAATTAGACGTCATCACCCACAAAAAAAAAATTAGATGTCATCACCCACAAAAAAAATTGATAAAGTTTTAAAAAAATAATAATAATATAAATATTCAAATTAAAAAAAGAAACTGTGCAGTGCGGAAGTGCCACCCGCAGGATGCAACCCGCAGGGTGCCGAACAAAAAAAAATAAAAAACTAAAAATAAAAATAAATAAATAAATAAATAAATAAATAAAATAAAAATAATAATTAAAAAAATAATAAAATTAAAATTCAAATAATAAAAATATAATAAATAAAAATATAAAATAAAATAAAATAATACAAAATATATATAAATAAAACTGAAAAAATTAATAAAAATAAATAAAATAAAAAGTAAATAAAATAATAAAATAATAAAAAATAAAATAATAAAATAATTTTAAAAAAGAAATAAATAATCAAGTTTGGCAAAGAACCGAGTGGAAGCCAGCGAGTCACTCTCCATCTCTCTCTTCCCTGCGCTGCATCTCAGATCAGGTAAGAGATGAGATTGCAAAAGAAGACAAGCAGCATTGTCATTATGATCTTCCTTGAGTCGTGCACCCCTGAAAGAGGGTTCATATGTTGCTTCTCGTCCCATGATTACATTACTTGTGGGAGAAAGAGATCGTCTCTCTAAATTGAGAGCAAATGCAAGGAGCTCAAGAGCTCGAATTGGTTCAGTGTAAATTCATCCAAATGCAGGACTAAGTCGAGACCAAACCAGTGTAAATTGATCCTTAAGAAGTCTAGCGATGATGCTGTCAAAGAGAACCAGAGGGTGAAGTTCATGACAGTGATGGCAACAGCAGCAACAACATAAGTTCACCACCTACTCGACCAAATGCCCCAACACAATGTCGCCTCCTACAATGCCATGTCCAAATATCGGCAATGAGGTTGAAGAGGGCCACAAGCTATTTGATATATTACAAAACAAGGACTCCATCTCTTGGAACACCATGGTCAAAGCCTTGATGCTCAATCAAGAGCATGTGCAAAGCCGGATGCGAGAAATGAGGCTTTTGTCCATAATGTGTTGCTACTTATGTACATGGCTTGTGGGGAAACCATCATAGGAAGGAAAATCCTTGATGGGATTCGCTGACGAATAGCAACATTGTGGGCTGTGATGGTTTATGGGTATTTGAAAGTGGATCCGAAATTGAGGAAGCCTGATTGATTTTCAATGAAGCACCGGTGAAGGGCAGGAGAATATGCAGTTCTACGATACCTGGTTATGTGCAAAATAACTGTTTTAAGGAGGCTCTCGCATCACGCTGCTGCCTGCAGTCTACCTTGCTGTTGCTTCGACCGGTCCAAGATGAAGTTCAATATAGCGAACCCCACTATTTGATGCCATATGAAGCTCAAGATTGTTGACGACCAGAAGCTCTGTGCCTTCAATGACAAGGGGATCTCCCAAGAAGATAACGACGATGCTTTTGGTGAACAGTTCAAGGGTTACGACTTCAAGATCATGGGTGGTTATGACAAGCGGGGATTTCCCATGAAGCAGGGAGTGTTGACTCCTAGACGTGTTCACCTGCTGCTGCGCAAGGGAACGCTTGCTTCCATCAGTATGGAAGGCGCAATGGAGAGCACGAAAGGAAGTCTGTTCGTGGATGCATTGTTAGCCCCAACCTATCTGTTTTGAACTTGGACAATGAACTTACTGGCTTGACTAATGTCTAGAAACTAAGGATGAGGGGACAAAAAAAGGCCTCCAAAATTCGCAAACTGTTCAACCTTTCTAATGATGATGATGTCCACAGGTATGCCAACACATATCACCGAACTTAACTAATGCAAATGGCAAGAAGTGTAGCAAGGCAACAAAAATTCAGAGGTTCGTCAAGACAGCTTCTGTCTCTGCCTTAAAAAAAAAAATCTGAGATGAACACATTGACTGTATGATGCTCGGATAATGTTCTGTAAAAAAAAAAGAAGAAAAAAAAAGAAGAAGAAGAAAAAGGAGAAAAAGACGGCGGATACAGAGCTGCTCGAGATCCTTCACCACCTTCCTTTGCTTTCAGAAGACAAAAATGTGCCTTGTGCCTTTGATCCTTAAAAACAACCACTTGGCCAAGCTTGTGGAGTTATCAGACCCATGATTGCCCATAATTAGCAACGAAAGCAGCAAATTAACAAACTAGATACAACAACTCAATTATGTCATTGAGTTCCAGGCAAACCTTGTTCATTATCCAAGGATTCACTTCATGCTCTACGCTTGTGTTTCTCCCTCAAAGAGCTCTATTTAGCTGGTAACAAGATCAGCGAGGTAAAAGGCTTTGATTGTCTCCTCAAGCTGAACATCCTGGAGCTGCGAGCTAACAAAATCTCTACTGCTACAGGCCTTGGCTAGCTAGCTACTAATCATGCTTCTCTGCAAGCAATCAACTTAGAAGGGAACCCTGCGCAGAGAAACGTGGGAGATGAGAAGCTCAAAAAGTACCCCCTCAATCTCCTCCCAATTCTTGCTTACTATAACAAGCACTCCATCAAATCAAGCGGCACCAAAGAAATCTCAGACCATCCATCCAAACTCACTTCAAGATCAGAGCAAAAACTCCCTCGAAGAAGATCTCATACATCGGGCCTTCACAAGTTAGCATAAAGCCAGTCAGATGCAGAGCTATGCCCACGACTGAAACGCGAGTCTAATTCAAAGTGCAAGACTAAACCAGTGCACGAGTTTAACTCGCACGAGGTTATTCCAGCGTAAAGTTATTTAGACGCGAGGCTAACTCAAGGCTATACCAGAGTAAAGTTATTTAGACGCGAGGTTAACTCAAGGTTATGCCAGCGTAAAGTCATCTAGAGGCGAGGCTAAGTCGAGACCAAGCCAGCGTAAATTTATCCAGAAACGAGGTTATGCTCGCGTATGAAACTGGCATACGATGCATGGTTATGCCAGCATGGATCGCTAGGCTACGCAAGCACAAAAGCGAGGCTAATCTCACAAACTATCGGCCTAGCACAAAAAATACCAAAATACCAGGCTAAGTGTCAGCCTTGCACAGAAGAAAAAGGACATGGGGCTAAGTGTTAATTGTCAAAATGTGAGGCTAAGTGTTAGTCTTGCACAGAAAAAACCAAAATGTGAGGCTACGCCCGCATGCAACGCGAGGCCAAATCAGCATAAAATTATTTAAAATGCGAGACTAAACCACGCATACAACGCAAGGTCATGGCAGCATAAAACGCGAGGCTAAGCCTACTACAAGACTGTGAAACTAAGACTCAGCCCATGTAGAAGTATCAGAACGCGAGGCTAATACTAAGCTCTGCCTTGCATTGGAGATTTGAAGTGTCAGACTAACCGTGAGTTTTAAGTAGTCCATGATAAAGATGGAAATAATTGGACTCCATGATCAACCAAATGAGGTCTACGCAGAGGGTGAGACTCACAACCAGAGAACCTCGCATATAACGCAAGCTAAGCCCAAAGCAAGAACGCGAGGCTATGCCTGTGTACAACGTGAGGCTAAACCAATGTACAATCATTTAGAGCATGAAAGTAATTCTAGACTAAGCCAGCATGAAGTCGTCAGACGTGAGGCTAATTCAAAACTAAACCAGCGTGCATGGTTATACTAGTGCGCGAGGCTAAGCCAGAGCACAGAACTCATTCAACATACAAAAGTGAACAAAAATGCGAGACTAAGGTTCAACCCTGCGTAGCCCACTACAAAAAGAAGAGACTAATCTATTATTGCATGACGAACTCAATGGACAGTCAAACAAGTCATATGCAGGGGGTGGGATCCATATCCAGCCAAACAGGGATACATATGAAGCCAGAACGTAAAGTTATCCTCGTATACAACACGAGGTAAAGCCAGCGTAAAGAACGCGTGGTCAATATCTGTGAACAATGCAAGACTATCCAAAATAAAGCTAGCAAAAGTGTAAAAACTCCAAAATGCGAGGCTAATTTGCAACCCTGTGTAAAACAGTTGAAACGTAAGGAAGTGAGGCTATCTGGCAGCCCGCATGATTTCCATTATCGGAAGAAGATGCTAACACAAGGCTAATTTGCAGCCTGGCATGAAACCTACGGTACACAAAACCAAGCTAGTGTGCATGATTAATACAGTGTGTGAGGCTAATCCCGAGTTTGAAGATGAATCTGAATGTGAGGCTAAGTTCCAGTCTTGCATAGAAAAAAATGCAAAAGCTAAGTTTTAGCCTAGTATGGAAGTGGTATAATGTAAAGACAAGTCTCAACCTTGTACAGACTCATCAGAATGAAAGGTTAAGAGCCAGTCCCGCATAATCTGCCACAAAGATGCATAAAAGTGATTTGTTACCATATGATGAACTCTATAAAGAGCCAAATGAGGTTGACACAGAGGGTGAGATGTACAACCAGATAAACTTGCGTATAATGCGAGGTTAAGCCCGAAGCAAGAATGAAAGGCTAAACCCCGTGTACAGTACGAGGCCAAGCCAGCATAAAGTTATTTAAACCTGAGGCTATGCTCACGGGTAAAATGCGAAGCTAACTCTCAGCCTCGTATAAACTTCAAAGAATAAGAAGGTGGTCAATTGAATTACAACGATCATTCAAATGTGGCTCCTATAGGAGGTGGACCCCATACCAATAAACCTTGTGTGCAATGCAAAGCAAATTTTGCACATAATACAATACCAAGCCAGTGTAAAGTCATCTAAACGTGAGGCTATGCTCACGGCCAAAATATAAAACTAACTCTCAGCCCCGCATAGACTTTAAGAAGCGGAAGGTCAAGGTCTGCGTCAGAAACTTAAGGCGCCAAGCTAACCAGGAGCCTTGCGTAATATTTGATGAAAAAGAAGGTGGCCTGTCGACTTATAATGGGCTTGTAACTAGTCAAATGTGGCCTACTTAGGGGGTGAGACCCACGTCCAGTAAACATTGCAAACAAAACTAAACTCTGCATACAATACGGCGCTAAGCCAGCATAAAGTCATGTAAACGTGAGGCTATGTTCGCACGGAATGAAAAGTTATGCCTGCAATTAAAATGCGAACAAAACTAAACTCTGCATATAATGTGACGCTAAGCCAGCGTAAAATTATCTAAACGGGAGGCTAGGTCCATGCGGAGTGCAAAGTTATGCCCGCAACTAAAATGCGAAACTAACTCAGTGTGTAAGGCTAAACCTGGACACAAGTCCAACCCAGCGTATAACGCAAAGTTAAAGTAGCCCAGTCGTGAAGCTCTGCCAGCTTAAAATACGAGGCTAAGCCCGCGGATATAGGGCTAAAGTTGCATCTTGAATGCACAATAACAAATCGAATTGTATCTGTTGGCAGTGAAAATTTCTAAGTTAAATGGATTTTCCACAACAGAATGCGGAGCTGATTCTATAGCCTCGCGTTTGGTTATATTAACCCTGCGTTTGAATAAAATGCGGAGATGTTTAATAGCTCCGCGTTGATTCCGCAGTTTGGCTTGTATTAGCCTCGCGTTTGAGTAAAACGCGGAGATGATCAATAGCTCCGCGTTTTGGTTATTTAGCGTCGCGTTTTGATGCGATTAAAGCTCCGCGTAAGCAGATAACCAGAATCTCAAATTGATTGAGATTATGATTCTGGGCTTATCCAAATACCCGAATCAAGTCTAATCAGAATTCCATCAAAACTAAGATATTTGATTGGAATCCTTGATGAATGCGAGTTCTATTTAGATAGAAACTCTTGCATTAACCTGGGGCTATAAATACCTTCCTGGTGAAACCGTAAGGGTGGTCTTCTTTTGGGCATCGGAAGTTTCCTATCGATCTTTTGGCAATTCAAGTACGCGAGAGAGCCTTGAAGCCTTTGCTGATCATCTTCTGAAATCTTGGAGAATTCAAGTTACGCACAGAGCCTTGAGTTCGTGAAGATCAGAGAAAATCACCATCTTCTTTCTGGAGTTCTTGAGAAGTTCGAGTTACGCGAGAGAGCCTTGAACAAATCAAAACCAGAGAAGATCGTCTATATTCGGCCGATATCTTTAAAAGAGAAGATTTCAACGTACCGATCGTCCAAAGGAACTACTATAGATCCCATCGCCACAGATCCCACGAAACTATTGTAAAAGAGAGAGATTGAAGTATAAAATTCTCTCGTTTGTTCTCTTTATATATATCTTGTTCACTTTCTTTGTAATCTAAGATGTGTTCAATGGAAGGAAGCGAAGAAACTTTTGCGACGAACAAACTGGCGACCACAGTGGGAGCCGTCTCTTTCACTGATGAAGAGATTGTGGCGCAATCGGACGTTGACTTGATCGGATCCGAAGTAGACACGCTGGTCGTTGAAATCGACCAGCAGAAGTACGAGGAGTTCCTCTCCTCCGGATCAGGTGACTTGGATGAGACACGACACTATCGTCGCATGTACTCCAATGCCCGAGTGACGGGTAGAAAGGTATCCACCGAGAGACGGGGATCCTTGGAGACTGCAGCCATAGAGCCGGAGTTCACACAAGAAATCCTAGCCGAGGATGAGCTTCCGATTGCCGAAGAAGACTTGGGAACTGGACTGACCAGGACCCAACTCCGGAACATGAACCGGAGAGCGAGGCGTAGAGCCCTCAAAGCCCGCCTTGGACGCGGAGCTAACTCTAGAGGACGCGAGGCTATGGTCCCTCGCAAATTGGCTCACGCTACCCGCGAGACCAATCTCTACCGCGTTAAACGCAAAGATACAACTTGCCTTAAAAGCAAGGAAAATCCAGCGTGTGATTTTCCACGTGAGGCTGGTAATACTGGCGAGTTACGCAAGATTCCTGACACTCGCGAGTTACGCGAGTATAAAAATTATTCAAAGCCAGCGTGTGATTCTCCACGCGAGGCTATTACTGTGCCTAGCGAGAGATGCGAAGCCAGTAAGGGTTGCGCTAGTCGCAGAATACCCAACACTCGCGAGTTACGCGAGTATAAAAATTATTCAAAGCCAGCGTGTGATTCTCCACGCGAGGCTATTACTGTGCCTAGCGAGAGACGCGAAGCCAGTAAGGGTTGCGCTAGTCGCAGAATACCCAACACTCGCGAGTTACGCGAGTATAAAAATTATTCAAAACCAGCGTGTGATTCTCCACGCGAGGCTATTACTGTGCCTAGCGAGAGACACGAAGCCAGTGATACTTGCAATAAACGCAAGACTTCTGACACCCACAAGGAACGGGAAGATGATTGGCAGATAGTTGTCAGTCGTAAAAATTGCGCTAAGCGCGAAGCTATGATCTGCGTTAATCGCAAAGATAAGCCAGCACGCAAGAACTTCCCTTCACGTGGGGCTATTATTCCAGAAGCTAAACTTCCAAGGACACACCAAGCCAGCGAGAAACGCGAGGCTAGTGTGGATAAGCGCGGAGCTATTCTTCAGGCCCGCAATGTGAAACGCGAGGCTATTCCTAAGCCACGCGAGGATCGGTCCGACCCCAGAGTTAGGGTTGATCAATCAAAGAAGTTTCAGTGGATTCCTAAACATTCTCAAGAGTTGAATGGACCTCTTGATTCCATGGCTAGAGGCACTGACCTCAGGGAACATCTCTCTAAGAAGAGAGGCATAGACCAACTTCAAGTTGAACATAGTTGCTGTTGCCAGCAACTTGTGACAGCAGTATCAGCCGTGATGGATAACTGTGGCTGCAGCAAGAACATGATATCTATGTTCGACCGATTAAACGAGTCAAACCAGAATCCTGCTAAGAAGACAAGAACCACTCTCCTGAAACAAGGGAGAGCTGTAACTTCCAACATGGTAGGAAAAGTGAAGAAAATTGCAGAGACGGATGATGATTCAGAATCGAGCGATGATGAACCTCATCGTATTACTCGACTAAGATCAGGAGCCGTCCCGCCCCGAAATTATAAGAAGCTCGCAGGGGGTTCTTACGACGAGGACAGCGATAATTCCGCTATAGCCTCGTCCCCATCCTTAATATCGTCTCGGCTACAGAAGTCAGCATCGCATATGGCAGATAAGTCTGACGATATCAATCAGAGATTTGAAGCTCAAGAAAAGATGATTCGAGAGTAGCAAAAGATGATTGAAGGACTCAAAGTCATGCTATCGAGGTTTGTTGAAGATAACGCCAAAAAGGGCAAAGAAACTCTGAATGAAGAAGAATAGGAAGAGAAAGCCCTCTCGATGCATGAGGAAGAGGATAGATTTTCTTTCCATGATCCGCATGGCGAAAAGATAGAAAAGCTGCAGAGTCAACTCGAAACTTTAATGCGTAAAAAGGAGTTGAAAGAAGCTGGGGTCTCTAGACCGTATCCTCCTGAATGGAATATGATACCTTACCCACCAAAGTATAAGCCGCTCAAGTTAGAGCCATACGACGGGAAGGGATCGCCCAGTCAGCATATATATTACTTTTTGTCCCAAGCAGGACACTTAATGGGTAATGATCCTATCATGACCAAAGTATTTGCAAGTACTTTGCGAGGGCCTGCCTTTACTTGGTTCATGCAGTTGCCCCCAGGTAATATTAATACCTGGTTAGATGTTGAGAAATTATTTCTCTCACGTTTCTTCGAGAATGACACCGAGATTACGGTTCATTCCCTCCTTGCAACTAGGCAAGGAGAACAAAAAACGGTTAAAGATTTCATAGAAAGGTTCCGGGAGAAGTCCGTACATTGTAAACACGGAATGATCCAGGAAACTCTAGTCGAGACCTGTCGACACAACCTTAAGACCAATGTGCTCCTCAAAATGGGGGCAGTAGAGTCTAAGACGTGGAGGGACCTGCTCAAACAAGGAGAGCAAGCTGAAGACTTGATTCGCCGAGTCGAGGAATCCCGCGGATCAAGAAACGCTGGGGGTAGTAAGCCATATACCCAAAACAACAGCAATAAGAATAAAGGAAAAGCAGTCATGTCGTCAGAAGCTGCTCCTCAGAAAACCGGTCCTCCGCCAGAGCCAAAGCCTCAAGGACAGCGAGGATCAAGGCAAATTAGACCGCAACAAAAAAGGAATTACACTTTCAAGGCAGAACAGACACATATCCTCTTTCACCTGCTCCAGAAGAAAGGAATGCTAAAACTTCCGGAGAATAAGAAGCCAAAAGATGCGGGTAAGACTAAAGACCCCAATTACTGTCTTTATCACCGGAATGTTGGACACCCTACCAGGGATTGTTTTCCTCTTAAGAACAGAATCCAAGCACTAATAGAGGCTGGAGTTTTGACGCTTAAGGAAGAGCAGAAGAAAGTCACTGCCAATATGGCAACCATAATGGTCGGAACCCACGAGTTTCCCGCAGGAGTGACCCCAATCCCTAAGGGTAAGATGGTCACAAAGAATCTTGATCCGCACAACAAAGCCCAAGAGGGACTTGTCCCCGTAACAACCCAAAAGGGGGAAGTTATGTGGGTTCACCTCGACTTGCTGGAAGATGAACAATGGACTACTTCAAGAAGTCAAGGGAAGAAGCGGACTGTTAATGTCATTTCTGCAGATATAAAGGAAGAATATATAGCTTCGGGAACCTTCACAGATTCTGAAGAAGAACCCGAAACTATGGCCACTCATCAAGATGGGGCAGGCCCTTCCGGTACTCGATCTGGAAAGACATATCTTAAGGACTACACTAGAGTGGATCCAAAAGATATCTATGCAGAACTCGCAAAGCCTGCGAAGCAGAAAGGACTTCGTTTCCAGAAGAATCCTACCAGAGATGAAGGAGCCAAAGAAACTCCCTTCGAATTTGACATAATTGCGCAGTTGGCTAACATCCCAGCGCGAGTAACGCTTTACGAATTGTTGAGATTATCAAAATCAACACGTGAAGCTCTAAGAGAGGCCTTGGCAGACTCTGAGTCGTTCCTAGCTCAGATTGTCGAGCCGGCCATCGAAGAGCGGGACTCTTGCCCCCACTGTCATCAAGTGAGGAGGCAAGTCCCACAAATCATCTTCTCTCCAGAAGACATGCAGGTGAGGAATATAAAGCATAATAGGCCTTTATATTTCACTAGATATGTCGGGTCCACAAAAGTGGACCGAATTCAGATTGATCCAGGTTCTGCACTCAGCGTCGTGCCCAGTAGATTGATGCAGCTGTTGGGGATTTTCCTTCATCGCTTGACACCTACACACACTACCATCTATGGATTCAACGCTAATAATAGCCATCCTCTTGGTAAGATCCGATTGCGGTGTCAAATTGGAGACTTGAAAACGGAGGTTGCATGCTATGTAATTAACGCTGATACCTCCTACAATATTTTATTGGGGCAACCTTGGATCCACTCTCATATGATAGTTCCGCCGACTCTTCACCAGTGCATGAAATATTGCGATGAGGAAGGAGAGGTCCAGACACTAATTGCTGACAAGCAGCCATTCAAAGGGTTGGAAAATTACTTCACAGATGCTGCACTCTACAAGCCAGCACATGAAGCCTCCAATGACAGTCTTAGCAAGTCTCCAAAGCCCGACGACAGTGGCAATGAAGCCGACACTGAGTACGAGCTCCTTGGAGAAGATGATGGGGGTGATTACGAAATCAACCCTCACCTAGATCTTAGCTTAGGTCTTGATAATATAGTGGATGTAATAGAAAGTGAATGGGTTATTAATGAAAATGTAAAGTTAGTCTACGAGCATGCTGTAGCTACTGAGTCTGAGCCCTCTTGTACCTCCACCGAAGCGGATGGCCTGACCGAACTTGAAGTTCTGGGAGCATACCATTTGCCCCTCAGGTCTTCCCTCCTCTCTCAATTAAAAATAACCGAGGATCAAGGGCACTTCTTTGAAGTGCCTCCCCGACAGAAGTCCCAAAGGCCGATCATATTCGGCAAAGTGGCCACGTCGCCTCGACAGAGACAAAGTAGTGAAAGTGATGAACAAACATCACCTCAATTTCACTTATATGAGCAAAGGTCCCGATAGATGATGGAGAAAATGGGATATAATTTTACCCAGAAGCCGGGATTAAACTTTGGAAAAGGGAGACGGAATCTCATACCCTCGTTTAGACCGAGAGGAAAGAGCCCTGATTATTATCAGAAGACCCGCAGGGGGTTGGGTTATGTATCTACTCCACCCTCGTCACCATTAAATGATGAAGAGAGTCCTTCGGCCAAAAAAGAAACATCTCCACCAGATCATGATTCAGATATAAGTACCGGCGCTTGGTTTCAATCTTTGACAATCAATATGGTTTCAGCCACGCCAGAAAGCGACGAGGAACCAATTGATATTCAAAATGATGCTTGGGCTAGGCATATGGATACTCTCTGGGATGTCCGCTTTGAACAGCGTGACTCGCCCACAGAAGATAAATTAATACGGGTTAACATGGGAACGGAAGAAAATCCGAAACCCATTTTCATAAGCGACACACTAACTCTTTTAGAAAAAGAGGAACTTATATCCCTTATCAAAGAGTATATAGATATGTTCGCATGGAGTTATGAAGATATGCCTGGGCTTGACCCTCAAATTGCCACACACCGGTTAAATATAAAAGAAGATGTCAAACCTGTTAAACAGCAACAGAGGCGTTTTCAACCGGAATTGATGGAGGCAATAGTTATTGAGGTGAACAAGCTTATACAATCTGGGTTCATCCGTGAAGAACAACACCCAGACTGGGTGGCAAACATAGTGCCAGTTCACAAAAAGAATGGCAAAATCCGGATATGCATTGACTTTCGAGATCTGAACGCTGCATGTCCCAAGGATGAATTTTCACTCCCCATCACCGATGTGATGATCGATAATACTTGCGGTTATGAGAGGATGTCTTTTATGGATGGCTTCTCAGGTTATAACCAAATCAAGATGCACCCGGATGATGAAAAGCATACAATTTTCAGAACGCCACAGGGGGTATACTGTTATACGGTGATGCCATTCGGATTAAAGAATGCTGGTGCCACCTACCAACGCGCAATGAGCGCCATATTCAAAAAACACCTACGCAGAACAGTGGAGTGCTATGTGGATGACTTAGCAGTTAAAAGCAAAGACAAAGAAGATCATCTTCACGATTTAAGAGTGGTCTTCGATCTTATGCGGAAATATCACTTGAAGATGAATCCTACCAAGTCGTTCATGGGGGTGTCCAGCGGGAAGTTTCTAGGGTTCGTAATAACTTCAAAAGGAATTTTCCTCGACCTGGAAAAGGTAAAAGCGATTAGCGAAATGCCGCCTCCCCGCAATCTTAAGGAATTAAGGGGATTACAGGGAAAGCTCGCCTATATTCGACGCTTCATTTCCAACCTATCTGGACGATGCCAGCCATTCTCAAAACTTATGAAAAAGGGAGTGTCTTTTATATGGGATGAGGCATGTCAGCAGGCATTTGATGACCTCAAGGAGTACCTTACTAAGCCTCCTGTACTAATGGCACCAGCCCCTGGGCAGCCCTTCCTTATATATGTAAGGGCCATGGATAATACTTTAGGAGCATTACTTGCTCAATATAATGAGCACGGTCATGAACATGCCCTCTACTATTTAAATAGAACAATGATTGGGGCCGAACAGCGATATACCCCAATTGAAAAGGAATGTTTAGCCCTAGTGTTTGCTGTTCAGAAAATGCGACACTACCTTTCAGGGCAAACAATTCATGTTATATCACGGATTAACCCCTTGAAGATTCTAATGACCAAACCGGGATCCTTAAACGGCCGATTGGCAAAATGGGCGCTCTTACTATCGTCCTATGACATACATTTTGTTCCTCAAAAGGCCATGAAGGGACAGGCAATCGCTGATTTCCTTGCAGACCATCCAATTTGGTCCCAATTAAAGCAGACATCAGAAGTCAACACAGTTACCAAAGAGCAACCTTGGCAAATGTTCTTTGATGGTGCCGCGAGACGATCTGCTGCTGGAGTGGGGGTTGTGCTAATATCCCCACATAAACATATATTGCCCAACGGTTATTCATTAACAGAACCGTGCACTAATAATGTAGCGGAGTACAATGCGCTTATTATCGGCTTAAAAATAGCTCTGCAACTGGGGGTGAACCATCTAGAGGCATATGGAGATTCTAAGCTCATTGTCAATCAGATGACAGGTGAGTATGAAGTCAGACATGAATCCCTCATCCCCTATCATCAGCTAGCTATTGAGCTAGCAGGATATTTTGAACAATTCTACATATATCACGTATCTCGAAACGAGAACGTTTATGCAGATGCTCTTGCCGCATTAGCCGCAACTCTGGCAATCCCGCCAGGTGAAGCTAAAAGCATCACCATTGGTAGTAGAGAACTCCTCCACCTAGATGTGGTATCTCAAGCCGAAGAGGTATGCCAGATTGGCTTAAAGTTAGAACCCCGTGATTGGCGATTTCCGTTTGTGGATTATGCCTTGCATGGGATATTACCAGAAGATCCTAAGGAAGCCACCTCAATAAAGAGAAAGGCCCAAAGATTTTATTATGACCATAAACTTCAGACTTTGTATAGAAAGTCAAGAGGTGGTCTATTGCTACGCTGCATATCGAAAGCAGAAGCAGAACAAGTGCTGAAAGAAACACATGATGGAATATGTGGAGCTCATCAGCCCGGTCCCAAACTTGGAGACCGTATAAGAAGGCTAGGGTACTACTGGCCGAGCATGGTTACGGAAGCAATGGCATACGCTAAACGATGTCATGCATGCCAAATTCATGCTAATTTTATTCATCAACCCCAAGAATACTTGTACAATACTGTTGCAAGTTGGCCATTTGAAGCATGGGGGATGGACATTGTGGGGCCAATAACTCCCCCGTCATCCAGAGGACATCGGTTTATTCTTGCAATAACCGATTATTTTTCAAAATGGGCCGAAGCCGTGCCCATGAAAGAGGTGAAAACGACAGATGTGATCAAGTTTATCAAGCATCATGTCATTTACCGATTTGGCGTCTCTCGACGGATCATTCATGATAACGGTCTGCAGTTCATTAGTCAGGGATTCTCCAGATTCTGCAATAAGTTTAGAATCAAAGATATCGCTTCTATACCATATAACCCTGCGGCTAATGGGTTAACTGAAGCTTTTAACAAGACGATCATCAAACTCCTTCGGAAGTTCGTCTCTTCCAATAAACGAGATTGGGATGAAAAGTTGGGAGAATATTTGTGGGCTTATCGCACCACCGTTCGCACCATGACTAAAGCTACCCCGTTCTCTTTGGTTTATGGAAGTGAGGCTGTTTTGCCTCTTGAAATCCAGATACCATCATTAAGAGTGGCTTTAGCCACAAAGATGACGACAGAAGAGCGTCATCAGCAAAGATTGCAAGAACTAGAGGCGTTAGATGAAAAACGTCTCAGGGCTCAACAACAAATTGAGCTGTATCAAGCCCGAATATCTCAAACGTTCAATAAGAACGTCAAACCAAGGACCTTTAAGCAAGGAGACTTGGTTTTGGCTGTTAAGAGGCCAATGGTGCTAACTCACAAGACTAAGGGTAAATTTGAACCCAAGTGGGAAGGACCGTTTGTTGTGGAGACAGTATACTCCAGTGGAGCCTATCGCTTAATGAATCAAGATGGCGACAGGATGATGATGCCGATCAATGGCAAATTTCTAAAGAAATACTATTCTTAGTACCCCTGGAGATACGCGTCTTTTCTTTTTCTTAGGCATGCGCATTGTGCGCCTCTGACCTAAACCTGGTGAGTTTGGTTCTTAAGTTTGAACCACCTCCAGTCTTTTTATTAGGCATGCGCAGTTTGGCGCCTCTGACCTAAACCCTGGTGTGTTTGGAGTACCAAGTTCAAGTTACGCGAAAGAGCCTTGAACCGCCTCCAGTTTGGTTCTCAAGTTTGAACCACCATCAGTCTTTTCTTAGGCATGCGCATTGTGCGCCTCTGACCTAAACCTGGTGAGTTTGGTTCTCAAGTTTGAACCACCTCCAGTCTTTTCTTAGGCATGCGCAGTTTGGCACCTCTGACCTAAAACCTGGTGCGTTTGGTTCTCAAGTTTGAACCACCTCCAGTCTTTTCTTAGGCATGCGCAGTTTGGCGCCTCTGACCTAAACCCTAGTGTGTTTGGAGTACCCAGTTCAAGTTACGCGAGAGAGCCTTGAACCGCCTCCAGTTTGGTTCTCAAGTTTGAACCACCGTCAGTCTTTTCTTGGGCATGCGCAGTTTGACACCTCTGACCCAAACCTGGTGTGCTTAGTTCTCAAGTTTAAACCAATCTTCTTTTAGGCATGTGTAATTAAACGCCTCTGACCTAAAAAGTATGAATTGCCCAACGCCGACTAGGCAATGGGAAGAGAACAAGTTTCTCGCCAACCCATCATACTGGGGTAAAAGTATGAATTGCCCAACGCCGACTAGGCAATGGAAAGAGAATTAGTTTCTCGCCAACCCATCATACTGGGGTAAAAGTATGAATTGCCCAACGCCAACTAGGCAATGGGAAGAGAACGAGTTTCTCGCCAACCCATCATACTGGGGTAAAAGTATGAATTGCCCAACGTCGACTAGGCAATGGGAAGAGAACTAGTTTCTCGCCAACCCATCATACTGGGGTAAAAGTATGAATTGCCCAACGCCGATTAGGCAATGGGAAGAGAACAAAGTTTCTCGCCAACCCATCATACTGGGGTGAAAGTATGAATCGCCCAATACCGATAAAGTAAAGGGAAGAGGAAAAGTTTGGCATTTAAGCCCAAACGTAATCCTCGACAACTCACCATGTTGAGGGGATAACATGGCTAGCCCAACTCAAACGGTAGTTGGTAAAGGCTAATCAAATCCGTTAATAGCTGGGGGTTTGCTAAAAACCCCATATTAAACTTTAATTTTTACTTCGGCTCGAGAAATTGAGTATAAACGATACCGAGATAAATCGTTTTGACGACAGGTTATTTGTTGGGCAAGCAAATCTGTTTTGAAGCCGGCAAATAAAAGAGTCAAAAGAATAATCTTTATTAAAAAGGTGAAGATACAAAAAGAATTTCAAAGAAACATTGTAAGGTTATCTCTCTCCTGTTTACGAAGTTCTTATTACAAGGAAGATAAAAGCATAAGGAGAGATGAAACTATTGGCCTCCCAGGAGTCTCAATTGGTTTATTGTCTCGTCCAAATTTCTACGATGAGAAGCCTCCATGGTTTGCTGAGCTTACCTACGCAACTCATCATCACTTATTGTAAGTTGTTGCTGACGAGATTCTTCTATGGAACGATTCCTGGCCATCTCTTCCTGCTGAATCTGCTCCTGCTGGACAAGCAACATCTCCTGCTTCTTGACAGATTCTCCTAATTGGAGTTCATTTTCTATCAAGGTGGCCCGAGCTCTGGCAATCGTCTCCTGGGCTTTAGAGATGGCCGCCTGACTTTCCTCAATTCCAAAGTTTACCCTCTGCAGGTCACCAAGAACGGATTCCCGACTGGCCTGGAGCTCTGTCAGCTCCTGAGACCATCTCTCCTCCTGCTGCCTTAAAATATTTCTTCGAGATAAGGATTCTGCTCGAAGCCGCGCCAGCTCTATCTCAGTGATCACCTCCACATCCGCCTGACGGAGTGTGTGTAGCGTGGTCACCTGCTCTTCTAAGGCTGCAAGGCGGGCCCGGTATGGAGCTGCTCGATCTTGTCCACCGAATTCTTCAATATTTCCTAAATAGCGGAGTAACAGTGGACGTGCGAAGTTGAAGAAATCATGGCCAGCAAGAACCATCTCGACACATCTTCTTAACAAATGCATAAAATCCTCGACAGTGAAACCGAAAAGTTTTTCAAGAGGATTTGCACTGTCGATAGGCAAAGTAGGTAATGCCAAGAAAGGTATCGTAAGCAAGAAAGCAGTAGTTGCTGGAATTGGAGAAGAAGAAGCCCGTCCCTGGATTAAATTCATAATATGGGGGACCAGTGGAGCCAGTGCAGATCTAGAAGAGCTGGAGACCCCAGACGAAGTACCGTCAGTACAGATCGCTTGGGTACCCCCACCAACAGGAAGAGAAGATGAGATCACTTCGCCTGAAGCTCCTCCGGTGGGAGAAGCATCTTCGAACGAGAATTTTAAATTATTCTCCTCCCCTGCTGGAAGGCTTGAAGTCGGAAGAGTTACAGGTATCTCAGCAGCCACGACAACAGACGACGTTAAAATCGCTGACTGAGAGGGCACGTCAACGACTGTGGGAAATGTCTCAGTGGAACAGACTGGCGTTGGAGATGGCATGCTAGGAGAAGGTGTAGCCTCATTAGCAGCAGCTGCGATAATAATCTCAGTTCTCTCGTCACTTCCCAATTCGTCAATTGGGGGAATTGAAGAGGAAACAGAGGCAGGAGCCGGTGTGGAATAATCAGCCGCAAACTCACCAGCAGAGCTACCCACACCACCAACGGAGCCGGAATGGTCCATTCTATCATCAGACTCTACTTGGGTAGTCGAGTGCATTGGCAAGAGAAGTTGATCACCTGCATTTCAGAAGACCAGAAAAGCAGTGTTATGTTAAAATAATGACGGGCAAAAGATAAAATGCTAAAGGCCATACCAGGCGATACAAGTCCAGTTGTCGGACTTGAAGGGGGAGCCATTGTCGTTTCCAGCAATGTACCCGTCTCGCTACCTGTTAGTTGCACAAGTTCTACGGCCGAAGGAGCCGAAACCACAGCAACACTTGGAGCTTTAGCAGGTTCATCCTCCCTTGCCAACGCTGGGGGTACAGCTGAAGCCAACAAGTCGGAAGCAAGTTTGATAGCCACTTCTTTGGGGGCTATCAAAGTTTCCTGTGCCAGTTTTTGCTTCTTACCCGGCCTTTTCTTTAAAGTGCCGCGGCGTTTGAGAGTTGGACTCAGGGAACGACTGACAACAGGCTGAGGAGCTCCACCAGCACGAGTATTGTCGTCATCATCACCGGCATCATCGTCTGATTCGCTGACATCCGAAGGCTCAGCCGCAGCGCCAAGGAATTTTTCCATTCCTTTTATCCTTACCCTAGAAGCACCCTGGCGGCTAATATAGAGGGCTTCAATCTCTTTGCAACAACTGTGATTGAGAGAGAAGCCGGGCACGTCAGCATTCGCAATATTGAACCAATTACAGGAGCTGAGGGTCATGGCCAATTCTGGCACCTTCTGGGGCAAGGAGAATTCAGCATCGGTCCCGCCCGCTGCAAAATGGAACCAGCCACGAGCGCCTTCGTATAAATTCCCCTCGTTAGCGAGATCTTTATTTGGATTGCCCACATAGAGTTGAGAATATCCAAACTGGCGAGCAAAGCGACTCGGAGTATATGGCTCGATCTGACACCCGAGATCTTGACGATATACCAAGTGTCCGGGACGGATGTTGAGAAGCCACCAGAACGCTCCTGCAGATAAAGTAGTGAACTTATCTGCTCCCACGGCATCCTTCAGCCTCGTCCCATATCCTCCGCCGGGAAAGTCAGGAAAACACCGGAAGATCTCGTAATTCTGAAAGCTACGAAGAGTCTTTCGAATCTGGGATATATAATTCTGCCTCCATGAAGAACGTTCATACAGTTCTACAAGGAAGCACTTTTCGCCCGAACGACGCTCTGGTGCACTCATTAAGGAGGGACAGTGCAAGACGAGCCACGCCATCAAATAGGTGTAGGGCATCTCCACCCTAGGGTTTGGAGTTTTCGGCTGGGCAGTCTCCTTCGACTTGCCCTTTCCTTTCCCCTTGACTTGAATAGTAGGGAGGAAATCACGACAGAGCACCCTCAGTCCATATTGCAAATTGCACACCATGGCGGGAAGGAGTCCAAGGGGTCGGAACCGCTGGATATACCACGGTCATTGCAATCGCTTCCTTGGGCAATGACGACACGACGCATCTTTTGAGCCACAGCATCAAAAACCCGGCAATGAGACCTCTGTTGGAGATCGGAAACTGGGCTTGATAGTGATAGCTCTTGAATGAAGTACCGGGACCGTATCCATTCTCATTGGATTCCGTGGTATATAACAAACGGTAATGGCCCCTGGCTACACGTTGGTCGATCTCTGAAATGGGGACAGGAGAATGACCATGGATAGTGGCCGAGCTATCTTTAGAATTTAGGTTGGCAAAAAGGTATTCGGCCCACTTCTTGTGGCCAATATCGTGATTACGCGCACCCGTCTGGTCAGCGCAGATATGATAATGGCACATCATCTCCCAGTACGTGACATAGATGCGCTCATCCCTCGCCAATAGCATGTTTAACTCTCCGATGGTGGGGATATACTCTTCATAGGGGATTTCACCCATGGAAAGCCCGGAGACCTCGAACATCTCGTGAAGAGCGAATCCTAGCTCACCCACTGGTGTGAAGAGAGTACAAGTCTCAGGGTTATACATCTCCAAGAGGCAGTAAAAATGATAAGCACTCTGGGAAAACCCGAATTGGACATTCCTAATAGCTTTATACAAGCAATATCCTTTAAAGTGGGCTCGTGGGAGTCTAGCATGTACTGAATAAGGCGTGCCCACCACATGTTGTTAGAAGAATGAACCCAGCCAGGCATCCTGAAGTTGCTAGCCGGGTACTGACCATCCTTCGCCAAGAATTCACTTAAGAAAGTTCGGGCACGGGATGGGACTTTTTCCACTGGAAGCTCCTTGCCAAATCGGCCTGGAAGCAAGCCAGTAATGCATCTGGGGGAACCGTCTTGATAAACCCCTTTTGCACCAAATTTGCCTGTTGGGACGCCATTTTGCTCTTGAGTCAATCCCCACTTTAGTTCCCGAGGTATCGCCAGCCTCTGAAGATAGACCAGAGGATAGCTACGGTCCATTCTAGGCAGAAACATCAATATTTCGCCTGAGTTATATAACCAAACGCGTTCCTCTTCAGAAAGGATCTCATCTGATTGATCCATCTGGTCTCCAAAGAGGAAGGCGGGTTTCTCCATCGCCCCTCTATGTTTTCGAAGGCTGCGTCAGTTATGATTTCTCGCTCGGTAGTGGGGTGGTACTTGATTAACTTCTCCTTGTGATCCTTCGGGTCTGGCTTATATGAAGCCAAGATAGTGGTAAAGCGAAATTCGTCTGAGGGATCGGAACCCCCAGCAAAACCGAAATAATTCTTGTGGGGAAGAGATTCCATCGAATACCCTACCGCGCAAAAGAAATACCAGAGTAAGAGAAGTTTCTCTAGGGCAGAAAATTTCTCTAAGTATGGACGCGCGAAGCTAAAAATTAGAACGCGCGAAGCTAAGAATAGCGCCGCGCGAAGCTAAAGATTAGACCGCGCAGAGGTTAAAATAGCCTCGCATTTTTAGCTCGTTTGCTACTTAAAATAGCCTCGCGTTTTTAGCGCGATTGCTACTTAAAATAGCCTCGCGTTTCAGCGCGACTGCTACTTAAAATAACCTCGCGTTTTTAGCGCGACTGCTACTTGAAATAGCCTCGCGTTTTCAGCGCGACTGCTACTTGAAATAGCCTCGCGTTTTCAGCGCGACTGCTACTTAAATAGCCTCGCGCTTCAAACGTGAGGATGACGCGATAACTTCGCGTAAGAAGGCAGTCAGAGACTTTTCTTCTTCTCCAAGCCTTACGGCAGGAGTACGGCAATCTCGCCGGTAAAAGAGTTGATTGATCAGTTAAATTTAAGCCAAATCACTCTAGAAATATTCTAAAGAGTCTCGATAGAAGGATTCTTACCCCCGATAGGCGAAATGTGGGCTGGCGCGTCGCTGCCTTGGCCGCCGCCACCACTGCTTGCGCCAGTCGCCGATGATGGAGCCGCTCGAGAAGTAGCACGAGTTTTGGGTGCCATTGCTGAGGAAAATCGACTGAAAATCTGGAGAAACTCGGTCGGAAGGAGATCGGGTCGCCTGAACTCTGATCGCCTGAATCTCTAAGTTTCTGGAAAATTCTCAAATAAAGTGAGAAGGATAAGGAATAGAGATTTTATTTAAAATGAAAGAAACCGCCTCTTGAAATTCGGCGCGAATTTCGGAGAAAGTGACTGGTCAGTTACTCTCCAACACGCGAAGCTATTAGCCTCGCGCAATTATGGAAATGCGAAGTTGTTTAACTCCGCGCAATTATACAAAACGCGAGGATAGCCTGTGCCTTAGCTTCGCGTTTTCATGGGAAAACTTAGATTTTTGACGAGTGCAATTGGGCGCTTCCATCTAGGTTAAAGCGATCCTTATCCGATCATTTGGGTATTATCAATCTAAGTCACGCAGAGAATCTTAGATTATTTTACCAGAATTATTGACCATCTGTTTGTTGTGCAAGCAAGTTTATTGAAGCCAACAGATAGAGAGGAAAATAATTTATCTTTATTCATGAAGCAAGAGATTACAAAGAGGGAGTTATAGCTCTCCCAAAATCTTTTACATGATCAACTTGTCAATAACCAAACAGTAAGACTTCTCTACGGGGTGTTGAAGCTCAGTTTCCTGGTTCACATGCAAAAGAATTCAAGATTTCTCTACGGGGTGTTGAAGCTCAGTTCCCTGGTTCACATGCAAAAGATCTCCTCTGCAAATGTCAACTAAGATCTGTCATCCGAAATGAAGCACGAGAGGAAAGGAAAGTACTGCAATTCTGAACTGCAAGTGCTGCAATTCTGCACTGCAAGTGCTGCAGCTCCTTATTTACAACCCCTTCAGGAGTTTATCTCTCGGAGCCAGAGCTTGAAACCTGCAACTATGTTGTAAAGCATATGCTTCTGACTTCCTTAGAGTTACTCTTGCTGATGAAGATCGATGGACCCGCATACGATCCTCTTCAGGAAGGACTGGACTTACTGCAAAAAGAACAGAGTTTCCAAAAGAGTGAAAACGCGGAGCTAAGCTAACTCCGCGCACAGTTGAAGAAATAGCCTCGGGCTTTAAACGCAGAGGATGATGCGATAACTTCGCGTAAAGGGGGGACAAGATTTCTTTATGCTCTTTCCTTCCCTTTCAAATTCATAGCGACTGCTAATCAAAGATAGCCTCGCAATTCATCGCGACTGCTAATCAAAGATAGCCTCATAATTCATCGCGACTGCTAATCAAAGATAGCCTCGCAATTCATCGCGACTGCTAATCAAGGATAACCTCGCAATTCATCGCGACTGCTAATCAAAGATAGCCTCGCAATTCATAGCGGCTGCTAATCAAAGATAGCCTCGCAATTCATCGCGACTGCTAATCAAAGATAGCCTCGCGGATTCATTGAGACTACTAGTAAAGCCTCGCGTTTCAAGCGCAGGGACGACACAATAAAACGGCGATCTCGCCGACAAGATAAGCAATCGTCCAGAATAAACCAAGCCAAAATATCTCAGAATGGTTCTTAGAAAACCAAGAAATGAGGTTTTTACCTTCGGAAGACGCTGCATAGACTGGTTCGCTGATTGCGTTTACCTTCACGGCTGCTGCCATTAACGCCGGCCAACTTGCGAAAAGCCAAACTCCTCTGGAGAGACATCCTAATGATGAAAATCTATGGAGAATTGAACGAAAATCAGTTGAAGATCATTCGTGAGTCACTCGAGTTCTCAGAAATTCTTCTGATGAGATGAAGAAGAAGATGAGCTGGGAGCTCTATTTAAACAGAATTTTCGTCGCTTGGTATTCGGCGTGGAAACTCGGGGTAATTAATGACGTAATTACTCATTTCACTGAAGACGAAGTGAAGCTGATTAGCTCCGCATAAGTGAGCATAACGCTAGATAGACTTGGTATTCTAACTCCGCGTTTCAGTTTAGATATCCAAAGTATTTCAAAATCTGCTGAAGTCTAAGCCATTTTGAAAACTTTAGAGGGGGTTCTGTTGGCCGTGAAAATTTCTAAGTTAAATGGATTTTTCACAACAGAACGCGGAGCTGATTCAATAGCCCCGCGTTTGGTTATATGAACCCTATGCTTGAATAAAACGCGGAGATGTTTAATAGCTCCGCGTTGATTCCGCAGTTTGGCTTGTATTAGCCTCGCGTTTGAGTAAAACGCGGAGATGATCAATAGCTCCGCGTTAGCTCCACGTTTTGGTTATTTAGCGTCGCGTTTTGATGCGATTAAAGCTCCGCGTAAGCAGATAACCAGAATCTCAAATTGATTGAGATTATGATTCTGGGCTTATCCAAATACCCGAATCAAGTCTAATCAGAATTCCATCAAAACTAAGATATTTGATTGGAATCCTTGATGAATGCGAGTTCTATTTAGATAGAAACTCTTGCATTAACCTGGGGCTATAAATACCTTCCTGGTGAAACCCTAAGGGTGGTCTTCTTTTGGGCATCGGAAGTTTCCTATCGATCCTTTGGCAATTCAAGTACGCGAGAGAGCCTTGAAGCCTTTGCTGATCATCTTCTGAAATCTTGGAGAATTCAAGTTACGCACAGAGCCTTGAGTTCGTGAAGATCAGAGAAAATCACCATCTTCTTTCTGGAGTTCTTGAGAAGTTCGAGTTACGCGAGAGAGCCTTGAACAAATCAAAACCAGAGAAGATCGTCTATATTCGGCCGATATCTTTAAAAGAGAAGATTTCAACGTACCGATCGTCCAAAAGAACTACTATAGATCCCATCGCCACAGATCCCACGAAACTATTGTAAAAGAGAGAGATTGAAATATAAAATCCTCTCGTTTGTTCTCTTTATATATATCTTGTTCTCTTCCGTTGTAATCTAAGATGTGTTCAATGGAAGGAAGCGAAGAAACTTTTGCGACGAACAGTATCAAGCGCAAATCTTGAGAGCACCTTCAGCAAAAAAGTATAAGAAAGAACTTTCAAAATGGATTACTTGGTCTTAGCCATGACGCACAAGACTAAGGGCAAATTTCAGCCAAAGTGGGAGGGTCTATTCGTAGTAGAGACGGTCTATCCAAATGAAACATACCGATTGATCAATCAACACGGTGACCAGATGATGATACAGATCAACGGAAAATTCCTGAAGAAATATTATTCTTAAGGGAATGAAGTCATCCGACCTCTTTTTTAACATAACAAATAAAGAAATACTGGCCGTTGCTCAGGTGTAGCTTTGCACCCCAACTTGGGTCATAAAATGAAAATGGATCCGTCTCTACGACTATGAATAGAGAAAATGTTTGGCTTGTAACTCCAAACGAAATTTTCGCTAACCCATCATGCTAGGGTAAAAGTATGAATTGCCCAACGCCATCAAGGCAACGGGAAGAGAATAAATTTTTTGCCAACCCCATTGTAGATACCAGAAAAAATAAAAATAATAAAACAGAATAAATAAATTTATAAAAAAAAATTGCTAAGTGAGCCCACCCGCGGGACTTTACTAAGTGGGCCCACCCGCGGGAATTTCCGCGGGTGCCAACCCGCGGGAATTTCCGTGGGTGCCAACCCACGGGAGCACCCGAGGAAATTTCCGCGGGGGCCAACCCGCGGGAGTTCCGCGGGAGCACTCGCGGAACTTTCCGCAAGTGCCAACCCGCGGAAGTTTTCAGGAGGAATCGAGCCGGATTTTTAGCTTCTTCGTTCTATAAAAAATAGAAATTTAGTCGGATAAAGGACGGGGGAGAGACTTTTGGGATTCTTTGATTTTGGGAGGATTTCGGTTGAGAAGCGGAGCAGAGCCATCTTCTCCCAGTCGGACGGTCAACGGAGGCATTAACGAGACTCCATCGCCACCCGAACCCACACAAAAAAAGGGAATAAATTAATATTCCCGTTCTTGTAATTTCTCAGTTGTAAATCTCAATATTTTCATTGTAATCAAATAATTTTGCAATGGAAGGAGAAATCCAATTTTTGAGCAAACAAGAACTGGCTACCACAGTGGGAGCCCCTCTGTTTACCACAGAGAATCTGGTGGCGCAGTTCGACCGGGTGCCGATTGGCTCAATGGTTGAGACGCTGGTCATAGAAGTTGACCAGCAAAAATATAAGGAATTTCTTTCTTCCTCTGATTCGGAGCCTAGGCGTCGTCGCCGGGTGACGATGAAAAAAGGTGAGGCGTCATCGCCCACCGGAAAGGCGTCATCGCTTATGAAAACTTATGAGGCGTCATCGCCCGTTCGAACTGACAAGACGTCATCGTCTATCAAAAACACGGCGTTATTGCCCATTCCAAAGTCAAACCAGTCCCTGACCCGCTCCCAAAAGAGAAATTTGAGGCGTCAAACTCAACGAGCCCGCCTCAATCATACGGAAAAATTTGCAGAAAAGTTCGGGACAGAAAAATTCGGAACGGTAAAAAATCTCGGAAGCAACCCCACAGGCGCAAACCCGCGGCTTGCAACCACGGGTGGCAACCCGCGGTTGCGGTTGCCATGGAAACCCGCGGTTGCCAACCGCGGGTGCCATCCCGCGGTTGCCAACCGCGGGTGCCAACCCGCAGGTGCCAACCGCGGGTGGCATCCCGCGGGTGGCATCCCGCGGCTTGCAACCGCGGGTGCCAACCCGCGGGTTGCACCCCGCAGGAGTGAACCCACGGGTATAAACCCACAGTTGCAACCGCTAGTTGCATCCCGCAGATGCCACCAACGGGTTACGTTAAATGAACACAACGCTCATGTCTCTTCGAGCATGCCTATGGTGAGCACACTACATGCACCAATAATTTTAATCTCTCTATCAGAGGCGTGCGGGGTCCACACAACTCCTCAGACTAGTGTGCACTCCAGAAGAATCCGTAGAGGAGTTGGAGAACAATCTGATGCTGGAAAAGAGCTCAGCCCTGAGATATTGCAGACTCTCCAGTATTATAAACCAAATTTGCTACGCAAGAGGCGTCAAGATGCAGATAGAGAGGAGAAGATACCTCAAGATTTGAGAGACTATCTCAATTGGAAAAAGAACTCCTCACAAAATATCCCTCACTGCCAATGCGAACAGCTGATCTCAACTGTTCTATCAAACTGCCAGTGCAACTCAAAACGATCAGTTTTTGAGCGGATCACCGAATCTAAAAGAATGCGAATGGTGAAAACGGTGTGCTCGGAAACCGATCTGCATGCTGCCACATCGCATATGGTTAATAAAGGCAAAAAGGTGTCGGAAACAACCCTTCGGATAAGGAAATCACTCCAGGGTCAAAAGGAGTTTCTATCGAACTAGAGGGCGCGCTTATAGAAGAAGTCTCTGAAAGGCTTGAGAGACAAGAAAAACATCTCGAACAGCAAGAGGAGACCATAGAAGAAATGAAACAACTTTTAATTGAGCTGTTAGCCCAAACTAAAAAGAACCAATCCTCGTCGTCCGTTTTTGATCGACAGGAAAGAAAACGGTCTGCCCAAATAAATGAAGACAACAAGGACGAGGATGAAGAAGTGCCTCCTCATTCAAGAGAGGAAGAGAAAGTGAAGGTTATCATCAACCCTCACGCAGAGAAAATAGAGAAGATGGAGAATCAACTACAAGCTCTTCTTCATCGAAAGAAACTGTAAGAGGTGGGGGTAGTCCGTCCATATCCCGTAGAATGGGAGAGCGTACCTTACCTTGCACAATATAAACCGTTGAACTTTCAGTCGTTCGACGGTAGAGGTTCGCCGCAACAACACATCTTCTACTTCCTGTCGCAGACAGGACATCTCATATGGAATGATCCGATTATGACTAAGATATTTGCGAGCACTTTACGGGGGCCCGCATTTACCTGGTTCATGCAGCTACCCCAGCGAACAATTAAATCATGGGCTGATGTAGAACGTGAGTTCCTAGCCCGATTTTTTGAAGATGATACTGAAGTCTCTATACTATCTTTGCTAGCAGCGAAGCAAGAAGAAAGCGAAACGGTCAAAACTTATGTCGAGCGGTTTCGAGAACTTTCTGTTCGATGCTCACATGGCATGACGCAGGACACGTTGGTGGAAACCTGCAGACACAACTTGTTGACCGATATCCTAGACAAGATGGGCTCGGTCGAATCCAAATCATGGAAAGATCTGCTTAAGCAGGGTGAACAGGCCGAAGAAATACTTCGACGCCTCGAAATGTAGCAGTCTGCAACCGGAGGCAGTACAAATGAATCTCCATTCCTTTTTTCCCGTTCTAAAGGGAAAGACATAATGGCAATGGCGGTAGAAAGCAACACAGTAAAGTCACCCAGGCTTCAAAAGCAGTATTCGTTCAAGGATGAACATACTGCTATTATGTTCAATCTGCTCAGCAAACGCAAAATGCTTAAGTTGCCGGAGAGCAAGAGGCCGGAAGAGATAGGGAAGACTAACGATCCCAATTACTGCCTGTATCACCGGATTGTAGGTCACCCTACAAAGAATTATTTTATCTTAAAAGATAAATTCAAGCGTTGATTGACGCTGGAGCAGTTCAGCTCAAAGCTGAACAAAAAAGGAGTTAGAGCTAACTCCGACACATTTAATGTGTGTGGTCTAAAGGTACCATTTGGGCTCACAACAATTCCCAAGACGAGCTCAGGGCGGTTAATTTAAACCCCCATAATAAAAAAAAATCAAAAAACAAAAACCAAAAAATAAAAAAAAAATAATAAATAATAATAATGAACTACCCAACGCCGTCAAGGCAATGGGGAGAGAATAAATTTCTTGCCAACCCCATCATACTGGGGGTAAAACGAAAGAATTACCCAACGCCGACAAGGCTATAAGGAAGAGAATAAACTTCTCACCAACCCCACCATGCTGGGGGTAAAAAGCATGAATCAACCAACGCCGACAAGGCTACGGGAAGAGAATAAATTTCTCGCCAACCCCATCATACTTGGGGTAAAAAGTATGAATTACCCAACGCCATCAAGGCTACGGGGAGAGAGTAAACTTCTCGCCAACCCCATCATACTGGGGGTAAAAAGTATGAATTACCAAACGCCATCAAGGCTACGGGGAGAGAATAAATTTCTCGCCAACCTCAACATACTGGGGGTAAAAAGTATGAATTACCCAACGCCGACAAAGCTACGGGAAGAGAATAAATTTCTCGCCAACCCCAACATATTGGGGGTAAAAAGTATGAATTACCCAATGCCGACAAGGCTACGGGAAGAGAATAAATTTCTCGTCAACCTTATCATACTGGGGGTAAGAAGTATAAATTACCCAACGCCGACAAGGCTAAGGGGAGAGGAAAAGTTTGGCACTTAAGCCCAAACGAAACCCTCGACAACTCACCATGCTGAGGGTAATAGCATGGCTAGCCCAACTCAAACAGTAGTTGGTAAAGGCTAATCAAACCATTAATAGCTGGGGGTTTGCTAAAAATCTCATGACGAACATATCACAACAGTATCCTTATTCGAATATAAGGATATATCGCTGCCCTAAGATGCTAAGGCAAAGGGAAGAGGAAAAGTCTGGCATTTAAGCCCAAACGAAATTCTCGACAACTCACCATGCTGGGGGGAATAGCATGGCTAGCCCAACTCAAACGGTAGTTGGTAAAGGCAAATCAAACCCGTTGATAGCTGGGGGTTTCCTAAAAGCCCTAATCAGATAAATCTCTTGTCACGTTAAGATTTCACCTCTGACAATTAAACTTTTCTCGTCATTTTTCTCCAACAGAGTAAACGACACTCCAAAATATTTGTCAAGTTAAAATCATACCTCTGACATCATAATTCAAAATTAAATGAGATAAAATCCGATTAAATCTCCTGTCACGTTAAAATTTCACCTCTGACAGAAAAGGAAAATTCACACTTCATCAAGTCCAATATTACATCTTTTGATAAATTTATTTTTGATATCGTTAAGTTAAAAATTACCTCTGACGAAAATCATCTCCGTATCAAGTTAACAGTTACCTCCGATAGTCCGATTCCAAAGCTAAATACGTTAATTGTCACCTCTGTTTAGTCAGATTGTCCCTATCATGACCAGATCCTCTGAATAGGTTGAGCTCCAAGACACGTTTAATGTCACCTCTGTCTTTTCTTAATCCGTCATACTAGATGTCACTGAACGGTTAGGATTAAAATAAGCACGTTAATATTATACCTCTGCTTGACCTAAAATGAGCATGTTAACATCATATCTCTGCTTGTCATCTAATGAGCACGTTAAAATCATACCTCTGCTTATTATTGAAAAATTGAATATGTTAACAGTTATCTCTATCCACCCAATCCTTGACATGCCTCATAGCAAAAAAAATAAATAAATAATAAAATAAAATTTTAAAAATAAAATAAAAAAATAATAAAAAAATAAAAAAAAATCCAAAGTATTTCGAAATTCTGTACGGCTCAATACAGAACTTCGAAAACTTTGGAGGGGTTATGTAGATACCAGAAAAAATAAAAATAATAAAACAGAATAAATAAATTTAAAAATTGCTAAGTGGGCCCACCTGACGGATTTTGCTAAGTGGGCCCACCCGCGGGAATTTCCGTAGGTGCCGCGGGAGCACCCGCGGAAATTTCCGCGAGGGCCAACCCACAGGAGTTCCGCGGGAGCACCCGCGGAAGTTTCCGCGGGTTGGCACCCGCGGGTTGCAACCCGCGGGAGAATCCTGCGGGTTGGCACCCGCGGGAGCGTCCCGCGGGAGAATCCCGCGGGTTGACACCCGCGAGAGCGATCCTGCAGGTGCCAACCCGCGGGTTATTTTCTGTTGTTTTTCATTGTTTTATTTCCTATTTTGTTTTGCTGATATTCCATGATCCGATTTTTCAGGAGGAATTCAGCCGGATTTTTAGCTTCTTCGTTCTATAAAAGATAGAAATTTAGTCGGATAAAGAACGGGGGGGAGACTTTTGGGATTCTTTGACTTTGGAAGGATTTCGGTTGAGAAGCAGAGCAGAGCCATCTTCTCCCAGTCGGACGGTCAACGGAGGCATTAACGAGACTCCATCGCAACCCGAACCCACACAAAAAAAAGGGAATAAATTAATATTCCCGTTCTTGTAATTTCTCAGTTGTAAATCTCAATATTTTCATTGTAATCAAATAATTTTGCAATGGAAGTAGAAATCCAATTTTTGAGCAAACACCCATCATGCTTGGGGTAAAAAGTGTGAATTGCCCAACGCCATCAAGGCAACGGGAAGAGAACCAGTTTCTCGCAACCCATCATGCTGGGGTAAAAGTATGAATTGCCCAACGCCATTAAAGTAAAGGGAAGAGAATAAATTTCTCGCCAACTCCATCATGCTGGGGGTAAAAAGTATGAATTGCCGATTGCCGTCATGGCAACGGAAAGAGAACCAGTTTCTTACCAACCCATCAAGCTGGGGTAAAAGCATGATTTGCCCAACACCATAAAGGTAACGGGAAGAGAACCAGTTTCTCGCCAACCCATCATACTTGGGTAAAAGCATGATTTGCCCAATGCCATCAAGGCAATGGGAAGAGAATAAATTTCTCGTCAATCCCATCATGCTGGGGGTAAAAAGTATGAATTGCCCAACGCCATCAAGGCAACTGGAAGAGAACAAATTTCTCGCCAACCCATCATGCTGCGGTAAAAGTATGATTTGCCCAACGCCATCAGGGCAACGGGAAGATAATAAATTTCTCGCCAACTCCATCATGCTAAGGGTAAAAAGTATGAATTGTCCAACGCCATCAAGGCAACGGGAAGAGAACAAATTTCTCGCCAACCCATCATACTAGGGGTAAAAGCATGAATTGCCCAAAGCTGCTAAGGCAAAGGGAAGAGGAAAAGTTTGGCATTTAAGCCCAAACGAAAATCTCGCCAACTTACCATACTGAGGGGAATAGTATGGCTAGACCAACTCAAATGGTTATTGGTAAAGGCAAATCAAATCCGTTGATAACTAGGGATTTGCTAAAAATCCCATGACAAATATGTCATAACAGTATTCTTATCTGAATCTAAGGATACATCATTGCCCAAAACAGCTAAGGCAAAGGGAAGAGGAAAAATTTAGTTTTTAAGCCCAAATGAAATCCTCACCAACCCCATCATACTGGGGGTAAAAGCATGAATTGCCCAACGCCACGATGGTAACGGGAAGAGAATAAATTTCTCGCCAACCCCATCATGCTGGGAGTAAAAGCATGAACTGCCCAACGCTATCAAGGCAACAGGAAGAGAACAAATTTCTCACTAACCCCATTATGCTGGGGGTAAAAGTATGAACTGCCCAACACCATTAAGGTAATGGAAAGAAAACCTGTTTCTCGCCAACCCATCATGCTGTGGGTAAAAACTTGAATCGCCCAAACCTGCAAAAGCAAAGGGAAGAGAAAAGGTTTGGCATATAAGCCCAAACAAAATTCTCGACAACCACCATACTGAGGGGAATAGCATGGCTAGCCCAACACAAACGGTAATTGGTAAAGGCTAATCAAATCCATTGATAGCTGAGGTTTGCTAAAACCTTAATCAGATCGATCCCCTGTCAAGTTAAGATTTCACCTCTGACAGTAAAACTTCTTCATTAATTTTCTCTGACAGAGCCAGTAAGTCTCTAAAATATTTTTTTTTCCATTAGATCAAGCCCAATGAAATCTCTTGTCATGTTAAGATTTTACCTCTGACAGCAAAACTTTTCTCGTCATTTTTCTCCAGCAGAGCAAGTGACACTCCAAAATATTTGTCAAGTTAAAATCCTACCTCTAACATCCCAATTCAAAACTATATGAGATCAAACCCGATGAAATTTTTTGTCAAGTTAAGATCACCTCTGACAGAAAAGAAAACTCACACTTCATCAAGTCCAATATTACAGCCTCTGATGAACTTGTTTTTTATATCGTTAAGTTAAAAATTACCTCTGACGAAAATCATTTCCCTATCAAGTTAACAGTTACCTCTGATAGTAAAATTCCAAGGCTAAATACGTTAATCGTTACCTCTGTTTAGTTAACTCATTCATATCATGACCAGATTCTCTGAATATGTCAAGTTTTGAGACATATTTAATGACACCTCTGTTTTTTCCTGATCCGTCATACTAGATGTCACTGAACGGTTAGGATTCTAATGAGCACGTTAACATGATACCTCTGCTTGATCTCAAATAAGTACGTTAACATTATACCTCTGCTTATCATCTAACGAGCATGTTAACATCATACCTCTATTTGTCACCCAATGAGTACGTTAACATTATACATCTGCTTGTCATCTAATGAGCACGTTAAAATCATACATCTGCTATTATCGAATAAGTATGTTAACATCATACCTCTGATCATATTCCAGAAGACACATTAATAGTTACCTCTGTCTATCAAATTTATTACACGTCTGTCATGCACTTAGCCTCTAAACGAGACGTCAAAAATATTTTTACATGTAGACAACAAATTTTCTGAAGCAAAGCTACAAGCAAAAGTTTGGCTCGGCCGCACAGGTACAATGGCCAGCATCAAGAAAACTCGTTAGAAGCAATATTTGATATATCGAAGAGGTTAAACAGTATATCTCAAGCAACAAAACAGCTGGAAAGTAGTGATTTCAGAATATGGTTCACAGTATAACATAAAAATCACGATGAAGACTACAGAGCTAAAATCAAAGAGTCCAAAGTGTTTAAATTCATTACAACTCAATACAGAATTTCAAAAACTTTAGAGGGGGTTACGTAGACATCCAAAAAAAGAAAAGGGAAAAAAAGAAGAAAAAGAAAAAAAAATAGAAAAGAAAAAAGGGAAATTAATCCCGCGGGGCCCACAAGCGGGAATTATTCCCGCGGGGCCCACCCGGGGGAATAGTTCCCTCGGGTGGCCACCCGAAGGAATAACGGGAGTTCTCCCACGGGTGCCAACCGCGAGAGCGCTCCCGCGGGTGCCAACACACAGGAGAGCTCCCGTTGGTCCCATCCGCGGGTTGCTCCTGTAGTTTTGCTCACTCCCGTATTTTGATTACGTGATCTGGATTTTTGGGGATTAATTACGTAAATTTGATGGGAGAATTTGAGGCAGATTGGAAGCACTGCTCAGTCTATAAAAAAAGGGAGCGGAGTTCAGGAGGGGAATTCTCTCGAGTCAAAAAAAATCCAGAGAGGAGTTTTCCAATCCAGATCGAATCGTCAATGGAGTACAGAAGCAAAACTCTACCGCTGTCAGAACCCACAAAAATAAAAGAGAATCAAAATCTCGATTTTCTATTTGTAATTTTTTTCTTTTATTGCTGTAATTACAAAGTAAATTAGCAATATAAGGAAAATATAATTTTTCAGGCGTACAAAAATCATGTAGTATCAACTTATTATGGAAAAAAAATCTTAATGAATCATTTGTTTAACAAAAATAGTGTAAAATATTTCATCAAATCCAGTGGTTATATTAAATATCATCCAAATTAAATAAAAATTGCATCAAATTAAGCGGTTATGGTGATATTTGACAAATCAAGTTAAAGATTACATCAAATCAAGCAATTATAGTAACAATCTGACAAAATAGTTTATAACTACTTTAAGTACCTCCTTCGCCTATGAAAGGGGGAAAATTTATTTATAAACACACCATATTTTGTACAATAATTTATAGAAGTCGTGTCGTTTGGCTCATGTTCTTGTTGTTCATTATCATGCAAGGTTCCTTATTTTAATAAAAATATTTCTCCATGTCTAATTTCTTATATTGATATTCATGTTTTTCTTTTTTATATAATGTTTTATTTCTTCCATGAGTAGGTAAACTTTATGTTTAGGCAGTGATGAAGTTAAGATCATATTGTATTTAAATAAATAAACTATCATATTCTTTATGTCTAAATCAAAATAATTATGTGAATATTTAATTTATAGATGTATCATATAATTTGATAGATTTTGTATGTCATTTGTAATAATTTGTACTTAAGAGTTAAAATTTAGGATTACTATTGGTATCTATTTATTCATCCTTTTAACTAGTTAATCAAATAACCACTATTATCATCTTTTCCTTAATTCACCGATCAGAATTAAAAATTAGATAAAACTATCTTCCTTGCAGGTGTTTCAATTTGTAAGTAATACAAGTTTATACTGTACACTTGCAATAATATTAAAATTTCTTGTCAAGTTTTTGACACTATTATCGAAAAAGGCGGTTCTTTATTTTGTTATTAAATTCTTTTTGACAGACTAATATTAGCTTTATATTTTAGAAAATTTCCTTATAGGATTTAATGGTAAAATTTGCTAGTTGACAGTCATGGTAAATGATGTGTACCTAGGTATTTCTTTATGATTATGTGATTATTCGTCCCGATTCTATAAATACAACAACAACTAAGCTTTTTATCCTAAGTACTTGGTGAAGCTTTCCTTATTCTATAAATTCTATTATAATAATAAAAAAAAAAACCATAAAAAAATTTGCAGATCAAAAATTTAAAAAGTTACTAGTATTATTTAGGTCATTCATACTTAATTTTTGTTGGATTGATGCATGGGCTCTTTAAATTCTTGCATTCATATATATATATATATATATATATATATATATATATATATATATATATATATGAGAAAAATATAAATGAGCTGACAGTTCACGCAAGTTACCTGAGCTGCAGTTCATTTCCACTATCTCCAATAATCTTTTTAAAAAAATTTCTCTTGAATTATGATCTTGACCTCCTAGGGTTCACTCATATCCAATTTTTTGTTTTTTAGTTTTGATTTTGTCCACCATAAAGTTAACACAAAATTAACAATTTTTAATGAATAAAATATTTTGTATGCACTTGATGAATGAGTAAATGAACTCTAAAATTTATAAAAATTAATCTGAAAGAATCTAAGGAGGTAAAGATAGTAATTGTAAAAAAAAAATTGAAGAAAAATTACTGAATCATCATAATTTTGCCGTTAGCTCACGTAACTTTTCCTGAGTTGGCGACTCACCTACAGTTATATATATATATATATATATATATATATATATATATATATATATATATATATATATATATATATATATATATATATATATATATATATATATATATATATATATATATGGGATTACTGTAGGTGAGCCGCCAGCTCAGAAAAAGTTACGTGAGCTAGCGGCAAAAGTATAATGATCCAATGATTATTATACTATCTCTACCTCCTTAACTTCTTTTAGATTAAATTTCATAGATTTTGGAGTTAATTTACCTTTTCATCAAGTGCATACAAAATGTTTTATTTTTTTTAAAACCGTTAATTTTGTGTTAACTTGATGGAGGACCAAATCAAAACTAAAACCAAAGAAATTGGGTATGAGTGAAGCCTAGGGGGTCGAGATCATAATCCAAAAGAAATTTTTTAAAAAAGATTACTGGAGATAGTGGAAATGAACTGCAGCTTGCAGCTCGCAGCTCACGTAACTTGCATGAGCTGTCAGCTCATTTCCATTTTTCTCATATATATATATATATATATATATATATATATATATATATATATATATATATATATATATATATATATATATATATATAGATCCGTAGTTGATTTATTACATCTTGATTTGTTGAAAATATAATTTAAATTCAAATTAAGGGCACAATCCAAACAACAAGATAAGGTAATACTTTCATCACTTTTTGCCCACGAACGACTCCTTCATTAGTCTTGGACCAAGTCTAACTGAAAATAATTAAACGTTCGTCCTAAGCTCATTATAACAATTAGATTAGAAGGTAAATCGAATTTTAGATTGGCAAGTTATTACTGTTAAGGAAGGTGTCTTAAAGAATATTCCCTAATTAAGAACCTTTACAAAACTAGAACATTCCACATGATTTTCGTTAACCTGACTGATCGATTGACGAAGTATAAAATTTGACTAACGTAGTAATCAACTTGGAACTTTAGGAGTTTTCTAGTTTGGTTTAAGGTTGTCTTATAGTTTAGGTTTTGTATGCTAAAACTGTTTACTTTGGATTCCTTTTCTTTATCTTTTTTGTCTTTCTATCATGTTTTCCTCTTTTCATAGACTTCTCATCTTTAGGTGATCCTTCCTTCATCTCTGTTCCATTATGTTTTGATATCAAACACCCATATATATTTTTCATCATCACCATAATTTTTTTATTTTTGATCATCTTTACTATAAGGTTCCTTGAATAGGACGTTTATTAGGACTACGTCATGACTATGTAAACTCCACATATCAAGGACCAACAAATGATCCCTATACATCTATATACAATTTAGGATGGAAAAAATATCTTTATTTTTCATAGAATCAAGAATGTGTAAAAACATTCTCAATTTAATCCTTTCTTCATACATCTATCACGTTCATCTTCAGAATTTAATTATGAGCATGATACACAACTGAGTACTAGTGAAAACTTCAGAAAGTTTGATTGAATTATCTTCTTTTGATATTGTCTTTTTAAGAAACTACTCTAGCCACCTTCATGCAAATTTGTGATACCAGTTTCAAAACCCTAGTCTAGCTAAGCTAATGTTATCAATGATACATATTAAATTTTTCCTAGCTTTTGTGTTGAATATCCAATATGCCATCAATCCAACTTGAAAATATTTAATTTCAATGAACAACGACTTGTCTTAACTTGTAAAGTTGATATGATTTAAGAAATATCGATAACTATGAGCATAATGATTCCCCATGTTGTCGTTATTTTGATCAATATTTTGAAGAAATTTTTAAAGAGGAACCCATATCATTTGATGATCAACGACACAACACAATCCACATTCGCGTACCGCTTTAAAAAATAAGTTGCAAAAATTACTAATGAACAACTTATATCTCTTGATGTACTTAATTAAGATAATTTGCATCATCACATTATGAAACACTTATTTTTATCACCTTGTTAAACATTGTGAGAAATTTTGGAATAAGGAATCCATTTTCGTTGATGAATTATCTCGTGATAGGCTTTCTAGCTACACATATTAATTGGAATATTTTGATATAAATTATGATAATTTTCAGACTAAGTCATGTTTCTCAATGATATGAATTATAATGGAGTAGTTAGTAGTAGTCCTCTTTATGATAACTATGATTATAATTTATAGAATATTTTTAAAGAGTAGCTAAAGGCTTGCGAAGTTAGAAGAACCACTCAAAATTGAGCTCAAGTTTCCACTTGAAAAAAAATGGGTATAACTTCCTACATGGAATAAATGTGCTACCTAATGATAAGAATGTCAATGATGATGAGCAAAATAATTCTATCTTTAAAATTTTAATATGGGAAAATGAAAAATGAATTGTATAAATTGAGAAAAACTGAAAATAAAATGGAAAGATTTAATGCACTATTGATAAAAAAGACTTTAGCTCATCCATGTCGCAACATAAAAGAACGCATTATAAAAGTAGAAAATAGATATGAGGGTGTCTCAAAAGTATATACAATTTTAGTATAGGGAGGAATAGTTTTGTAAAAGATAATCGTGTACAATGACTTTTTTATTTTTCAGTTATGGAATGTTAAAAGAAAATTATTTCTTTATAGTTTTGTTTTATTTCAAAAAACTATTTATATTTGCCATGAGATTAATGCAATTTAGGTATGAGGGGATGATTTTTTTTTTCTTTTCAGGATATTCTTTATTTTTATGATTTATAATATTTTTGGGTTTTTCATTTTTTAAGTTTTTAATTTTGCAAGGAAAAATTTAAAAATATCATAATTAAACAAGTTGGTGATGAGTAATATGTATTTTTAGTCTTATTTCAGAAATTAAATTAAAATAAAAGATTTCTTAAATTCCTAGTGTAGAAATAAAAATCAAAATATTAGCATTGACTATAACACGTTTAAATGAACATGCACCACCTAAACTTTTATAATAGTCCATAGTTTTTGGTTAAAGTAGAACAACTTGTTGTATAAAAGTTAGATTGAAAAATATATTATAGAGCAATAATTTTCGCACTAATTAGCTGGATGTTAGTGTCCCTAGAAGCATTAATGTTCATATCAAAAGGTAATTAAAAGAAAAAGTTATAATAAATCTTATTATGTGGCCTTACTTACTCGAGTAATTAAGTCTGTTGGGATATTTCTCCACTAGTTCCCTAATGCCAACTGGTTTAGGAGTTAATGACCTAAAACTTGATCATCTGTACCTAGAAAGCCTAGACAAAATATTTGTTAAGTTAAAAAAAAGAAATTAAAGAAATATAAAATTTAGATTCAATATCCCAAGATAAAAGACTGTTTTACAATCACAAGGTATATATGATCTAAAATATAGGAAATATAATATAATGAATAGGAATAGAGTCACTATAATAGGATGCTAAGATTTTCTGACTTGAAAAGAAAAGTATAGAAATGAAGATTTTTGGACACATAAAAGCATATATTTTATCAATCTAGAAGTTGACTTTTGAAAATTTTTATTTTTTCTTTCATTTTCGGTATTCATATAAGCACCCCTCATTCTTCAAATTCGTAGGTATATTCATTGCAAATCCTCTTGAGACAACAATTGTCCATGGGGATGCCCTATGAGTTTAAAGACTTACAGCACAGGTTAAACCTAACTGTGATTTAGTAGAAAATGAGTTAGAATATTTTCATATTCTTTTTAGGCTATGTTTTGGTCAAGTACTAGAAACAAAATAGCTATATGGATGTTTTATAAGTATGATTTTCAATTAATTATATACTCCTATTTATCTATTTTATGTTATAATTAAATATGCTGCTCAGGTAATTTATTACATTTAAAAAAAAATAGGTTTGTGATGAGTAATAAAGAATAAAAGCTCAAGAAATGGAGTTTTAAATCCCAAATATAAAAGAATCTAAGCTCCATTAATATCATTTAAGATCCAAGCTGAATATTTGAAGATAATAAAGAATTATTCATTTAAAGAAAAGATCAAATATAAATCAATAGAAATCATGCAATTAAATTAATATCGAGTCAATGATTACGAAGAATCAACTTGTTATGAAAAGATATTAACAAACCAAGTGGCTTAAGTCAAGTCAAGTTAAAGAATGTATAGAATCTAGTGGTTATACTAATAATCTTTCAATTGAAAGTCAAAACTAAATCAACTTAAGTTGTTATGAAGAAATTTGCCAAATCAAGTTGAATATTATATCAAATTAAGTTGGTACAGAAAAAAATCTGACGAAAAGCTCTATAACCACATGAACCATCTCCTTTCACCTATAAAGGGATAGAATTCTCATTTTTAAACATGTCAGGTCCCCTAGATAATTTGTACAAGTTGTTGGTGTCATTTGGCTCTTGTTCTTTAATGAAATTATTATTATAATAAAAATTTCATCTATTTGTCTAATCCATTATTTTGATTTTTATGTTTTTTATATAATTGTTATAGTTCTTCCATGAACATATATACCTTTATACTTAGGTATGATGAAGTTATGATCATAATATATAAATAAATAATCTCTCATTTTCTTAAATCAAAATAATAAAATTATATGAAAGTTACTACATAAATCTACAATATACTTTGAAAGATTATATATGTCATCCGCAATAATTTATACTTAAAAATTGAGATTTAGGACTATCGTTAGCGTCGATTTAATTATAAATATTTTTTTATTTATAATTAAATAGAGATTAATATATTATTGTTGAGAATTCTGCTTCTATTGAAGTTTCAATCACTACCATCATAGTGACTCCTGGGGTCCTCCGTCCAAGATTCCAAAATCAGCTCATCCATTGTTGCAATCATTGGTGTCGCACATCATGGCAGTTTTAAGCAGTGAGACTTATCCTAGCATCGCAATACGTTCTTCGACTCCTTCTCCGATACTGGTTCTAGCTTCAATGCAAGTCGCTCCTGATGACGATTCACTTGAAGTGTTTTTTCATTATAGCGTCATGTACTTCTTGCATTTGTTACGGTGGTGTGTGTCTTTGTTCGTGGACGGCCGTCGTTCCATTGAGCTTGGGTGCTCGATGTTGTTAAATTATCTAACCAATATTGAGAATATTGGGGGACCAGAATAAGCTGCTCGTTATCAGGCCCAACTAACTACTTTAGATGAGCAAGTCCGATCATTGGAGACTCTTCGACGAGCTGATGTCACTGCCATAATAGAAATTGAAGTTGCCCATTGGAGAGCAAAGCTGTTTGCACAGTAAGAAGAATTCTGCCACCAAGAAGAAGCCCAAACCACTGAAGTTAGTAATCTTCAGGCAAATCAGAAGGTTATTACCGGAGAGATAGAGCGGGTGAGATTTAAACTGGATGCCTATCAGGTCGCCATAGACCGTACTCGTGAGACAATTGCTAAAGCCCAAACCATTCTTGCAACCGCTTAGATGAAGCAAGATGGAGTGCTGAAGAGACAAGACGAACTTGTTCTGCACCACGGCCAACTTCAACAGGAAGTTAATATGCGGAGCAAGGCAATTGAGGATGGAAGGGCACAAGTTACTCAGCAGCTGACCATCGATGATAATGAATTGCGCCGCTAAGTGCTATCAACTGTAGAGGAGACTCGACAAGTGGCTCTTGAAGAGGCAGAGTCAAGTTTAAGGATTCTGGGCAACCCTTAAATCTTTCATCCTCTCTTTCTTTTCTGCTTTCTTTCTTTTGAGCAATAAAGTTGTTTGTATACTTTCTTCCTTTGGCTTGATATTGAATAAACAATTTAGCTTCAATATGTTGTATTGTTCATTGCTCTGGAGTTGCTGTATGACATTCTTGCAGATATCTTGGGGATTTTTTGGTCGATTTATTTGATCTGTGGTACATTACGTTGCTTTCATAGCCACTTTCTTTTTTTTTTTTTTTTTTTTGAAATAGACTTGTCTGGAAAGCAGACAAATTCGAGGTGAAAAATGGGTCTGCGAAATTGTGAATTTTGTAAGATAAAGTTGCGGAAGATGGAACATATCATGGAAATGTGGGACCATAACAAGTTTAGTTTTGGAATTTGTAGTGGGGGTAACTCACCTGGAAAGCAGACATAGTTGGGATGATTTGTCTAGATAACATACAAAATCGATTTGAGATTTGTGGTTGACTCGCGTGGAAAGCAAACAGAGCCAGCATGATCAGTTTAGGATCAAAAGAACTGTAGATAAAGGTATGACTGACATGCCCACGGGGTGATTCTCCTGGAAAGCAGATAGAATCGACAGATAAAATCGATTTGAGATTTGGGAGTGACTAACCTGAAAAGCAGTCAGAGCTAATGATCGAGTTAGGATCAGAATAATGAGCATTCACTGAAGTATTTATGGGACAATTTGTAAAGTGGGTGAGAGAATCAAATCTCACTGCCAGAGGTAAGATCTTAACATGACATGTTTGTAATGAAGGTTGTTTATATGGTGATAAGATGAATCAAATTTTGCTGTCAGAGATAAGAGCTTAACATGACAGTTTTGTGGGATTTTTAAAAAATCCCTAGGTATAAACGGATTTGGTATGTCTTTACTAATCGCCGTTTGCGTTGGGCTATCCATATTATTTCTCTCAGCATGATGATTTATCGAGTGTTTTATTTAGAATTAACTGCCAAACATTCTCTCTTCCCTTCACCTTTCGATTTTTGGTTGTTTAGTTTCATACACTTACCCCCAATATGATAGGGTTGGCGAGGAAGGTATCCTCTTTCCATTACTCTAATAGCATTGGGCAATTCATACTTTTTACCCCAGCATGATGGGTTGGCGAGAAATAAATTCTCTTCCCGTTGCTCTAATGGCATTGGGCAATTCATGCTTTATCCCTAGCATGATGAGTTATCGAGCTTTTTGTTTGGGCTTAAATGCCAAGCGTTTCCTCTTTCTTTACCTTTTTAGGCTTCGGGCCATCGATGGTCATACTCTTACCCCAGTATGAAGGGGTTGATGAGCCTTTTGTTTGGACAAAAATGTCAAATATTTCCTCTTTCCATTACTTTGGTTGTATTGGGCAATTCATATTTTATCCCCTAGTATGATTAGTTAGCGAGAAACTTATTCTCTTCCCTTTATTTTAACAACATTTTGTAGCTCATACTTTTACCTCAGCATGATGAGTTGTGGAGCCTTTTGTTTAGGCTTAAATATCAAACGTTTCCTCTTTCCATTGCTTCATGAGATTTTGGCTGTTGATTTCATACTATTACACCTAGTATGATAGGCTTAGTGAGAAATTTTTGATTCCTCTTCCCGTTTGCCTTGGTGGCATCGGGTAGCAAAATTTTTACATACTTTTTTCTTTTATGTTTTGTTTTTTCTTCTTTTTTATTTTTTTCTCTTATTTTTTCTTTTTTTTTTTGAATTTTTGTAGCACTCATTTTGCCATCCCAATGGCTAGCAAGAGCAGCAGAAGCAACATGACGCTTATCGTAATATTGTTGGTACCCCCAGCCCATACTGGCCGTTAGTGAGTGAGAATGACTCAGTTGCAATTGTGGTTCGAAGCGTACTAAGGGAGCTCGCTTGCCAGTGCCGAATACTCGTGCTCGATAAGGACTCCGGCAAATTCAATCTCTGCTATGGTAGCGTTGATCGAATGTTTTCTTTGGTTTTTGTTGAATTTGCCGAGGTAGTCGATTATTCGTCTTTCAGCAAGTCTAGGTGTACCCCCATGATTTCTTCTTTTTTGGTAGAAATCGGGGAGAGTCCTTTTTGCTTCAAATTATGCGGGTTGTAGCTGTTTAGCACCATTTTTTCTGCAGAGATTGGAGCTAAGCTGATCAGAATTTTTGAGAATCCCATGGTTATTGTCACTGCATTTGCTGACAGACTTTTCTGTTCAGGTCTCACTAGATTATATTTGTATCGATAAGTGCCTGAATTTTATCTTTCAAAACATAGTAATTTTTGGTTGGGTATCCAATATTTTGATGATAGATATAATACTTGGGATCATGTATTTTCTCAACTTCTTGTGGCTTTTGATTTTTGGTTAACTTGAGCATCCCCTTTTTATTCAGTAGGTGAAAAAAATGTAATTGCTTGTTCATCTTTGAAATCATATATCTATTGTGATCTAAAGGAATCTTGATTATTCTGTGGTTTTTTGTTTGCAGCAGACTTTGTAGTCATTGCCTCCCTTCCCTTAAGGTGGGGTGATTGTGGCTGTGTGGTCGATTTGCAGACATTCTCCTCTGGACATTGTATTCATTGATATGTCGGATTATGTCCTCCGCTTGTTATCCTTATTTGACTAGATCCTTCTATGTTTTGAACTCCACAGCTCCCATCTTAATGAGTATGTTGGTTTGGAGATTATATTTGCAGGTTTCAACCAGCATTTATTGCGACATGCCATGCAGACATCGCAGTGATATTTCTCAGAAATGTTCTACAAAACTTTTTACGGTCTCATGCTCTTCTTGTTTGTTTGTAAGGAGAGTATGGACCGAGATCTCCGTGTCGTCTTCAAAGAAGTGGCGCAGGAATTCCTTCTCCATGTCAGACTATGACTTAATAGTCTCTGGGGGCAACTGCATAAACCATGTAAATACAGACCCTCTCAAGGTACTTGTAAAAATCTTAGTCATTATGGGATCATTCCCCATAAGATGACCTGTATGTGCCAAGAAGTAATATTAGTGCTGCTTGGGAGAACCTTTTTCATCAAAAGACTTAAACCGTAGAGGCTTATATTTTTCTAGAAAAGGAGCCGATTTCCACTCCATTAGGTACGGTTTGGTAACGCCGACTTCTTGTAGGTTTTTTCTGCGCATCAAGGCTTCTAGTTGGTCCGTATTTTTTGTATATTTTCCGCATGCGGGTCTACTTCATAATGAAACTCTTCTTTTTTCTCTGGATTCCCACTATCATCCTTTGGTGGTTCGTCAGAAGATTTCTCTTATTTATCTTCAGTACTCTTCTCTACCACTTTGAGAAGCAACATACGGAGTTCATTAAGACTCTTTTGTTGCTCTATAATCAAGTGCTCTTGTGCTTCAAGTCTTTGATTCACTTCATTAGAGCTTCTCGTCATATGGAGTGTTGTATCTTCAAACCTGAAAGATTCATATGATTGTGGTGTTGCGACGGCAGAGTGATCACTATCTCTTTCACTTTTGCTGTCTGGTCCTCTAGCCAACCTTTTGTAGTTTGGTGGTGCTAGAATTCCTAATAGAAATCATGTGTAATGACGAGCTTCTGCATCTGTAGAGTATCTATCTCCTTGCAGCTTTTTTCCTTTATTTACCATATTCGAAGTCACGAATATGGGCTCTTCATCTTTGGTGATCTTCATTCTGTAAACGCGCCTTCTTTTGTGTGCATTGCCCCTCGGCTTGGTTTTTTGACTGAAAACTGAGGGTCGGGGTGAACCATAATTATAATTAGTGAGTATTGTAGAGATTATCTACTCATAGTGGCATATCAGACGGGATTGAACCATCTTCCTCTTTCTATTGTGGAATTCTCGCAAGTCACCCCCCTTAACGAGTCTCTTCTTTGCTACAGGTTCTGGAAAAATTTCTAATGTGTTTGTGGCAATCAATAGGTATAGAAGATCGGAATTTCTGTTATGAACAAGGTCTTGTTTTGGTCTTTGCCAATACTTCACAGAACTGGGGCTCAATTTTGAATTCTAGACTGTTTATGCAAGGCTAAACAGCCTGGCATTTTATTTTTTGTGTGCTGGGCTAATTAGCCTCATGTAGAGATATGCTAGGCTGATTAGCCTCGCGCATGGAATTTGGTTCGTGCATGGAATTAGCCTCGTGCATGGAATTAGCCTCGCGCAGAGATATGCTAGGTTATTTAGCCTGGCGTTTGGCATTAACCTCGTGCATAGGTCTGCAAGACTGTATAGGGTAACAGTTGGCATTAGTCTCGCGCATGGTCTTGAGACCAGATTCACCTTGAACTTAGTTTTTGAACAGTTATTGCTGCGCTCGATGGTTTCGATTATGAATTTGAGTTCTGATCAGTCCAGACCTTGGCTTTTCTTCAATATTTTGTTCAACTATGATAGGAGAGGATTTTTCCTTTCTCAAATATTGGAATCCAAAAATTCAAAGTGATCCTCTTCAACGGGAGTCCCTTTGTCATTGGAATTCGTATGGATCTCTTCTTATTCAGAACTCGAAAATCTAAGAAGTTCCTGTATGACAGGAATCATCTCATTATTCGAGTCTATTTCTTGGACTCCTTCCTTTTCCAAGATCAAAAATCCAAGGAGCTCCTGTTCAACGAGAGTCCTCTTGTCATTCAAACTTATACTTGGGGTTTCCAAGTGGTGATGGAGCCATCTTTTGACCGGACTAGCCGATCTAGAGGACAAATACTTCTCATATTTATTTAGATCGATTTCTTCCATTAGCTTCTCTACAGACTTACCAATTTTATGGGTGTCAGATTGGGCCATGATTTGCTTGTTGTTGAAGATTTCTCCCACTGTGGTTGTTAGTTTATTTCCATCGAAAGACGCTCTTCCTATCATTTCCATGGATAAATAAAAATTACAACGAAAATATCCATATTACAATGAAAAGAAAAGAAAAACAAACAAACAAGAGAGACTTATCGATCACATCTCTCTCTCTTTTACAGAAGTTTGGGGATTCTAATGTGGCTATGGAGCGTCGCCCTTGTGCTTCGCTGACAATCTAACATCCAAAATCAGTCTTGAACATGGAGAATAGTTTCTAAACGAAGGCTCTCACTGCTGGACGGCGACTCTCTGCAAAAATAATCTAATCTCAAATCTCTCTCCTTCTAAAAGATCCCCTCATGGGTCATATTTATAGATTTCGGAGTTTCCTTCGAAATAAAGATAGAATCCCAATTAAATTCATCTCTGAGTTCATATTTGGATATGAAATTCTTGATTCCAAGCGATTGGATATGATTATAATTGAAATTCGGGTTAAAATTTTGAAGGAAATCCAATTTAAAAACTGAAAGTGCCCCGCGTGCGCGAGGCTGCCATCCCCGCGCATGGCTATAGCCTAGTGCGGGGCTATTAGCCTCGCGTGCGACAAATAGCCTTGCGTGGGGTTAATTATTAGCCTTGCGCAGAGTTACGCTGGACTGATTAGCCTGACATTTTGAAATAGTCTCGTGCAGTACGTTGGGCTGATTAGCTGGCGTTTTAAATAGCCTCGCTACGCAGGCTATTTTGCCCCATGTGGCCTTATTTTTCTTGTTCCAAATTTTTCTCTGCCTACAACTATGAATTGTGTATATGCGTGCGTCGATATCCTCATTAACTTCAGCTAGGCTTCCATAAAAATGGTAAATCAAGGCATCTGGTGTACTCAGTTTTTGGTTATATAGCTACATTTTCATTATTAGAGACTGATGTATTCAACTAGATCTCAAGTTTACACACTAAACTAAAATGGCATGCACGAATTCATAAATTGTGTCAAAAATATAGGCAATCATCACAGAAAACAATGGATCAGTGGTATTTACGATAAAATGTATTTTCTACACAAAACATGAGTAGGAAAATAACTATATTTTCATAAATACAAAGAAAGTACAAGCATGATTTAAACAAGGTATGTTAGCCAGTCTAAAACTACAACTTTGAACCCGAGATGTATGAGAAAACTCTAAAATAAATAAAAAAGAACTCATAACAGATGATCATCGATATACCACTATGACTCCGCCTACTTGAAAAAGAATGAATTTTTAGTTAGTAATAGCAAACTTTTCTCGAACTCAGTACTTAGGATATGTGAATCCAGGGAATTAAATCTAATAAGTAAAATAGAAAGAAATGGATAGGAAGATAGTATGTAACTCCCCAAATCACACTGGTGGATCCAAATATGTGTCCCAATAATGGGTAAGGTGTCACCGGCGAGCACTCTCAATACCAGAGTGCAAGAGGCCTTTTTTTCTTTTTCAAACAATCACAAGTAAGAGATATGGAAGTATACAAATATAAGATATATATCACATATCTGAATCTATCTGCCACAACATCACATTCAAGAATATAGTAATTTCCAAATACATATGTATGGAAATGATAAGTAATATATATATATATATATATAGAGAGAGAGAGAGAGAAAACGGGAAATTCACCAGCGGTGAAGGGGATTCCTTCACTAGCGTTTAGGTGGCCTAATAATTATATTACACGTGGCGCCACTAAAAATAATAAATAAAAGAACTTTCTTAATAGCCCTTTGAGTGGCGCCACGTGTAATACAATTAATGGGCCACCTAAGCGTTAGTGAAGGAATCCTTTTCACCACCGGTGAATTTTCCGTTTCCTCATATATATATATATGTATATATATTAAAAGGTTACATAAATAGAGTTGAATACAGTATCAGAAAAGAGCAATATAAGTACTGAATATATACAAGAGTGCTCATATATCACAGATAAAACTAAGAAATAGGATATATAGGCACATACAAGCCAAAATGAAATATACACAAAAGAATGAAGTCCTACATGAAACTGGCTACTAGCACTCGACATATTCCTGAAAATGTGGATCCTTGAGGTATGAGTCCTCCGCCTCTGCTACCGCTATCCCGGCTAGTAGACCTGGGTGTGATAATCCCGTAGGTTTGAATACAAAAAGGAATACAAATCTAAACTGATGCAATTCTATGGAAACCGTATAAAAGTGTGTATGGAGCATACTAGTAAGAAACAATATAAAAGAGGTATACATAAGAATATCAAAGTAGGCTAAATATAACATGAATCACGACATACATGGTATAAATGGTATAAATTCATCAAGCAATAAAGTATGCCAAATATAACAAGAATCATATGGTACATGGTATGCATAATATAATATGAATCATGTAGTACATGGTACATATAGTATGATGAGATCAAGTAATAACATATACTAAATATAAAAAGAATCATGTGGTATATCGTATGCATAAGAAAATATGATCAAGTATAATACTTTGTCAAGTAATGTAGGATTCTAGAGGTGGCTCACATAGATTCAAGCATTGGTCCATACTTTTTGTGTGGCACTTTGTCACGTGTAGCATGTAGTTCCATGTGACACTTAGTCCTGTTCACTTCTGATTGGTAGCTGACTATGAAGAGATGTTGGATTTTAGAGGTGACTCCCATGGATTCTAGAGATATCTCCCAAGGATTCAAGAGTTAGCCTCCACTTTCTATATGACACTTTGTTCTGTGTAGCACTTTGTTCCAAGTGCCACTTAGTTTCACACAGTCTTAATGTCAGATTGTAGAGCTAATCCCATGGATTCTATATGTAGCTTCCATGGATTCAAATGATGCCTACCACTCTTTGTGTGGCATTTTGTTCCGAGTAGTACTTAGTTCCATGTGGCACTTAGTTCCAAATATATATAAATAGCTATGTGAGTATAAAATGACATGCATGGTGATACTAACGATCACAAGAGTTATGGAAAATGGTTACATACGTGAGTATCATTTCTAAGTAAGAATAATATGTACAAGTAATAATATGAATAAATAAACATATGTGCATATATATTATATCTTAAATCTAGTGGCATACGCACAAACATAGCATGTATGCCTAGACATGAGTTATAACAAGTCTAAATTCATCATGTACGGATAATAATAAGAGAAATTAAATATGTGTATATGGGTATTATATCATAAATCAAGAGGTATATATACGGACATAATACATGTGCCTATGTTGCTGAGATTCAGTAGCAGTTAGACTTTCCAGATCTTTTTTGATTAGCGCAAAATGGTATTAGAGGTTAAATTTTGTAGTTATAGAAAATTCAATTATCTTTTTAATGAATCTTAATTAAGCTATAATTTGAGTTATAGAGGAAAACTTATAGTTGTTTTATCATGGATATACTATTCCTACTATGGATCTGGTATAGCTGAGACTTCCAGATTATTTTTAACTTTAGATAATATTAAATTTAGAATCTAAGATCTTCATTAGTTCTAGATAACTCAATTACCATCCCAATAAAATATGAATGATCTCAATTGGAGTTCTAGAGTAAAAGTTACGGTATAATACATACAATGATATTCAAGATAAATGCAATTTAGAGCATGAAAAATCTTAAAATTATGTTAATACTACTTTTGATATCATATTTGAGGTGATTTAACTAATAAATCATAAATTTAAAAGATCTGAGAGTGTATTATTGCCTCTTATTGAGCCCAAATCGAAAATAAACCGATATTTATGCGATTGTTCTTCAAAAGTGAAAAAGTTTCCCAAGAATCACATTAGAGAATTACTGCAGGCATTGTAGAATGTTTTTCCAGATTGTTGAACAAGTTTAGAGTTAATTTGAAGAAGGAAAACTCGAGAACAAACTCATTTGGCTATTTTGTAGATTTTTTAGTTCACTCTTAGACTGAATATTTGGTGAATTTATTTGAGTAAAATAAAGAAGGAATTAAGGTTTAAGAACTAAAGAGAAAATAAAGAGGTGAACGAGAGGAATAAGCTTGGTTTTTTTCAAATTTTTCTGAATTTATTTCAGGGTCAAATAGTTGGTGGAAAGTGAGTATGCTGATATATTAAAAACTCTTAAACTTTATCTTAATTGCAAGTTTGTCATTGGATCAATTCCTTTTTAAATTTGGTCAAGGATGGCTGCTGGGTTTCTAAAGATAAATATGAAGTTGGTAAGAGGTTAAAATTAGAATTTATAATTTAATTTGATTAATTTAATCAGTTATTTGCCCTAAAATCATCTAATTCGGAAAATTCAAGAAAAATACACAAAAATCGAAAATAATAAGATACAAGATCTCTACTCTACGGAATTTGAAATCAATAACTAGATTAAAAGATATAACTCAATTTGCTCAGTATCTACTCGCATCAATATTCGGGCCCCGAACTAATATGGATGATATAAAATAAACCGATTGAAGGGTTTAAGGATTAGAGTCGTTATATAGTATATGAATAAAGTGGTGACCAAACGATCTAGTCCATGGTTCAAATGAAGTCATGTATAATGTTCAAGTAATTGTAATATGTTGGTCATGTGTAGCATGGATACAAACACAATCGATATATGTCCAATGTTTAATAAGCAATGTCAGCTTTATAAATGCAAGAAACCCTACCGCCAGATGCCATATATTTCCAGCAAAAAATTAGAGATAAACCCTAATGCTTAACTCATACTATGTAACATGTCAAATATTCTAAAAGTGACTCCCATGGATTAAAAAGGTCACCTCTTCTAGGCTTATAAACTATTTAGCTCTAAGTAGCATCCATAATTATCACCTGATATACAATTTCATCATGGCATTAGGTTATTTATTTAATTATATGTTAATTAGAATTGAAACTACATAAGAAGATCATGTGTTCTAAGGGATCTCATTCATACCTGAGAAGTGGCCTCGGGTCCCAATGTTAAGCCGACATGATAATAGATACTAAGTAACAAGATTAATAGTAACAGTAACAAAACTAACAATAATAGTAAATAGTAATAGCAATAGTAAACATGGCGATCATCGGATTTTATCGACTTTCAGTTAATTTCACATAGTCAATATCGATCCAAGCAATTAGAATAACTTGGCAAACAATCTGGTGAAAGATGAATCTAATTTTACTATATAATTGGCTAGTGATAAGGACCACTATCTGGCAGTTCTCTTACACAAATCCTACTTGGTTTGGTTCAGAAATTCTAACAACAACATGGGTCTTGATTTCATAATCAAAATTAAAAAAAGTCTAAGGTAACTTGGTTTTCTCCAACACCAATTCAAAACTATGATAAATCGAAATTGGAAGTGCAATGACTTGCTTGTTAACCGATCTACTATCAAACTATTGTAAGTCAATTTAAGAATGTGAACATAACTTTACACAAGAAATTTCAGAAGATTTGCCCTCGATTGGCCCCCTACTTAGTAGTAACTATCAACAAGATGTGGCACTCCCAAAGCAAAACCTGATCAAATTTTAGACACAAAAATATTTCAACACGAGGATCAAATCCATCAAGATGGGTTTCAACGAAGCATCACATATAACAAGATAACCTCGAGGCAAACGAAAAATGATATGGAAAAATTGATACTTGATGATGGCAATTTCTCTTCTTTTTTTTTTTTTTTTGAAAATAAACGGTGAGCAAATGCCCCCCCTCCCGCCGTGCTCCATTAAAACGATTTTAATAGAAATACAGATAACAAGACAAACGGATAAAAAATAAATAAAGAGTACATATACCCGTTCAAAAACGGGCACTCACAGTCCAGTACAAACTACATGGCAAAATAAAGTAAGTACACCCTGTCGTTGCCACCCCTAGTGGCCGGTGATAGAAATCTACTAGTCATACTCCTCAACACTGGGTTGCCACGTGGGCTATACCAGCTCCGGCTTCTGCAACTGCTGTACCCTGTGGAAGTCTAGGGTAGTCAGAGCAGTAGAGTGCTAGGTTGTCCCTATATCTCCAAATACAGCTATCAATAGTAAGACATTGTTAGTAATATCATAAATACAGTAATCCAAAATATAAGCAGTATCACTAAACGTTCTTATATTTCTTTCTAACCATAGGTTCCACACTATACCAACTATAAGTCTTCTATACTAATCTAAATTCTGAGTACCCATATGTAAGAGCCTCTTCCAAATCGATAGCGAACTATCCGCCCTAAACCGAATTCTTTGCCTGCAGGCAACTTCCTTCTAGACCATCGCAGAAAAATGACACTCCACGAAGACATGTGACATTGTTTCATTGGCAGAGCCGCACAATGTACATTTACTTGGGCCGTGCCACTCTCTTCGTTACAGATTCTCCCAAGTAAGGATTGCTTGCTTATCCACCAGCCAAAGAAAATTTTTTATTTTTAACTGGCACTTAGTCTTCCATATGTGATTTGTTTGCAGTGATTTGATACCACCATCGTTAAGAAAATCATACATTGAATTCACTGTAAAGGATCTAGATTTATCCCATTTTCAAATCGGGTAATTCTCAACATCATTGAGCTGAATGTGTTGTAGCAAGTTGCGGATGGATTGCCTGCCCAATCGCGCTTCATTTCCCAGCCTCCATCTACCTCTATCCCAGAATTCCTTTATCGTACCTTGTCTTCGATGACAAGACTCGTACGCCAATGGGAACGATACTTTGAGTGGGAGGTTGTCACACCAAGTATCTTCCCAGAATGCAACAGTATCGCCCCTACCCACACTATAAGTGATCCCCTGCCAAAATAGTTCTTTTGTGCTTCTAACCCCTCTCCAAAAGCCTGATGTGCTGTGGATGTTTCTATATTTACATTTCCAGAAATCCCTTCTTGGACCGTATTTTCTTCGTAATAGGTTTTGTATAGTTCCCTCTGGAATGGATAGTAACCGCCACCACCATTTAGCAATGAGAGCCGAATTATAGCACCTTAAATTTAAAACCCCAAACTCACTGTCTCTCTTTGCCTTACACATCTGATCCCAAGCAACCAGGTGAAATTTCTGGCCATGGTTTATCGAGTCTCCCCCCCCCCCCCCTCCCAACAAGAATCTGCTTCTCAATCTGTCAATTTTTTGTCTTACCCAGTGAGGACTGATAAAATAGGATATGAAGTGTGACGGTATGGAAGATAGCACGACATTTACTAAAATCAATTTGCCACCCAAGGAGGGAGTTCTTCCTTTCCAACCTTCCAATCTACGGCCCACTCTCTCAATAATTGCATCCCAGTCTAACTTCCTAAGTTTGCTCGGATTGATTAGAATCTCCAAGTAAAGGATTGGAAATTTAGTTTCTCTGCAACCAAAAAGACCCACTATCATCTTGCTAACGACACTTTCCTTACATATAAGAGTAAGGGAGCTCTTGTAGTAATTGATTCTCAAAACAGACCACGCTTCAAACTAATTCAGTATCCATATGATTGCACTACAAAACATTGCAATGGCCGAATATTAGTGTGTCATCTGCATATTGCAGATTTGTAAATGATGTCGTCCGAGAGCAGGTAATCCCACAATCTTGTTCTATTCCTTCATCCGCGCAAATAGTAGGTTGAGGCCTTCTACAACCATAACAAAGAGTAGGGGGATAGGGGGTCATCCTGTCTGAGACTTCTTTTGCAAACAATCTCTTTTCTTGGCTCCCCATTAGTTAATTGATGAGTGATTTATATTGCATATTTATAGCCTCTATATTATCTATTTTTGTATTTAAATAATACTACTCGGCTATTTTTAGTGTGTTTTTAGCTAAACCTATTCCTATAAGAAGATGGCATAAACTTAGAGCCAGATTAGGAAACCAAGTTCAGAAAAGAGTTAAAAGTGAGAAAAGTTATAAGACCATGATGTTGTAGAGAGTCAAAATAGATTACAATCATAAAAATAAAAAGAACAAGACAAGAGACTCATGCAGAAGAAAAACCAGACAAAGTAGCCAAAATTGAGCCACTATTTGGCGGCATTGGCTGCCAATTGACGGCCCAATGGGCCCCAATATGAGTGATTTTTCTACGAAGGTTCTGATGTAATTTTGTAGTTTCTCACTTGTATTCAAATTATGGTTTGATTTTCCGAAGCCTATATATTGGTCGTATCCTTGTAATCTAGGTTTTATGATATGATGTAATTTTGTACTCGAATTTTATTGAATAAAATTAGGGTTTGTTGAAGGGGTGACGACCGCCATACCGACTCCAGAGCTACCCTTTTCTATTTATCATTGTTTCTTAGATAATTTTCTTCTAATTGCTTTCTAGATAGATTTATTTTGCTTTCTAGTGTAAACTTTAATAGTTTTCTAGAAAAAATATGATCTTTTTCTTTAGGAGTATGAGTAGCTAATTAGTTTAGTCGTAGAATGTAGATGAAACTAGGGATCAACCTCATATTAATCTATTTGTATTCTTTCTAAAATAAAAATAAAAAAGATAGGATTTTTCTATGAAATAATAAAAATACAAGAACTCGTAGATTAGAACTTTGATAGGTTATACTTAATTTAAATATTTTATAGCCTATACTTAGTTAGGGTATGGAGTTGTTGGTTTTTATTCGTTTTGTTGAATTTATCTAACGATTTAGTTTATCTCTATAAAAAGTAACTTTTTTGATATACTTGCACACCACTTGATAGTCCATACTTAGAATACTTTAAGTAGGAATTAAACTAAAAGATCAGAGTTTTATTAAAGAAGGAAGACGAATGATAATATTATTGTGAATTAGTGGATTCCATATCCTAGGCTAATTAGAATTGTAAATCTCATCAATCTAAACTCATAGTTAGCTCGTCAAGATAATAGAGTTAGCAAGATTGCAAAACATCTTAGATCCCTATGGGAACAACCTGTTAGCACTATAACCGACATTGTGCACTTGTAGTAGATATTTTACATCAAGTTTTTTGTGCCATTGTTGGGGATCAATGGTATTTTCTTGCTTTTTCTAACGTTTCACGGGTTAACAGTGTGTGTTGAGTATGCAGGGACCTAGAAGTTTAGATACAGGAAGCAAAAAGGAACGAGAAAAGTCTCAAAAGTACACTGCAAAAACCAGGGAGCCAAATTCCTTGGTTTTGCTGCTAAATAGCAGCAATTGCCGCCATTTAGTGGTAAAATATATGCTCTCCCCCTTTCTACTCCAGTTCTGTATTTTGGGTCCCTAGTTCTGTAAAAAAATACAAAAATAAAAAAAATTAGAACTTATATGACATCACATTTTTCTTGATCATATTTCTTCAACCGTTTCATCTTCATCACACCCTACTTCTTACATTAGTTTAGAAAACTCACGCATCCACTCACGGTCGCTAGTTTATGTCGCATTGGACCCGTGATCAATTTGGTCGTCTAGTGAGATCAGATTTGTTCATGTGATACAGGATGGACCAACCGATCCCGATTCTTCAGGATCGATATTACCCGTTGCGCACATCACTACCATCATGCATCAAAGTTTCACATGCAACGGGTAATCACTATGAATTGAAACTGCAGTATATCAACATACTTTCTAAATTTATTGACTCTGATTCTGAGTATGAATATCTCTTTATCAGTGAATTTTAGGAAGTGTGTGTGATGATAACGCCAAGAAGTGGTTGTACAGTATGCCTACCGATTCAATCACTTCTTGGGATGAATTCATTACATTGTTTCTCAAGAAGTATTATCACATGCACAACACGGCAAAAATTCAAAATCAAATTAATCAATTCTGTCAGGTGTCGGGAGAGTTCTTCTAGAAATACTTGGAATGGTTCAAAGATTTGTTAGCTCAGTGCCCCTACCATGTGATAGAAAAGTGGCGGTTGTGTCAAATAATGTACGAAGAACTCGATTACACATCCAAAACTTTTCTTGAGTCCATGTGTCATGGGGAGTTTATGAGAAAGAATGAGGATGAAGTATGAGACTTTCTTGAGGACATATCGTGGAAAACTATGTAGTGGGAGAGTCCCGCTGAGAAACCGTATGCATTAACTTTTGCGTATAAGGATGAGATCCATAGCGTCGATAGCTATATACCTGCTGAAGCTAAAATTGCAGCCCTTATAAGGAGAATTTTGGTATTGGAGACTCCTAGCGCTCCACCGGTTGGTCAAGTAAATCAAATTCAAGTTCTCACATGTTTTAATTGTGGAACTCCAAATCATATTATGGATGAGTGTCCATTATTAATGAATCTCATGGGTCCCACACTTGAACAGGCTAACGCCTTGTATCAATGACCCATAAACAATCCTTACGCTCCTACATACAATCCTGACAGGAGAAACCACCCAAATATCTCATGGGGTCAAAGGCAATATCAGGGAGCTCCTAACCCTAACATGTGCCTCCAGCCAATGGTCAGTTCCCAAGAACTAACGTGAGTATATATCAACACCCAAATGCTACGAATCAAAAGAATGATCAGAATAGACCACCTGCACATAATCAATCATATTCACAATAAGAGTCTAACAATGATTATGATAGACAGCTAACGACACTTGAAAGGAATGTGAAAAACCTTTTCAAGATGACGTCCAATTTAGACATACAAATACAAAATTTAATGAAAGTGTCTGCTCACTTTATACAACAGACCGATCAACAACTTCTTGTAAGTTCTCAGTCGATCAAGAATATAGAGCAGTAGGTTGGACAGTTAGCCACACAGCTGAGTGGCGGGGACCAGGTACCTTTCCGAGCCAACCAATAATGAACCCCAACTCTAACTCATCTAAGTCTGTTTCACCCATACTCACCAATGCAATGCCATTCACACGCTCAGATCTGACAAGCAAGTGGACAATAATGTAGCCATACTCCCATGATCTCACTCCTACTATTTCGCAGGCTATACCATCTTTTCTATTTTTTTCTTCACATCTATCTCCATCACCTCCATTACCATCACATACTCATTTGAAAGATCCTGTTTCTAAGCCGACAGTACCATATCCCAATCGGCTTAGGAAGTCTTTACCGCAAATAGAGAAGATTCTTGAAATATTTCAGCAGGTGAAGATTAATATTCCACTTCTTGATATTATACAACAGGTTCCTACTTATGCCAAGTTTCTTAAGGATTTGTATACTAAGAAACAAGCAAGAAATATTTCTGAGAAAGTTTTTTTTGCTGCAAATATATCACATATCCTCTCTAACTCCTTACTTGCCAAATATAAAGATCCAGATTCTCCCACAATCTCATGCACTATTTGGAACACTACATTTGATAGGGCATTGTTTGATCTAGGAGCAAATGTCAACTTGCTTCCTTACATTGTTTACCAACAACTGGGGTTAGAAAAACTTTAACCTACCAAGGTTATATTACAGCTAGCTGATCGTTTGATTAAGAGACCACTTGGTATGGTTGAAGATGTGCTCATTAAGATCGGCGAGTTCATCTTTTCTGTAGACTTCATTATCTTAGAAACTGAGCTGATTTTCAATCCACGGAATCAAATTTCTGTTATCTTAGGCAGACCATTCCTTCCAACATCAAATGCATTAAGTGATTACAGGAGTGGCCTCATGAAGCTATCATTTGGGAATATAACTGTGGCATTGAACATATTCAATATGGATGAGCACACAACGAGCTCCCTCATTGAGGTCAATATGTTCACAGTTTGCATTTTCATTCTACCTCTTGCACTGATGATGAACCCTCATTTGAGCAAATTTTTTAAAATGAGCTCATATTATTAGATGAATTGGCACATACTAATTCTATGTATGAGGATACTTGTGCAAGTGAACCATTGATTTATGAGCAAACTTTTGAGGATTTGTTTGCAGAGGAGCTCACATTACTTTGTGAGTTAGAAGGGCCACCACCACATTCACTTGATCATATTGCAATCTTCTCACCTCACGATATTTCTACATGTGTGCTTATTTTTAAAGATGATTGGCAGGTTTATAATGAAGAATTCTTTAACCCAATTATTAATGCTTAGATGTGGATAAAGAAAAAGCGAGGACGGCATAAGATACAGACAGGTAATTTCTTGACTTGTAGGAAGATGATGAGATACAATAATGCACCCACTTCACATTTAAAATGCACACACTATGAAAGTGAGAAGCGATCGAAAGGTCGTACTGCTTTCCATGGGTTAATAGGGTGATGATATTGAGATCGTAACTTTTTATGACTCTCATTATTTGTATAGTATTTGTACAATAGTTTTAGTTTTTATTTTACCATCCTTGGTTTGTGTATGAGGGCATACACGAGTTTAGGTGTGGGTATTTTCTTCATGTTTTTCTAGGATTTTTAGTTTTTTTTAGAATTTTTTATTTTATTTTTAGATTTTTGGATTTCTTTATTTTACACTTCAGGTAGTTTTTAGGGTAACTGACTAAAAAAACAAAAGTAAAAAAAAATTATTATATATTTTCTTCAATAAATCAACTTAATTATAAATAAAAGAATAAATTTATATTTGAAATTTGATAGGAGAGTAGATTAAATGATACACTAAGAATTTTATGAAAAATATTAAAATTCAAAAAATAAATACCGCTAACAGTAATTTTGAGGTAAGTATACATCTATTTTTTACTTCACAATAGTTTATTAGGTTAAGGATAAAGATGATAACGATTGAGTAGTTTTCTCACTCTAAATAAGAAAAAAAAGAAAAAAAAGGAAAAAAAAGGGGTGAGACTAGTATTAAGGCAATAGGCTCAGAAATAAAAAAAAGAAAAGGAAAATATGGGGTGAGCCTAGTATTTAAGGCAATAGTCTTAGAGAGAAAAAGAGAGTATGATCTGAATAATCGGGTACTTTGTGCCTAAGTAAGCGTGAATATTCGCATAAAAGGTAAAATATTCTTTAAAAAAATTGTTATGAGAAAATAGATGAATCATGAGTTAGAGTTAGAGTCCAAAGCCGAAGTAGATTATCACACGTGCACGTAGATGTATAGGAGCCAATAAATTAACTATTAGTGGGTATTAAAAGATAGAATTTGAATTTTTTATTAAAATGATAAGTGTAATTGATATGACACTTGACTTGAAAATTGATAATTTAAATGCGTTCTTGAGTTTGTATATTAGTGAGATTAATTGAAGAAAATATCATTAAAAAAAATTTCTCTCTTTTGTATAAATTTTTTTTTCTTGATTATTCTTATTTTTCTTTTATTTATTCCTTAGTCTAACTTCTTCACCAATTTTGTGGGTATATTCACTGCAAACCCTCACGAGACATAACTCGTCCAATAGGGTAACCTAGGGGTTTAACGGCGTGTTGCACGTGCTAAGTGCAATCGTGATTCCTGCAAAAGTGAGTTAGGATTTTTTTTTTTTAGGTTTAGATTTTGCTCGAGAACTAGCAAAAGATAGGTGTGAGGGTGTGATGAGTGTCATATATTCCATATTTATAACCTCCATATTATCTATTTTTGTATTTAAATAATGCTACTCGGATATTTTTAGTGAGTTTTTCAGATGAACATATTCCTACAAGGAGATGGCATAAACTTATAGCCGGATTAGGAAACCAAGTCCAAAAAAGAGTTAAAAGTGAGCAAACATACAAACTATGATGTTGTAGAGAGTCAAACTAGATTATAGTCATAAAAATCAAAAGAACAAGATAAGAGATTCATGTAGAAAAAACCAAACAAAGTAGCCAAAATTGTGCCGCTATTTGGTGGCATTGGCCGCCAATTGGTGGCCTAATGGGCCCCAACATGGTGATTTTTCTATAGGGGTTTCGATATAATTTTTTAGTTTCTCACTTGTACTCAAATTAGGATTTGATTTTTCGAAGCCTATATATTAGCCATATCCTTGTATTATAGGTTTTATGATATGGTATAATTTTATACTCGAATTTTATTGAATTAAATTAGAATTTGCTGAAGGGGTGACGGCCGCCATACCGACTCCAGATGTATCCTTTTCTGCTCATCATTGTTTCAAGTAATCTTCTTCTAATTACTTTCTAGATAGATTTATTTTGCTTTCTAGTGTAAACTTTAATCGCTTTCTAGGAAAAATATAATCTTTTTAATTAGGAGTATGAGTAGCTAATTAGTTTAGTCCTAGGATGTAGATGAAATTAGGGATCAACCTCATATTAATCTATTTGTATTCTTTCTAAAATAAAAAATAAAAAAGATAGGATTTTTCTATGAAATAATAAAAATAAAAGAACTTGTAGATTAGAACTTTGATAGGTTATGCTTAATTTAAATATTTTGATAGCTTATACTTAGTTAGGGTTTAGAGTTGTGGTTTTTAGTTTTATTGAATTTATCTAACGATTTAGTTTATCTTTATAAAAAGTAACTTTTTTGATGGATTATACTTGCACACCACTTGATAGTCCATACTTAGAATACTTTACATAGGAATTAAACTAAAAGATCATATTTTTATTAAAGAAGGAAGATGAATAGATAATATTTGGTTGTAAACTAGTGGATTTTATATCCTAGCCTAATTAGAATTGCAAATCTCATCAATCTAGATTCATACTTAGCTCGTTAAAATAATAGAGTTAGAAAGATTGCAAAACACCTTATATCCATGTGGGAACGACCTGTTAGCGTTACAACCGATACTGTGCGCTTGCAGTAGATATTTCACATCATTAATACCGCTACTTTTGCAGAACAAAGCCAGATTGTTATTCAATTAATCCATTTGGGCCCAAAACCCTAGTTTCTCATAATTTCTAGGACCCAGTTCCAGTCCATCTTATCGTAGGCCTTTTCGAAATCCAGTTTTAATAGATATCCATCTTTTCCAGATTTTCTACATTGATGAACCACCTCTTATGTAAAGGTCACCCCGTCAAGGATATTACGTCCCGCTATGAAACCTGTCTGTGTATCACCTATTATTTCCTGAAGGAACGGCGATAGGCGTGACGCCAGGACTTTCGAGAAAATTTTAAGCACACTATTCAACAGTGCTATAAGACGGTATTCAGTGATTAACTCTGGGGAATCCCTCTTAGGGATAAGTACTATAAATGAATAATTCAGTCTCTCCAGGCGAGCACCTCCATTGTTCAATTCCTTGAACAAATTGAATAGGTCATCTTTTGTTGTTGACCAAAATATACAAAAGAAGAAAATGGGAAAACCATCTGGACTCGGTGCCTTGTCCTATCCTAGATCCCAAATTGCCTTATTAATTTCTTCTTCAGAAAAATCCTTCTCCAGTTCCAGCGAGTCGCTTTGAGGAGGCCACATATCTTTAAGAAGTTTGACTCTCCTGTTCTTGGTTCGCGCAAATAGTTCGCGGAAGTGTTCGTATATGTGCCTTTTAAGTTTTCCTCCGGTAACTATGTCACCCTCTGAGGTACCCAACGAGTGTATGGTTTTCATTCTGTGCTTAATGTTAGCTACCCTATGGAAGTAGGCTATATTAGCATCTCCCTCCTTGAGCCACTTGAATCTGGCTCGCTGGTACCACATGATCTCCTCCATTTTATAGATCTCTTGGATTTCAATTTGGCACCTATGCAAGGACTCTCCTTCCTCTTCTGTCAAGTACTAACTTCCTCTCTTTTCTCAAACTCCACTATTCTTTGCATTAACTCTTCTTTCTACTTTTCGCCAGATTACGATGCCTCCCATCTTATCTCGTCAAGATCCGGCACAATCTTCTTAGTTTGCTACATATTATCTCAGTTGCGTCCTTACCCCCGATCGGGAGTGACCACTTCGTACGTATTATTTCACGAACCACATCGTGTTCCAGCCACCACTGCTCGAACCTAAACAACTTGGTAGTTCTAAGTCTGATCTCCCCAGAATCTAAATAGATTGGAGTGTGATCTGAAGTGGGTATGGGGACTGAGTAGACATTAGAGAGGAAAAATCTTGTCTCCCAGGCATCTGAGACCAATACTCGATCTAGCTTAGCTAGACACGGGTTTTCTCTCATATTGGACAAAGTGAATCATCGGTTAACAAGGAGAATCTCTATCAGAACAAATTCATCAATAATGTTGTTGAAGGTGTCCCTATCCTAGGCATTGTGACCCCCCCCTACGCTCCTCCCTATACCTTACAACATTAAAATCCCCTCCAATCACCCAAGGCAAGTTATTTTGCCACCCGATCTTCCTAATCTCGTCCCACAAGGTCCCCCTTTTGTCCCTGGAGTTTGGGCCGTAAGTTACAGTAATCTTCTATGCCCAGTCACCAGTCCTTTGTCTGACAGTCACTGTTAGAGTAAAATCCTTGGGTAACACGTCTATAATTTCATAAATATTGCTATTGACACCAATGATGATTCCCCCCGAAGCCCCCTAGCTTTCTTGAATACCAATTCGAAATTCCTTCTCAGGGTGAGTTCTTGCTCTACACCATTCAAAGCGTCCTCCAGTTTGGTCTCCTCCAGACAAAATATATTGCTCCATTATCTCATAAAACCTCCGCAACCATGTGCCACTTTGTCCTAGCTCCTAAACCTCTAACATTCCAAAATATTATCTTCATAACTAACTCAAAAACAAAAACTACTCTACCATCGGCTCCACGAAAGATTATGGTCTTTCGTTATCCACTCTACCCTCCCGGATTTCGCTTACCCTAGAGGGTAAGTTTCTTATAAAGTCAATGCTTAGGGTTCTACTATTCTCGGTGTCCCCAAAATCGATTTTACATATTTATACAAATTCAAGTAATGTCTAATTTAGTAACAAATTAAGGATATCAAAAGAAAAAAGGGAATTACCTCTGTCCAATGCCTTCCTTTTATAAGTCAGTGACATCATTTGATCGGACTGGTAGTCCAGTCCCCCTCTTTTCTCACTCAGTCCCTTACTATGCCTAGTCGGGTGGTCGTAGGCAGGGGGTTTGTGATGCCTGTCAAATAAGTTTGATATTGGTTCTTCCTGTGCAGCCGGGATCCGCTCTGCCTCGTCCCCCACAGGGTCCACTTCTTGTGCATTATCCTGTGCCCTGGTTGTTATCTCCACACTACTTGGCGGCTCCGCTGGAGTCTCCAAGGTTGGAGCTTTCAGTCCCGAAGTTGGCCTCAACCGAAGTCTCTTTGGCCTCTTAGAGGGTTGTCTACGTCGTGCAGATGTAGAAGCGTCCCCTCTAATTAAATTCTCTAGCATTTTAGCCATAGCTTCCTTCAGTATCTCCCTATCCAGTTCAAGGGATCGTAGGAAATAAAGCTATTTACTAGTTCCAGGTGCTGTTGTTTGCGCTCTGATTTTCAATTAGTATGGATGGGCTCCAAATTATATTCTGCCTACTAATAATGGGCAGGCCATAACTTTTAATTTTTTTTTATTTTTTGAGAAAAATTGACGAGGGCAGATTCTACTTGCCTAAAGTTGTTGTGCTTAAGCTGAAGAGCTGCTGGTCTTGCTTCTTCTTCAGCTAGGCTATCCATCTTGAGTTGAGAGAGAGAGAGAATTAAATGGGGAGGGAGGGAGGGAGAGAGAAATGTGGATATATATGCACGGAAGATTAATTTTCCATCTTACACTTCATGATGCCATTCCCTAGCCTTGACCAATATCCTATTTCAATTTTCCTACAGCGCAAGCATTAATCAAAGAGAAAATGACAGAAGGAAATGTATGAAGACATATATGGTTGGGAGTAAAATTAAATAAAATATTCGGCTTCTGACCCAATTTTCAACAATCTCAGAAATATTCTAAATAATATTGGAGGTAAAATGAAACAAGACAATTATGAGGTATTTCACTAATTAGAAATCCGAAGTTCATTTTATAAGTTAAAAATTGTTGAAGGAAAGATCGACATCAATCGATTTCGGCATTTTAATCTAAAAATTAACTATTCTAAAAAAATCTCAGAAAATTATGGCAAATCAAATAAGAGAAGGCGATGATAACTCTAAAGTTAGAATAGTAATCTGATATATAGAATAAAAAATAGAGTCAACATGTGTTGTATGGGACCGATACGAGTACCCAAATCCTAGTTCGATGTAATCGATACAGAATATACTAGTATAGGAACATGACAAGCTAGAGGAGCTACATTTTCTCTCTTTCTTATCCTCTTTTTAATCCCCATTTCACATCATCTTCTTCTATATACTATTAATTGTGTACATGTTTGGATATCCCCATCAACTTTGGCCAGGCTTTCTCGAAAATGGTGGATCAAGGAGTTCGGCACTATAAGAAACTGGGGTATTTTACATTGGTTATTGTGCAACAATTTTAAAACCATTACAATATAATATGTTTAGTAATGCTTAAATTAACCGTTATAATAGATCTTTTTTTTTTTTTGCAATGGTTACTCTGTAACTCTTCTAAAACCGTTTCGATATATTATATTTTACAATGTTTTTATAAAATGTTGCAACCGATAGCTTATTTATCACGTTTATGTTGCAACACTTATTTAGTTGTCACTAAATGATTATTTTGTAACAGTCTAAACAATTGTTACAAAGTAACATTTTTTGTGACAATTTTGCTGCAACATTTTAAGAATCGTTTGTAAATATTAGATTTTAATGACAATTAGCATAACTGTAACAGTATATTCAATCATTTACAACATTTTACATACAACGGTTAATAAAATATTTGGAAATGATTTGATTATCCAAAAATGAAAATAATTATTTATTAATTAAGTATATATATATATATATATATATATATATATATATATATATATATATATATATATATATATATATATATATATATATATATATATATATATATATATATATATATATATATATATATATATATATATATATATATATATATATGACTACTGTAGGTGAGCCGCCAGCTCAGAAAAAGTTACGTGAGTTAGCGGCAAAACTGTAATGATCCAATGATTTTTCTTCAATTTTTTTTAACAATCACAATCTCTACCTCTTTAACTTTTTTCGGATTAAATTTCATAAATTTTGGATTTCATTTACCCTTTCATCAAGTGCATACAAAATGTTTTATTCATTGAAAACTGTTAATTTTGTGTTAGCTTGATGGAGGACCAAATCAAAACTAAAACCCAAGAAGTTGGGTATGAGTGAACCCTAGGAGGTCGAGATCATAATACAAAAAAAAAATTTTTTTAAATTATTGGAGATAGTGATAATGAATTGTAGCTCAGGTAACTTGCGTGAGCTGTCAGCTCATTTCTATTTTTCTCTATATGATATATATATATATATAATTTTTGTACTAGTGAAGTTTAATTTAGAATCATATATAGCTAAAATAACATGTAGTAATGTTTACATTAACTTTACAGATACGTAGAATTTAGTCGTTGCCTGAAGCCTAGTATCATGGTAGGTAATGATATCAGTGACTCAGATTTCACCGATTTTTTATATGAAGCCAACAAAAATGCTATTATTTCAGTTTCATTATTTCTTAACAAATTGTTATTCACAATTTTGCGAGGATTAGCCATTTAACCATATAATTAGAAATAAAAATCTAAAAATAAAATATATTTTAAAAAAATTATTCCTTTATTTTGATTTTTTTTCAATTTATTATTTTTCTTGTGCATCATTTTTAAAAGAGAAAAATTGATATATTGATGTTACATAATTTATCGAAGTATAAATATTAGATTTTTTTAAAAATAATTAAGTTTGTCAGGATATTTCTCACAAATTGAGAATGTACTATTTGTTCATAAAATATATCTTATTCACATTAATAATACCACAACTCTAATTAAAACTTTGATCCCATGCATGTGGTTGAATAAAAGAATCTACTCGGTTTCAAATATAGAGTATGAAGTATTTTTTCCTTGTACTTTCTAATATGCAAAAATTTTCACTCAATATTAAACAAAAGTTCCTCAACATCTTCAAGATGAAGTATAAATATATATGTTCATATATATATATATATATATATATATATATATATATATATATATATATATATATATATAATATTTTAGATTAAATAGATCTATATTTTAGTTCTACAAATATGTTATATATGTTTTAGAAATATATAATATGTAATAGTAATTTTGTTTTTAAAAAATATTTTTCAACATAAATAAGTTAACTTTCTATGTAATCTAATTAACTTATATTTTTACATGAGATATTAGTTTTAAAAATAATAATCTTTTAATGTTATTTAAAATTAAAAAATTAATTAAAAATATTCTAGGATTTATCTCCACATTTCCTCTCCCCAAAATACCCTAATTCCGGTTCTCTCTCTCTCTCTCTCTCTCTCGTAACCAAACTTCTCCCGTTCTCTCTCTCTCTCTCGCGTAAACTTCTCTCGTTCTCTCTCTCTCTAGTTCTCAAAAAACCGATCTCTCTCTCTCAAAGAAAATCCGCAGCCACCTCCACCTCCTTCCTCATAGCAAATGGGGAGGCAGGGCAGCGGCGGTGGCGAGTGGAGACGATCGTATGTTTCCCGTTTCGGCAGATACGAGAGGGAAGCACCGGATCTTTTAGCTGAATTGAAGCGATTGGAGCAAGAAGCTCGATTCTTGAAGGTATTTTCATCTTCCAACTCTGAAAGACGCCATTTTTTTTTACTGTGAAGTTGTTTAATGTTGGTGTTTACTGCTTACGCCCTAACTAATGAGAGGAAAATTTGTTTTTTTATCAAATTATGAGTAATTTCATATAATTAAGCACACATTTACGGAGAATTATAAAGTAGTATGTAAATAAAAAGATATAGAAATCAAAATTAAAAAAAAAAAGTTGGAACCTTGGCCAGCAAAAACTAATCCTCTCTAGATTTAGCACTTGCAGTTTGATAATTATTGGGTTTCATTGGATAAAAAAAGATTTTTTTGTTGCAAAACTCAATGTCCCATTTCTTGCATGGTGCCAAATTGCCGACAAACATAACAAAATGTTAGAACCCCTTTTACCTTGGTGTTGCTAGGATTGAATGTATCACTGTTGGGTTTCTAATTATCTTCCAAATTTGGTTTCTGACAAGGGCTTATGGTTCTCCATTCTAGAGCTTGTCATTTGCTTTCATATTAAAATCGTGCTTAATGAATTAGGTTCTTTGCATTACTAGTTGTTATTTTTGGTAGGAGATGTTGAGACTCATTCATACCCGTGCATGTTGACATGCTCATATCAAGTTACTGGTCTGAATGTTTCATAACCAGGTATCAGTGCATTATGCTAAATTGTGTGCAGATTTCGAATGATGCCAGTTCATGCAGATGTGTGTCTCCAACGAAAATGCTGCCATTAGTCAAAATTTCGCAGAAAATACCTTGAGTGTCTGAAATAATTAACAATCAAACAAAAAAATAAATAATTTTAAAGCATCATATAAAGTAAACATAATTTTTTTCATTAGGCATTACATTGTAAAGAGACATCAGTGAATTGTATCATTTACAAAGTACCAGCTAATGTGTGCCTAGTTATTGTACTCAATAAATATATACATGAATCAATGAAGGCATCATACTGCGTGTTAAAATCTCGTAATTGATTTTGGTATCAGCCAATGATTATGGTACCAGAAATCGGTAAATATGAGATGAGTCATATTAATTATCGATAGTATTGGCAAATGCAGGTATTGATATTATAGAGTACATATCGTATATGATACCCCAAAATACGATAAAATATTTACGGTACATATCAGCATTGACCTGTGTCTACAATCTGGGTATGAATCATTTCGTTAAATTTCTATTTGGAAATCTGTTGTCCAATCCTTAATATTCTAAAAGGTATACTGGATGAAATTGACATGTTTATCATGACTCACAAGAGAAATGATGAAACATTAAATATTGATAATGAAACTAAAGTATCTTGAATTGTTTTTTCTATTTCCAAATTTAGATATATGGAATGTTAAATTTCAAAATATTAATATGAATTTTCTATGTTATTTGAAGTCTGAATTAGACCAGATAACTGCACAGTCAACAGAAACATCCGAAAACAAAATAGTCAGGGATAATTTTATAAAGAAAGTATTCAAATACCATCCCAGCCGAGTACCACTACATGGAAAGGGTATTACACTATCAAATTTATGAAAACCAACAATGAGTTGTCTATTTAATGATGCCATCACAGAACTACTTGCTAGAAAACAGAGAGTAGCTGTAATGAAAAGGAAGTACGAAATGATGATGAATGGATTGCAAAACATATTAGCTCAAATAAAGCAAGTTAATCCAAATATCCAGATATCTGATGCATTTAATAGTCCTCTACCTGCTGTCCCATAGTCTCTTCAAGCGGAAAGTGCCTTTCAGATACTTAAACAATATACATCTATTGTCACAGATAATTCTGAACAGCTTGGTTAATTTTGTAACTCTCAGTTTCAATTATTATAAATGCAAGTTATTAATTCTGGAATTTAGTTTTTTTATGTATTCATATAGTATGTGTGTATATAATCTCAAGTTTTATTATTCTAATTGTTTTTATAAACTTGTTTTGTTGGTGGGCCAAGATGTGATAACCCTAATATAGAAAGAGGTAAAAATACTAACGGCATAGAAAGGGACAATGCATGAAACTTTTATTTAACTTCATCTAGTGAAACTTATTAATTATATTTTATTTTTATTGTAAGAACATCCATAGTTATAATTTTGAGTTCAATTTATAGTTTATTAATTTAGAACAATAGTTTGTACTTAATTATTTTGAACGTTATTACATATGTCAAACATGATATGTTAATTTCATTTGTCTCTTTATTGTTCTATTTAAATTGTTAATATCTATTTCGTATATGAATACCCAGTCCAACATGTTGGGTATATTTAAAAGGACTCATGTTATTGTTGTTGATGTATTTCATTTGATGTATATTTTGTAGATATATTGGTGTACATGAAATAATATAATTTGCAGTGAGATATATATTTATAATCGCAACGGTTATGTAATTGTTACAATTTATTAGCTGTGGTAGCCCATAAACATTGCAAAAAGTTAGCAACGGTTATTAGTAAATATTGTTATTTGGTATGCAACATTTTTTGCCAACCGTTATCAAAAAATTAGTAATGGTTTTAAACCATTGCAATTTAATAGAACCTATGGAAATGGTTTTTAAAAATATTGTAATAGGCATATATAAAATGCAATAGTTTCTAAAACCATTGTAATAAATATGTATAAATAGCGATGGTTTTTTAAACCATTGTAATAGACATGTTTAATTAGCAACGGGTTTTATAACCATTGTAATAAATATGTATAATTAGCAACAGTTTTTTTAACTATTGTAATAGACATGTTTAATTGGCAACGGTTTACATAACTATTGTAAAAAGTAAGTATGAGTTGTAACAATTTTTGATAAATGTTGCAGGAATATTGTAATATTTTTCTACAACCATTACTATTGAGTTGTAACATTTTAATACTACAGTTATAATAACCGTTGCATCGAAGATCGCAACGGTTATATTTAACTATTACAAATTTATTCTTACGGAACAGTTCTAACAACCATTGCAATATTTAATCAAAACTGTTGCTATTATTATTTGCAACAGTGGCAAGCACAACATATTTCAAAACCGCTGCAAATAAATTTAGCAATAGTTTTGATATCTAAGGCAATGCTTATCTAAAGTTAGAATAGTAATTTGATATATAGAATAAAAAATAGAGTCAACATGTGCTATATGGGACCGATACGGGTACCCAAATCCTAGTTCGATGTAATTAATACAGAATGTACTAGTACAGGAACATGACAAGCTAGAGGAGCTATATTTTCTCTCTTTCTTACCCTCTTCTTAATCCCCATTTCACATCATCTTCTTCTATATACTATTAATTGTGTACAAGCCCGGTCCTAACGTTTTAGAGGCCCGGGGCAAAATGAGAAAGTGACTCTAACAAGTCTTATTAAAATTTTAAATAAATATTTTCATTACCAAAATTAAAATTTAGTACATAGTTTTGCCATTACAAAAACTAATCATAATTCATAAAAATTAATTCCTTCGGGCATTCCTAGATGCAAAATCCTCAATAATAGTATCAAGATCAATACTGTCCAATATTTCCTTCTCAATACATAAAATCGCCAAACCATTCAATCTTTCTTGTGACATTGATGACCTCAAATAGGTTTTCAGCAATTTCAACTTTGAAAAACTTCTCTCTGCTGATACAACAATCACAGGTACTGTCAATAAGATTCGATAAGTAATGGAAATATTAGGATAGCAATCTGCAATTTTGACATACTCAAGAATTTCAACTGATGACATTGACATATTTGGCAGAGTCATCTTCAACACTTTTAGTTCAGAAAAAAATAATCTAAATCCATATCCAATACATTGTTATGAGAAAAAGTATTGGCAAAATTAATACAACACTCTCTTAATTCATTATTATCTAATGATTTCAACTTTTTTGAATCCAATAAGAATCCAAAAATATTTTCGAATATCTTTAATTGCTCAAATCTATTTTTAATGAAGAAATCTCCATATCAACAATGACCAAAAAATAATTGACTCTAAATGACTCCTCTTCTGATTGCATTTCCTCTTCATTATCATTTTCATCAAATTGTCTTTTCCTAATAATGCGACGTCTTATTGGAAATGTAGGCTCTACATTCATCTCACATGCAATGTTTTTGGCAGTATTTATACTAGATACAAACCCTTCATTTCTATATTTTTCAAAAAATTCCATTACACCTTCTAATTGATTCATGGTAGCATTAATGCACATAGATTTAGATTGCAGCTTTTTACTCACCATGTTAATTGCAAATAGAATATCATACCAAATAACCATACCAAGTAAAAACTCAAAACACTCAAGTGCACTAACCAAACTTTCCGCTTCACTCTTTGACTTCGCATCATCACAAGATTTTGATAACTCTGACAAAACCAACCTTATTTGAGGAGCTTAAAATCTAATAGCTTTAACACTTTTTATTCGACTCTCCCAACGAGTATTGGACAAAAATTTCACAGTTATGTTTGAAACATTATCAAGTAAAAGCTTCCATCTTTTAGGAGAGCTAGAAAATAAAGTATATATGCGTTGAACAATCCCAAAAAATGAAACAGTTTTAACACAAAAATGTGCCATATCACTAAGAGTAAGATTAAGACTATGACAAGCACATGGCATATATAACGCTCTCGGATTTATTTCAAGTAACCGGTTTTGTACCCCTTGGTGTTTTCCCTTCATATTAGAACCATTATCATAACCTTGACCTCTCACATCATCAATATTAAGATCAAGAGACTTAAGTGCACTTAATAATTCATTGAAGAGTCCCAAACCGGATGTATCCTCCACCTTTAAAAACTCTAAAAGTACTCCTCTACTTTTGTTTTGTTACTAGACATATTCACACATCGTATTACTAGATTCATTTGTTCTTGATGGCTCACATCGGGGGTACAATCAAGAATAACAGAAAAATATTTAGCCTCTTTAATAAATTTTATGATGGAACTTTTAACATCATTGGCCAAAAGAGAAATTAACTCATTTTGAATTTTGTGACCAAGATAATGATGATGAATTTCATGATTTTGAATGCGTCTAACATGATCTTGCATTATCACATCAAATTCTGCAATCATCTCAATTAATCCCAAAAAATTATCATTACCATCTTGGTAAAATTTCTTATTAGATCCTCGAAAAGGCAGATTATATTTAGAAAGATATTTCACAACAGAAATTATTCTTAATAAAACTTATCTCCAACGCTCTTTCTCCTTCATAATTTCTTGTTGTAAATCTTTATCAATTGTTTGATTTTTGCTTAATCTTACTCTTAGTTCATTCCAAAATTTCATGTTGGTCATATGCTCAATACTATTCTCATGTTCTTTGAGTCTTTCACCAAGAAGCCTCCAATCTCTAAATCCATTAGTTGCTAATGCAGTTTTATTATTATTAGATTTAAACAACTTACAACAAAAACAATATACTTTATCCACATGTTTAGAATAAACCAACCATTTTCGACAACTAGTCTCTCCATTACTTAACTTCCTAGTATAATAACCATATGAAAAATACCTAGATGTGTTATCTAAAGGAAACATAAGATTCAATTCTCTAATAGGCCCTTTTTTAACCAAAATGTCTCTTGATTTATTATCAAGATTATCCCAATTTCTAGGATCATAAATATCAAAAGAATGGGTTGGTTGTTCATCAACTATTACATTTTCAATAATAGACTCATTTGGTATATCATTATGCTCACTCAAATTATCAATATCCTCATTATTTTGATTTTGTTCATTTACATTTTCATTTGAATTTTCAACATTATCATCACTTATGCCATCCAAATTTTCATTAGAGGAACTTGCTATTTTAACAAATTTATCCATAGCTCCCCTTTGTGATTAACTGCTCTATTTTTTTTCTTTTTTTTCTTTTTTCACTCCCAGACAAATATTTTTGAGAAAATTTTTTTTTGATAAAAATATAATAAAATTATATAAGAAAAAAGAACAAAACCACTTTAAAAAGAACCAAGTAGCAGAATGCCAGAATAGCTAGGAGCCAACACATTCGACAACCTAATAACAAAAATTATTTATAGAGATAAAGAGAGGGAGAGAGGAGGAGATATTGGTTTAGTGTGGATTTTGTTTTGGAATGGAGTGTTAAAAATAAGCCGTTTGAAATAAATTAAAATTAAAAACAAAAAAACTAGCCGTTGCACCTTGGGCGGCTGGGCCCCCTTTAGATTAGGGGCCCTGGGCAGGTGCACAGCCCGCACCTGCCCAGGGCCGGCACTGATTGTGTACATGTGTGGATATCCCCATCAACTTTGGCCAGGCTTTCCCGAAAATGGTGGATCAAGGAGTCGGGTGTATTAGGTTGCTGGTTATACAGTAGTATTTCAGTCTTAGCGATTATGATATTCGACTAGGCTTCAAGTTTATTTAATTTATGATTATTTGATTATACCTCTATTGTATCCCCCTTCACACTCCCTATATCATTTTATCTTCTCCTCTATAATATGAATTGTGTTCAAGAGTGTATGGATATCTTCATCAACTTTGGTCAGGCTTCCTCGAGAGTGGTGTGGATCAAAGCATCCGGTGTATTTAGTCTTCGGCTATACAGTTGTGTTTGTCATATCATAGTTATACGGCCTATCCAAGTTGGCCTCATGTTTATTTGATTTAATCTTCTTTTTTAAAAATTTACATTGATTTTCCATGAAACTAACAATCGTATATTGTTATGCCTTTTTGATGATTGTTTTTTTTTTTTTTTCAGTTCTTTCATATCTTTTAGATGATTTTTCGTTGGTGATATGGTTTTCCTGTTTTATGATGTGGTCTAATGTTTCCCTAGTGGTGACATGGCTCATTCTGGCTACAAGAAACATGCAGGACACGTGCGGCCTTTTTAGGCTCGATGCGTATTTTAGGCTTAATTAGTACGCGAATCTGTTTCCCTATGTATTTGGTTCCATCTTTATTATCTCTCTTGGAAAAGGCCTTATCCGTACAAGGTATTACTATATGAAACTCATCCTTTTTTGAATTGTTTGGTACTCTAATCGACTCTGAAACAATGTATAGAAGAAAAAAGACATGAAAATTAAGGAAAAAGAGAAACCAACTGGACTAACTCCGTGCATGCTGAGTGCATATGCAAGTCATCCTTCATCATTTTTTTCCTATCTGTTTTGAGTGTTGTTTGGTGTTAGGAGCCAAACCAGATCCCACAGCACTCTCTCTCTTTGAATTCGTGAGTTCATGCAATCTTCGTGCCTATGATGATCCGCACTCTAGCTTCTGCAACATCCAAAGCTCCAAGATGACTTCTAGTACGGCCACGTCCGAATACAACTCCAAAGTAATCAAGCAATTTCTACAATGTCCGCAGGCGAGGATGGTCCTCCCCATGATTATTGGTCACTCCAACTACTCCTGTTTGAATAAAGCCATGAGCCGAAGTACTTGATTAACGCACCCATACAACCATTTTTCCCTACGCTAACTTTAGTTTCCCCTTGTAACTCTACGAGCATCATTTTCGCTTTCTAGCCATAATTTTGATTCTAGGGCAAATACTTGAACCCGTCCCATGCATGTTCCTAGAAGCTTTGCCAGTGGAACTGATATGCCGAGCAGGGAGAAACTCTGTGATCATAACACACCTCGCCTAAATGATTCCGCACCGCAAATCCTGCTCTACCCAACTAGCGATGGTAATGGACGTGCTCACCGGTCAAATTTTGGTCTTTTTATACAAAATTTTGAATTAGAAAAATAAAATTTTCATTTTTAATTCAAAATTTTGTATAGGACGGGCTAAAATTTGGCCCGTGGGCATGTCCATTACTATCCCTATAACCAATCCATTTTTATGAATTAGGTTACGGTTAAAAATTGATCATTTAGACCAGACGCCTTAAGGGGGAAATTTTATTTACGCATGACAAATTACTTTTGATGTCCAAGTTACTATTTGCACCAACCTCCTATTTTGAAACATCACCAATTTATGAAAAATTCTATTTGCACACTGCAATTTACTTTTGAAGCCTTGAATGCTCTTTACACTAAACTTTCATTTTGAAATGTCACCAATTTACTCTATGCACCAAAATTTTTTTTCAAGTTTAACCCTCCTCATTCTCTCTATCTCCTTATGTCAACCGATTCCAAATTTTTCGAGTCGGATATTAATTCCCAAACTAAAAATATATTGGTCGGGTATTAATACCCGACCAAAGAATCGCTTGGTCGGGTATTAAAATCCGAGCAGCAGCCGACGTCTCCTTCACAAAAGAATTATAAGTAATAATAAATTACAAACAAATACACATAAAAAAACTAAGAATAAATTTAAATTGTACCTTAGATTTGTCCTCCGACACCAATTGCAGGTTGAAATTTTCCATTTGAATAAAAAAAACTCAAACTAAAATTTCAAACCCTAATTTTACTTGTTACAGTAAATTCAAAAAATTTAAAATTTCTCCAGATCTTTTTAAGAACATGAATTAAAAAAATTTAAAAAGTTAGGAAATCAAATCAACGGATTTGTGGGAGATGTATTTTTTTAAAATTAAATTCCACTATTAAATATTTTTAAAGGTTCTAGAGAAAAAACAGAGGAGGAAAACGATGAGTTGTAATTCTAAATTTTAAAAAGTCTTAATTTGTGATTTAAAAGGGTAATTTAGTCAAAAAAATAAATGGTAAATTTGTAATTATTTACAAGTTTTAAAACCGTGCGTGAAGAGTAAATTTTCGTGTGTAAATATAATTTTCCCCAATTTAAGAAATTTTCCCAAATTTAACCCTCCTCTCTCCCTCTCTCTCTCTCCTACTTTCGTCTATCGCGACTAGGTCCTAAAATTTCTAAACTTTCCTCCGAATCCTGCTCCGCCTTCCGCTCGCCTCAGTCATCACCCCTAACTTCGTCGCCACTCACTACCTCCAAAGTTATCCTCTGTCTCCAGCCCCAGCCCTTTACTCCTTAGCCAACCTCTACCTCCGTCGCCCGAGTTTAACAATTTCTTTTTAGTCGGATAGTCATGAAGTTTAACAATTTTCATCCATTTTAGTTGTGTCGGATATTCATATCCGAGCTAAAAAAATTATGATCGGGTATTAATACCCAACTAAAATTAAACTTGGTCGGGTGTTAATACCCGACCAATGACCAACCGTCGCTCTAACAAAGAAAAATTAGTAACAATCAATTGCAAACAAAAATACATTAAAAACTAAGAATAATTTTAATCTATATATAAGATTTGTCCTCCGACACCAATTGCACGTTGGATTTTTTCCATGTGATTCAAAAAAACTCAAACTCTAAACATTAAATTCGCTTGTCACAGTGAATTTGAAGAATTTAAAATTCTTCCTAATTTTTTAAGGATCTAAAAATTTTAGAGTGTCAAGAAATCCATATCGATAGGTTTGTGGGAGATGTGTTTTTTTAGATTTAAATATCAAAAAAAAAAAAAATCTTTTTTGGGTTTTAGAGAGAACAAAAAAAAAACGATGATAGTATTTAAATTTTTAAGGAGGTTTAGAGATTTAGGATTTAAAAGAGTAAGTTAGTCAAAAGGAAAAATAGAAAACTTATTATTATTTGCAAATTTTAAATTTGCGCGTCGAAAGTAAATTGCGGTGCGTAAATAGAATTTCCCGCCTAAAGGCTTCTCTCCTCATTATGATAGGATATTCTTTCCTTATTAAGTGGGCAATCAAGTGACCTTAGACCCCTCTCCGTCGACAAATATGCACAACGGTTTTTCACAACCGAAAGCCAAATAATACTAGGAATATTTAGAGAAGCCCACGCAAATTTCTCATGGGCTCCAATCTATTCTACTCTTTTAATCAAACTTGCCACAGACAAGAATTACTTATAATACCCTACAAAATATCCAAATCACAACAGTTGCATTTTATAAACCAATAATTATCTAAATATATCCTCATACATGTTGCACTGTAGCTCAGAGATAAAGAGGAGTTCAAAGAGGTAAATTTGGAAATTGGATTGTGAGCTTATGGTCTGGTTCAAAAGAAGAAAAGAAAAGAAAAGAAAAAAAAAAGAAAAAAAAAAAAAAGGAAGAAGGGATTGGGGCTTATGGGGAGTTTCCAAAGTAGCACACCATTTTTCCTAATGAGCCCACTTTATAACTGTCAAGGTTTTGAGTCCGAACAAAAAAATACTGAGAAAAAAATTGGTGTGCTCCTTTGGAAACTCCCGGGCTCATGCCATTTCCCCTCTTTTGGAATCAACTTGGACCGTTTATCAGTTAAAAATAGTTAACTGTGCGCTTAGGCTTGTGTTTGTGATTATTCAGACTATTCTAAACAGTTAAGTTCTGCGTCTATTATTGGGCTCAAGCACAGATAAGAACATTAAAGCTTCATTTTGTCAATGCTTATTTTAAGGCCTGCAAACTGGCTGGACTCTGTTTGGATGAATGTATGATCGGATTATTCGCAACGACTAAGGAAATCTATTTGGGAATCTATTTCCGTATTTGTAACGGCCCATTTTTCCACATAGATTTGGAAATGGAGTGAGCCAGTAGTAGGCACGTATATAAAAAAAAAAGAAAAAAAATTTCGACATGCACAAGCCATAAACAATATAGTCTAGATATCAAAAAATAATTAATCTGCTACACAAGTCATTTACAAAGAAAAAATTGCATTTTCATTAGCATGCTTGAAAGATACGTAACATGATTTATATATCATTTGCCTACAATAATGATACAACATAGTATACAACAGCTGCCCAATTTGAAAAGATATAAGGAAAATATAAGTCTACAACTAATAAGATATAAAATGAAGCCCAAAGAAAATGAAGGAAGGTTGGACAGAAAGAGTCTTGCATCTGATCACATTGCTTGATATGAAATATTGATCGATCTGCTGGTAGTGATTAGATCTCTTTGAATCACTATTATCTGGGTGTGTGAGACTACATTCAAGGGTTCAAAATCCAAGTAAAAAGAGAAAAAGAAAATGGGTTCATAAACAACGAACATAAGTAGTTGCTACACCATGAATATGGGATCCTAAGTGATATACATGTACAGAATCTAGATTTTATGAAATATAAAAAATAAAAGTAAGTTGTGAACATCCTGAAAAATGATCAATAATAAATAAAAGTATGAAATGATATAAATGCGAGCATGGATGCCAGTGACAGTATAGAAATATAGAATTTAATGTTAGTTAGAGTATCTCAATGGATTAAAGAAGTGGCCCCATGTGTTTGGTCTCCTAGACTTAGTCCTATAAGGACATGTTAATATGACTTGGCTCTACCTTAATTTCTTTATAACTTATGTTATTTGGAACTGAATAGTGAGAGTAATCACGTATTATAAAAGTGTACCATGCATATTTGGTACTATAGTGACAAGTATTGGTCTTCACACAAACTAGATGGTGTGTTGCTAAGCACTATAGATGTCCCGTGCATAGCCGGGATCACGAGCCCACGTCACATGTCTCACATGAACCGGATGTATCGCTAAATACTCAAGAATGATGGTGCTAGTATAAACATAGGCAGATATATCCTAACATGATAAGAAACTCCCACAATATTTGTTCATTCCACCATTTGTTTTTCTCCTATACCCATAGTGTAAATAATCAATTAACTACTTGGTGGTGATAAACAAGACATCATATAAGACTTCATATAACGGTAGCATATAAATCAAATTCAGCTCTATAGCATGTATCAAGCAAGAATGAATCTAGTAATATGGTAAGTAATAAGCAAATAAATAGCATAGCCATGATACGACAAGTAAGCATGATAATGATTAAAATATGTAATAACCCTTCATTTTTAGCTATAAATAAATAAATAAACAAAATAATAAATATTTCCTTTTATTTTCTCTAACCTCCCAAACCTTTCATTTTCTAACTTCCAAACTTTTCATCTTCTCCATGAATTCAGTCATTTGAAACCTCCAAATTAAATTCATTGTTTTAATTCTTAGAATAAATCTCTATTTTATTTTTTAATTCTCTCAAAACCTTCATATTTTATAACTTCTAAATCTAACGCTATATAAATCTAGCATCTTTTCTCAATTCAATACATGCAAACTCAAGTTTTCTAAAATTCTTCTACCTTTTTCTCTCCTCACCTCGTCAGAGCCACCCAAACGGAGCCATCATCAGAGTCGCTAATACCACCGGAACTACCATCGCTTGCCAAAGCATCACTTTGGACTGCTATTAGAACCACCACCCTCTCGTCGGAGCTATCACCCTCTCGCCGGAGCTTCATTGGAGGAACCTCCATCTTCCTTCTCCACTTGAATATTTGTTGATTGAGATTGTTTTATGTGTACTAATTGATTGATATGTGACATAAATTTAGGTGACTTTATTTTTGGACTCACTAATCATACTATCTTATATATTTGTTGTTTTGATTATATTATTTTATTTTATATAAATTAATTCTGTATTTTATTGAAATTCATCAATTAGTTATTAAATTTTTTGTTAAAAGTCTATTACCAATGTTATGCAATTGTTAGTAAATTTGTTAAATTCATAGTATAGTTAGATTTTAGAATAATCAATATATACAATATTTGATAAATCACGTTAAATCTATAATTGCGGGAAAATACTGTTTGCAATATTGTTTTTGTCGGTGTCTAAACAAGTTATGGGTATATAGTGATTTGTTATATCACACCTAATTATTACCATTCGCCTGTTCAGCACTTGATAATCCATGTGACCATTTTTGGGTCTCTAAAGGAAACAATCGAAACAGTTATATCCCATCAGTTACCTTTTCCATTATTATTACATTCTAGATAAATATACCCTTGTTATAAAATTGAAAACACTATATAACATTAAATTTAACCTACAACCACTAATATAATTATTACATATTTATTTAATTTTTTCTACTACTTACATTATTACCATGTTTTTATATAACTGTTTTGTTACATATTAATTTTACATATACTGTTTTGGTCGCAATCTGACGACCTAGATATGCATGCTCAGACTTACCGATAAACATATCGAAACTGATGTTAGATCTGAGGTACTTTAAAAATATAGTCAATGCATAATAGCGAATTAGAGATTCATACCTATTCTTATTTAGTTTAATTGAATTATATTATTATTTCAATTATATCCAAACTTTATTCCAATCAATAAAAAGTGATACTTTTGTTAAATTATTGATTATTATTGTGGAAATTTGTTCATATTTTACCAGATGCTTTAGCATTTCGAACCAAATATGTTGCTGGTATCAACTGCACATACTTGTATACCATATATCGGGAGTGAGATGTAACATGCATTTTAGTAGTGTGTCTAAGTTTCTCAAATCAGTTCATTAAATTGATTTAGATACTGGTATAAGATTTTACCATATTTATGTAATAATACTCTTTAAAATCTTTGAATTTCATTCCTTTAACTTTTTTACATCTCTTATTTTGTTTCTAATTAATGGCCCATTTATTTTTTATCCATATCCAAATTCCTCAGTAGCTAATGATTTCCATCCTACATAAAAACTAAATATTTATCCTATAATTATACTCTTATTTTAGAATTATATTTTCTATATCCCTTCATTCGTTCCAATTCCTTTTTGTTCTAAAAAAATGATTTGCCTATTTTGTACATCAAACTCGAGCACAATTGATGAGATAGTGAGGAGTTGTCCAAATAATAATCAGGTAGAAATTATTTCTTAGTTTATCTTATTTAAATTTCAAGGACAAAATTTATTGTAAGTGGGTAGAATGTAATAGCCCATCATTTTCTTAGCCATAAATAATTTAAAAAATAAATAAATAAATAAAATAATAAATATTACCTTTCATTTTTTTCAATTCTCCCGAGCCTTTTATCTTCTCTAACTCCCAAACTTTTCATTTTCTCTATGAATTCAATCATTTGAAACCTCCACATTAAATTCATCTTTTTTATTTTTAAACATAAATTCCATTATCTTTTTAATTTTCTCAAACCCTTCATATTCTATAACTTTTAAATCCAATGCTATATATATTCAACATCTTTTCTCAATTCAACACATACAAACTCAGGCTCTCCAAAATTCTTCTTTCTCTTTCCTCACTTCGTTGGAGCCACCCAAATAGATCCACCGTCGGAGGTGCTGCTTCCACTGGAACCACCACCACTTGCCAAAGCATCTCTTTGGACCATTGTTAGAACCACCACCACTTGCCAAAGCATCTCTTTGGACCATTGTTAGAACCATCACCGTCTGATCGCAGTCGCTACCCTCTCACCGAAGCTTCATTGAAGGAAGATCCATCTTTTTCCTCCATTTGTATCTTCACTGATTGAGATTGTTTTATGTGTTCTAATTCATTGATAGCGTGACTGAATCTAAATGTGTTCATTTTTTAACTCACTAATTATGCTATCTTTCACAATTACTATTTTAATTATATTATTTAATTTATGTATAGATTAATTTGTCATTTTGTAATAATTCATCAATTACTTATTATAGTTTTCGTTATAAAAGGTTATTATCTTTGTTATGCAGTTGTTATTAAATTTGCTAAATCACATGTTATAGTTAAATTTTAGAATAATTGATATACAAAATTTTTGATAATTATGCAAAAGTTATAGTAATGAAAAAAATATTATCTGTGATATCGTTTTATATTGTTGTCTAAGTAAGTTGTCTTATATGCTGGTTTCTTAGTTAAGGAATGTGCGTAGTACGAATATCTCCCAGCATTTATACACTTATTTGCCCGATATAACTATATAACATCTCAAATTAATAAATCTTTGATTTACCCAATTTCACTTTATTTAATAAAGTATAAATCAAACAAACTCTTTGAGCCAAGTCGTTAACAAACTAATAAAATCAAATTGGAATATTGCACATGATATGATCTATATATAAACTATCAGAACTAGAATTGGACTTGACATGACTATATTTAAATGACACTAGATTGGGGGAGAAACTGAGTAATAAAAATATACTTTGTTTCAGTAGTAAGCTTACTAAATTGTACAGTTGAACATTTCGAACAATATGGGTTCCTTGTGATTTGTTGGATTATACCTAATTTTTCCTTTTAGCCTGACGATAGGTCCAATTCAACACTGGACATTCGATGTGACTATTTTTTGGGTCTATACATTAAATAATTGCAGTGGTATCCCATCAGTTTGGTTTTCTATTTACATTACATCGAAGATAAATATATCCTTATTATAAAATTGACAACACTATATAATATTAGATTTAATCTACAACCACTAATATCATTGTTGCATATTAATTTAATATTTCATAAGACTTATGTTATTATCATATTTAGACATAACTGTTTTATTACATATTCTTTATACATATACTGTTTTGGTCGCAATCTAGCGACCTTGGTGTGCATACCTAGACTTACCGATGTGACACATGAAAGCTAATGTAGGATTTGATGTATTTTGAAAATCAAGTCAAAGTATACTAGCAAAATAGACACTCCCTATTTTCGTTTGTTTAGTTTTATTGTATTTTATTATTTCAGCTGTATCTAAACTTTGTTCAAATCAATAAAAAGTGATTTTTTTTGTTAGATTATTGATTATAATTGTGGCAAATCTGTTAATATTCTGCCGGAGGTCTTTTAGCATATTTGAACCAAATATATTGCTAGTATCTACTATACGTGCTCTTAAATCATATATCGGGAGCGGGGTGTGGCATAATGAGTGGTTAATAACTAGACCATAAGATACCGAATTGAGTACAAGTAGCATAAGCAAAACATATATCACATATTATTAGTATCATGATATCAGGCGAACACTAGAAACGAGTATGAATGGTGTTACATGTATGATATGATGTACACATACTTTGTCAAACATGAACACGAGACAAAAAGTATGACACAAATCATATAAATATGGATCCGCACAATACGGTATTATGAACATGGTAACATATGTAGCATCGTGTTAATAAGTACTTATAACATATATGCCCATACATGGCCATGACATCATACGTGCGTGCATGCATGCATATGGTTAGAACATATATACATGCACATGACAACTGTAATTGCATGTGCATATTTAGAATATTTATTCATACACAATTTTTGATTATGTATATGTCTATACGTAATATATAAGTGTATTATTATATATGCTAATTATTACGGTATCAATGTATCATATATAGTACGCATACTTGTATAAGTGCCAAGTGTGGCTATAAGACGACACGCACGATGATATGCATGCATGGAAGTATATAAGCATGTGGTTAGTATCTCAAACATGTATTGATGTACACATGTGATATCACGCCTGAACAATAGGGATTAAATGTTTGTGCGTGCATATCATATCACAAGGGAGGTAATTTATATGTAACATAATATATATGTCTATATAGTTTGATTGATCTACTAGTGTTGAGATTTAGTGGATAATATAGACCTTGTCCTGGCCTGCGCCTTACGGCAAATTCAAGGCCACATAAGTTATAATTAAACGTGAAATGGATAAATATATGTAGGACTGTGATGCTCCCAAACCACACCGGTGGGCCTAAGTGTGTATCCCAATAAAGTGGTAGAGTGCCATCGTCAGGTACTCTTAATATCAGAGTGCACGAGGCCCTTTTTATTTTTCAAACAATTGCAAGCAAGAGTATAACAATATCAAAAAATGGGTATACTGGAATGATAAACAATATATATACAAAAAGATTGCTCATGTAGAATCAAATACAGTATCAAATAGAACATATACATGAGTATCTGAATACCATGAGTCGAACTAAAAAGTAAGCCAAGATGATACATACACAAAAAAGATACTTATGAGATGTTGGCTACTAGTGCTCGGCCTATTCCTGAGAATGTGGATCCTTAAGGGATGATTCCCTCTTCTAGAACACTGAAATTTAAAGTAGCAGACTTGGAGTGTGATAATCCCAAGAATCAGAACCCAAATAAGAATATAAACTCAACCTCGTGCAATACCATAGAAAGCATATAAAAGGGTGTGTGGCATACTAGTAAGAGACAATGTATATAAAAGGGTAGTGTATGGCATACTAGTAGGAGATAATGAAAGAGATATATGTGCATGGCTCATGCAGTACATGGTAAGTATAATATAACATGAATCATGAAATATATGATATATATGATATAATATGGTTATGCATACGAATCATGAAATACAAGGTATGCAAAATATAATATGAATCATAAAGTATATGATGCACATTCTCTCTTATTAGTTTTAGAACTGAATGGTGGGAGTATTCATGTATTCTAGAAGTATATCATGCGTGCTCGGTACTATAGTCCCAAGATAAATCACATATGAATCAGAGTTTGCACTGCTTGTGCAATATAAATAAGCATGCAAACCCTCACAATATATGTTTCATTCAACTATTCATTTTTCTATACCCACAATGTAATATATACTAAGTATCAAGGTATCATATGTAATAGGATATATGTCTCAATAGGCAAGAAAATAAAACAACATGCATGATGATAGTAGCAAGGACAAGAGTGATACTAGAAAGTATAAGAGTATAGAATATATTCGTGTGCACAAGTTTACATTTTCAAGTAAGAATAACATGTACAATTAATAGTATGCATAAATAAATTTTTGTGTATGTATGTCATGTTTTGAATCAAGTAGTATATGCACGTTCATTGCATGTATGCCTAGACATGAATTCACCATGTATATGTAATAACAAGAGTGGTTGAGCATGTATACATGGGTATCATATCATAAATCAAGAGATATATGCACGGATATAATATACATGCCTATGTTGCTGCAGCTCAGTGGACATGTCAGATTTACAGGTCTTGTTTGACTAATGCAAAATGAAATTAGAAGTTAAAATTTTGTACAGTTGTAGATGATTAAATCATCTTTCTGATGAATCTTAAATGAGTTTAATCGGAGTTCTAGAGGAAAAGTTATGATTTATTTATCATAAACCTGTTGCTATGGACCTGGTACAAAAGTAAGAGAATTTTCACATTTGATTTAGCCAGGATAATAATTAAAATAAGAACATAAGATTTTGTATAATTATAGATAATTTAATTAGCTATCTAATGAAATATGAATGAACACAATTGCAGTTCTAGAGTAAGAGTTATGGCCAATTTACCATGGATCTATTGCTGCAGTGCTACTAACCTGGTATAGCAGGTATGGTAGAACTTTCATGCTATTTTTGAATAGGTAGATGGCTAAGTTAGGATCTCTTGTAGTTGGAATAATTATATTTTAATGAATCATCTGTCAAATGGCATTGAATGAGTTCAGTCAAAGTTAAGATGCAAAAATTATGGTAGCTCTCAGAAGGACTGTTGTTTATGTGTGCACAATGATATGTTCTGCACATGTATAACATATATGGAGTAACATAGGCAATGAAACTCAAGCTACATGCAAATTTAGGTATTTATAATCATAAAATTTAGTTAATAATACATTTGAGATCACATAAAAAGAAATTACATTAAGAATTTACAAGTTTAAAGAGTTTGAGAGTGTAGTATTGGCTCTTATTAAATCCGAATCGGAAATAAATCGATATTAATGTGATTGCTCCTCAAAAGTGAAGAGATTCCTTAATAGTCACTCTAAGGAATAAGATCAAGTTCTATAGAAGGTTTTTCTATATTGGTGGAAAAGTTATGAGTTAATTTGAAAAGGTTAAACTCAAAAACAAAGTTCTTAGAACAATTTAATGGATTTTCAGCTCACTCTCAGGATGAATATTTGGTGATTTATATTATAAAAATAGAGAGGGAATTAGGATTTAAGGTCTAAAGAGAAAATAAAGAGAGAATAAGAGGAAGAAGCTGAATTTGTTTCAGATTTTTTTAAATTTATTTGATGGGTCAAAGTGCTACTGGAAGATAGGTATGTAACCATATTAAAAATCCTTAAATTCCATCTTATTTACAAAAATACCATTAGATCAATTTCAACTCAAATTTAGTCAATGAAGGCGGCAAGGCTTTTGGGAATAAATTTAGAGTTGGTGCAAGGGTAAAATTAGAATTTTTAATTTAATTTAATTATTATGATTATTTTCTTGATAGAAATGAATGGAGAAGAACTATCAAAGCGATTGATCCGGCGTGATTCTTTTTCGGTTTATGTAGCCTACCACAAATACTTGAGATAAAAAGGCTTAGTTGTTGTTGTTGTTGATTTAATCTGGCATTTATCCTAAAATTGACTGATCAGGAATAATTCCAGAAAAATATAGAAAAATTCAAAATAATAAGATAAGAGGTTCTTGCTCTACACAATTTGAAATTAAATATTAGATTAAAAAATATAACTCAATTTACTCAATATCCGGACTTCCAAACTGATACAAATGATATAAAATAAACCAATATAAGGTTTAAGGATTAGGGCCATTATAAGTACAAATTTATAGATATATGAATTATCTTTCCAACTAATCATATATAAGTCTAAACTGAGAGAAGAAGTTATGGTGGTTTTTAAGCCTGTGTTTCTACTGAATTAGCAGACCTGGCACCCTATATCAACTTCCAAGTAATTTTTTAATAGAATATAAACCTAAAATATAACATGATTTTTATATGAAAGTTATATATAATTTAATTAACTTTTCGATTAATTATAAATGTGTTCAATCGGAGTTTTATAACGAAAGTTTTAGCAGTTTTACTGCCCCTTTTGCTGCTGGCATGCTAGACCTAGTACAACATAATGTTAGAGTTTCCATGTTATTTTTATGAGGAAAACCATTGAATTAGAGGTTGGTTTCTACAAGAAAATTCTATTAAGTGAGTTATCTTTCCAGTGGATCCTAGAATAGCTCAAATGGATATCATATGAGAAAGATATAGTTGTTTTCGTACAGATGTAGTAATGGATTGAAACATGACTGGTATACACATGCTTGTGACATAAACTATGATATATGCAATAATTTCATGATAAATATAATCTAAAATATCAAAATATAAATATCCAATTTTAAAATTTTCTAGATCTATAAACTGATTTCTATAATTATTTTTGCACGAAGAAATCAAATCTAAGTATGAGCATGGTGTAGTTCCTTACCGTCATAAAATATCTACAGATACAAAACCAAATTGATCCAATTAGAGTTGAAATCACCAAACATTGATCAAAGATTAATGGGGGAGTACTGGAGAAGGGATCTTGTGCTGATGGGAAAGTTTGGATTTAAATTGATGGAGGAATCTTATGGAATATAGCTCAATAGACTTTATTGTAAATTTTCCTTCTTAGGTTAATTTATTGACGAATTTGTATAGGAAAATAGAGAAGGAATTTAGGTTAGAGTTCTAAACTAAAAATGAAGAGGTGTATATGGGAATTATCCCAAATTTTTGTTTTAGATTTTTATAAATTTAATTAAGAGGCTAAATTGGTGGTACAACAGGGGTAAAAGATATGCTTGAATACCCTTTAACTTCCTTGCATTTACAAGATTGTCATTGGTATTAGGTCCAAAAATTGACCATTCTGGAATAATTTCAGAAAAATATGAAAACCACACTAAGAAGAGGTGAATAGTCCCTCCTATATGAAATTTACCATTGTGGTCTGTAATCAAAAATAAAAATCAATTTATTATGTATCTATTGATATCAGTATTCAAGCTCCATAATAGTTATAGATGATACGGAATAAACTAATATGATAGTGAGATTAGAGTTTTTACAGCATTCCATCTTAGAAGAGGAACTTTTTTATACCTTAAGTTTAATAAATTTGTCTATTTACTCCAAATTTGTTCATATCTTACTTTTATAACCTAATATCTCCCTATTATATATATATATATATATATATATATATATATATATATATATATATATATATATATATATAGATATATATATATATATATATATACACACACATATATATATATACATATATACACACACACACATATATATATATATATATATATATATATATATATATATATATATATACACATATATATATATACACATATATATATATATAATAAATTTGTCTATTTACTGTAGGTGAGCCGCCAGCTCAGGAAAAATTATGTGAGTTAGCGGCAAAATTATAATGATCCAATTATTTTTCTTCAAATTTTTTTTACAATTACTATCTCTACCTCCTTAACTTATTTCGGATTAAATTTCATAAATTTTAGATTTCATTTGTCGTTTCATCAAGTGCATACAAAATGTTGTATTCATTGAAATCCGTTAATTTTGTATTAACTTGATGGAGGACCAAATCAAAACTAAAACCCAAAAAATTAGGTATAAGTGAACCCTAGAGGGTCGAGATCATAATCCAAAAGAAATTTTTTAAAAAAGATTATTGCATATAGTGGAAATGAACTGCAGCTCATATAACTTGCGTGAGCTATCAGCTCATTTCCATCTCTCTCTCTCTCTCTCTCTCTCTCTCTCTATATATATATATATATATATATTGATGTATACTACTATTAAAACCCCCTATTTTTTTCTATATAATATTTTTTATATTTATTTTTTATTAAATAAATTATCTTGATAATTCATGGGATAGTAATAACGTGGTTATAGTTTGACTAATCTCATCATTATCTAGCTTACAATTTGAGTTTGTCTCAAATACTAGTTAGATGGACAATAATAATAAACCTAATATTAATATAAATATATAAATACTCTTATTTCTCTACTTTCTCCCTCAGTTCAGCAAAAAATATAAAGGAAAAATTCCACCTCTTTCTGTTCAGCCGCAAAGCGGAAAAAAATAAATAACAATAACAACAACAATAATAATAATAATAATAATAATAATAATAAATTGTCTCCTGACTCTCCTTTCTATTCACTAAAACAATTTGCCATTTGATATTTTCTTCATTTAAGATTCGTCTCGAGGGAAGCTTCAAGGCTTTGCAGGCTTGACGCATGTAGTTTACGTCTTGACTTCACCGACTTTTCCAACAACCCCACCAGTTTGAGGCAAATGCAGCCCCAACTTGCTATTTTTATTAAAATTTTCTCAAGAATGTCTTGTTTATTTTAAATTTCATGCTATTGGATTTAAATTAGGTTACTGTATGTAATCCTTAAAAAATCTTGTATTTATATGTGTTCTTTCTCTGGTGATGATGATCTTCTTTTTTGTACTTTATTGCCTCTAGTTTCTTATACTCCTATAGATTAATTGAGTTCATGTTTACCATCCTAAGAATCTTGTATGTAACGTAAACCTTGTTCTCATTTTAATGATAGTCATCTTGATCATGACTTGGTAGATTAAATAGAACTGTTATATATTTGCGCTTCAAAGAAACCCTAAAAATTCTCAGTGTGGGTTTGTTTCTACCTTTGTCTCAGGCAGCAATCCAAAGTTTACATCAAAGGCACCCTACTGGATGGGGCACCATAGTTGGCGGGCATGGGCATGTTAGGGACTGATACATGGATTTTTTTTTTTTCCTCATCGTTTCTTTATCTATTTGATTTTAATTACTGATTAATCATGTAAAGGATACTTAATAGTATAAATGACCAATCGAGATAAATATTTGATGTTTAAACTTTATGTATTGTAAAATTAATGGATTTGTGCAAGAAATTAAATATGATCAAATAGATATAAGTAACGGTAGCATGATATCCTCTCATGATTAAACATTATATAAATATTGAGGTTAGGAAAACTAAAAGGAGAACTTGAATATATATTTTGGGAGGCTCACTTTTAAGGCTATGCAACCAAAATTTAGAGACCTAATCATAGAAATTTTGGTGATTATGAGATCACTGTTATATTATGTTATAGAGCTTCGGACCTAGAGCATATGCTTGTCTATTTATGCTTGCCTATCATTTGTGAGAATCTAGTGATACGTCCTGAGATAGTACTAAGAGTCATGCAATCGTAGTCCGGACATGTATGGAATACTCCTAAACTATATGACATTTTCCTCCCCATATTTTCAAAAAATTCATGCATTTGATATTATTGATTAATAACCTACTCTCTTATATGTAAATTGTATATCTATGATTCAGATTTTTCATCAACATACATGATTTATACAAGTAGAATGTATATATTACTCATGACTCCTTTACGGTGCTTAGTTTCAGGGTTTACATTTTGTATGCTATGTATTACATATCACACATAGCGTGCCTATATATTATCCCCCATTTCTTGATGTTTTTGCTATGTTGTACTAATAACCCTAACTTTAACACACCTAGATATTGCTAGTTTGTAGGTAAAAGAGGAGAAAGAGTCATTGCACTTGGATGCATACGTCGACGAGGAAGATGAAGGTGTTCAATAGGTTATTTCTTTGGAGAATTATTAGGAGAAGAAAATTGACTTTCTTTTATTGGTTTCTTTCACGACTCATAGTTGTTATCTCAATTTGTTCTTCTATTCAAACTATATCTTCAGAGTTTTAATGGATATTTTTATTTCTTGGATCTTATCAGTAATCTCTGGAATTTTGTATTTTTTTAAATAAATTTTTTGTTCGTTTCACATTCAAAGTTCTTTGATTTTATTTATATGTGGTCATCTGACAGTATATTTGTAATATTTTATTGCATTTTATACTTGGCATATTCATTTTTGATACATTGCCTAATGTTGCATATACCTTGAGATACTTGGCATCATCTCCATATGATGATAGGCATCTTGATTCGTGACTTGGAAAATTTAAAAGAGCTGTTGTATATATTTTTGCTTCAAAAGAAGCTCCAAATAATTTCAGTGTAGCTTTGATCTTTTCCTTGGTCACGGGCAGCCATATAAAGATTGCATCGTAGGCACCGTATTGGACGGATTACCATCAATAGCAGGCAATGTGCATCTTAGGGACTGATACATATTTTTTTTTCCTTATTGTTTCTTTATCTATTTGATTCCAATTATTGATTAATCATGTAATGGATGCCTAATATACATGAATGACCAGTCAAGTTAAAGATTTGATGTATAAACTTTATATATCATGAAATCAATGGATTTGTGAATGAAATTAAGTACGAGGAAATTAGATATAACTATCGGCAACATGATTTCCTATTTAATTAAACATGATATAAATATTGGGGTTAAGGGGAATTGAAAGGAAAACTGGAATACATATCTAGGAGGTTCACTTCTTTAGTTGTGCAACTGAAATTTAGGGACCTAACTAGGAATAATTTTAATGATTATTGGATCACTGTGTAACGCCCCGCATCCCAAGATATGGGTAACGTTCGGTGACTTATCATAAATGAATATGCCAAGCCTAAAACACATAAATACATATGTACAACTGCGACAAATACATACACATATACCATAAGATAACAACATGGATAAAAAAAATAATAAGTTTCTTCCATAAATAAGGATCAATACGAGTTTATAGGAGGGCCAAACAATGTTTATTATATCATCGAAAAGTTGAAGTAAACGAAAGAAAATGAATAATAAAGTTTCTTAAAGAAAATTAGAAAACAAACGAGAAGAGTCTCTATCGTGTCCCTCTTACAACAAATGCACTTATTGAGAATCTGCTAACTTCTTAAAATATGATTCCAACTGTGGTGGGTTTTTCTCTTCATTAACCTGCAAATCAGTATCTAGGCGTGTCAAACCATGGTTGTTAGAACAACCTTATAAGTGCTACAAAAAAAATAGATAATAACACACAAAAACGCTATGTGTGGTCTATATATGTACACATATGCATGAAATAAGTGATATAGAAAATATATGACATGATAATAAAAAAAATGTTTAATAGATTGATTTATGAATTTAATATACTTGTTTTGAATATAATAGTGGTCAACATGTAGCATCTGCATGTTCTGAATTATATGATAGCAAATATAGAAAAGATGAGATAAACATGCATATAAAACTTCTTATATCTTATTGATGTCTAATACGAATTAGTTTGGAACTATAATGAGGAAAGACCACATATTTAAGAGGGTCCCGTACATGTCCGGGACCACGACCCCATGACTCCTGGTACTGCTCCAGGACGTACCGCTAGATACTCAAGAATGATAGACAAGCATATGCTCCGGACCGAAGCCCTATAATCATGACATGACGGTAATCCAGTAATCACCCGGAACCTCCATGGTAGGTTCCTAAGTTCGGCTACGCAACCTAAAAATATATACCTCTCAAAATACATGTTCAAATTCCTCCGTTTAGTTCCCCCATACCCGTTATTATATTCCATATTCTAAGAATAACAATTCTATAAACAAGCATGTAAATGACAATGTAAAATAAATATGCATACGTATATATATATTGGTTTCACTTGTGGTGAAAATGTCACACAATGAACTTGTTACAAAGATGAAATTGATCAATTTAATCCATCATATTTGAAAATTCAAATCTAGTACAATGGACATATAATATTTATAAATTTTGTACACATGTACAAGTGCACACATATATAAGGTCTGTGTTTGTGTCTTTATTTTAGGAAGAGGCATACATGTCTATTTTAAATAAATACATTCATATTTTTTTTTTCTAGAATTTCTTTTCGTAAATAAAAGGGATGACAGAGCAAATATCCAATATATATATATATATATATATATATATATATATATATATATATATATATATATATATATATATATATATATATATATATATATATATATATATATATATATATATATATATATATATATATATACATACATACATAGATATATATATATATATACATATATATATATATATACATATATATATATATATATATATATATATATATATATATATATACATATATATATATATATACATATATATATATACGTATGTATATATATATACGTATGTATGTATATATATATACGTATGTATGTATATATATATACGTATGTATGTATGTATATATACGTATATACATATATATATATACGTATATACATATATATACATATATGTACATATATATATATATATGTACATATGTACATATATATGTACATATGTACATATATATGTATATATGTACATATAATATATACATATACATATATACATATATATATATATATATATATATATACATATATATATATATATATATATACATATACATATATATATATATATATATATATATATATATATATATATATATATATATATATATATATATATATATATATATATATATATATATATATATATATATAAGCCTAATGATAGTATATAAAAAAAATAGATTAAAAAAAAAGTGTTTGCATATTTGAAAATAACAGAATTATTATCACAATACATCATGATACTGTAGAGAAAATGTTATTGAATTAGCTTAGATACAATTAATGATCAGTAATAGAACTCCTAAATAGTTAAGATAATCCGCAAACAATATATATACAAAATAAAATCATTAAATCTCTTTTTTTTTTTCTTTTTACGATCACAGAAGGTAATAATCTATTATAAAAGCTACTAATAAGCACGCCGGTGACATCTCAAGGAATAAGAAAAATTTATATTGAGACATAAAAATAATGAATGGCAAACCTATTAACAAATAATAAAACTGTACACATTGAATCTTAACACTATAAGGAAAAACATTAAAACAAATACTTAGATAAATAAATTAATTAATATTTTTTTCTTCAATGATTTTTTTTTCTTTTTCTTTTTTATTCGTTTCCCATTTCTGTTCAAATGAACAGAACATGTTCTGTTCATTTGAACAGAACTATTTTTTTTTTGTTTGCCCAAAATCTTAATTTTATTTTATTTTATTTTGAGTTCCTCTCTCTGTTCTGTGAAGAGAGGGCTCAGATTCTCGATTTTGTTTGTTATTGTTTCTTTTAAAAATATCTAAGTCAAATAAAGCAATGGAGAAAAAGTGACAATAACACACTTATCTTGTTGTAAATTAACTACAATATAGAACAGAGGAAAGGAACAAAATATTGTGAATAAAAGAACACTCCATTTGTATGTTAAAATGATATAACTTTTGATATAGAGTTAGCACTTGCACCAACATATATATTTAGGAAAAAAAAAATATTAAGTTCTTGATTAAAAAATAGAATATAGGAGAATCATAAAATAATAAGAAAGCACTTGCCTCAAAAATAAAATCTCTACTTGAAAATTGGCTGCTAATGATTTGGATCAGGTTATGTTATTTTTCCCTTTTTTTCTTTCCCTTTTCTTTCCTCTCTCTCTCTCTCTCTCTCTCTCTCTCTTTCTCTTTTCTTCTCTGTTTTTTTTTGCTATTTTTCTTTTGTTCTCTTCTGTGCTCGGTGGTGGAAGAGAAAAAGACGTCTTTTTTTTAGTTTCCGTATCTTTTTTTTTTTATGAATGTTTACAAATTTTGGTTTGTTTAAAATAAGTTTAGATATAAAATAGATCTTTCTAATCTAATCTAGATTCAGCCAAATCTGTTATGATCAAACTAACAAGTGTTTTGGATAAACTCAAATCATATGATGATAAAAGATAATATTGATTAATTAGTAATTATAAATAATCACTTTAATATTTATGATACTGCATTTTAAAAAAAATAAACACAAAAAAATATTGTATAGGAAAACGGGATGTTACAATCTAGCCACCTTAAATGAAAATTTTGTTCTCGAAATTTAATTTAAGGCAGAACATATATATTGACATTAATAAGAAATGATATGAAATGGAAAAGAGCCCCCAACTTTAGTTGTGCACTCTTATTTAAAAGGAAAAAGACTGAAAAGGTTAGTCAACTTTTACAAAACACAAGGTATCTATATTTAGTGAGAAGTTAAATAGACAATTGAATAAAGCAAATAAGAGAGTACGAAATCAGATAGAATATAATCTAGTATAATTCAAACTAAATAGTACCTTTTATTGCAGTACTGTTCGCACTGGCTTGCTTTGTTGTGAGTGTGAGTGCATGTTCATGTCTCTGGTTCTCTCCTGCATGTGCCCTCTGAAAAGCCTGCCGTTGAGTTGCAAGTGGAGGACCCCTCTGAGTAGGCTTCAAAGGTCTCTGTTGTGGTGGCACCAAGAGTCTGCATTGTTGTGGAGGTGCTGAAAGTCATGCCCATTGGGATTGTGATGTTGGCATCCGAGACATATCTCTTGCCTCACTTCGAAAAGGCATGATCCAATCTGATGTTCTGCTGACCCACAAATCAAACACAGATTGTGTGCTCGCCTACACTCCTTCTGAATATGTCCTGATTTTGAACAATAACCACACACCACTAGTCGATTTTGTTGAGTGAACTGGCACTTCTCTGGTAGTGGGGCATCATTCTTAGCCAAATCTCCTGCTACTTGTGTAATATTCCTCTTCTGGGATCCACGTTGAGCCTTTTTCCTCCTTGTTGCTATTTGCTCTTGAATTCTGGTAGCATTTAAAACCTGAGCATATGTTTCAAACTGTGGGATAGCTATGCGCTCCTGAATCTCAAAATCCAGTCCATTCTGGAAACTTCGTGCCCTATCTACTTTTTGAACTACCAACAATGGGGCAAATCTGCTCAATCAAACAAATTCTACCGCATAATCATCTACTATCTGATTTCCTTGCCTCAAGTGGATGAACTTCTGCTCCAGTTCCCATTGTGCCGTCGGCAGGAAGAACCTTGTATAAAAGCTCTCCTTAAAGGCCTCCCATGTTACCGGTTTTGCCAACCGATTCTCCTCGGCCAACCACCATGTGCGATCAATATCCATGAATTGAATTTTGATCACCTCTACATGGTCTTCATCCACTACTCATGCTGCACCCAACAGGTTCTCAGTATCCACCAACAATTATTCTGCCTTTATAGGTTCCTCAGTTCCATAAAACTGTGATGGGTTCAACTTTCTAAAGTCTGAAACACTGCCCGTTTTCTGTTTTTCAGCTACCAACTCCTGTCGCAACATCTCAGTCTGTTGCTGTTGGTTCTCAATAAGCCCCCTAAGCAATTCAAAATTGGGATCTTCTGCTTGGAGAGTGGTACTTGAGAAAGTGATGCGACGACTAGCTATTTCTCTGAAAGATGAAGGATTTGGATTAGATCGGGAAACAAAGGATAAAAGGAATGATAGGATATAAGGAATCAAAGAAATAGGACAAGTACAAGAATCAAAGGTAATTGCAATTTATGCATATGCATATGTGGCAGTAATTCTAGTTTGAGATTTCTAAGCAGAAACTAATGTCAAACCTAGGCTCTGATACCAACTGTAACGCCCCGCATCCCAAGATACGGATAGCGTTTGGTGACGTATCATAAATGAATACGCCAAGCCTAAAACACATAAATATATATGTACAACTACACAAATACATACACATATACCATAAGATAATAATATGGATAAAAAACAATAAGTTTCTTCCATAAATAAGGATCAATATGAGTTTATAGAAGGGCCAAACAATCTTTATTATATCATTGAAAAGTTTAAGTAAACGAAAGAAAAATGAATAATAAAGTTCCTTTAAAAAAATTAGAAAAAAATTAGAAGAGTCTCTATCGTGTCCCTCCTACAGTAAATGCACTTATTGAGAATTTGCTAACTCCTTAAAATATGATTCCAACCGCGGTGGGGTCTTCCTCTTCGTTAACCTACAAATCAGTATCTGGGCGTGCCAAACCAGGGTCGTTAGAATGACCTTGCAAGTGCTACAAAAAAATGGATAATAACATGTAGACACGCTATGTGTGGTCTATATATGTACACAAATACATGAAATAAGTGATATAGAAAATATATGACATGATAATAAAAATAATGTCTAATAGATTGATTTATGAATTTAATATACTTGTCTTGAATATAATAGTGGTCAACATATAGCATCTGCATGTTCTGAATGATATGATAACAAATATAAAAAAGATGAGATAAACATGCATATAAAACTTCTTATGTCTTATTGATGTCTAATACGAATTAGTTTGAAACTATTAGGAGGAAAGACCACATATTTTAAGAGGGTCCCGTACATGCCCGGGACCACGACCCCATGACTCCTGGTACTGCTCCAGGATGTACCGCTAAATACTCAAGAATGATAGACAAGCATATGCTCTGAGCCGAAGCCTTATAATCATGACATGACGGTGATCCAGTAATCACCCGGAACCTCCATGGTAGGTTCCTAAATTCGGCTGCGCAACCTAAAAATGTATACCTCTCAAAATACATGTTCAAGTTCCTCCGTTTAGTTCCCCCATACCCCGTTATTATATTCCATATTCTATGAATAACAATTCTATAAACAAGCATGTAAATAACAATGTAAAATAAATATGCACACGTGTGTGTGTGTGTGTGTATATATATATATATATATATATATATATATATATATATATATATATATATATATATATATATATATATATATATATATATATATATATATATATATATATTGGTTTCACTTATGGTGAAAATGTCACACGATGAACTTGTTACAAAGATGAAAATGATCAATTTAATCCATCATATTTGAAAATTCAAATCTAGTACAATGGACATATAATATTTATAAATTTTGTACACATGTACAAGTGCACACATATATATGGTCTGTGTGTCTTTTTTTTAGGAAGAGGCATATAGGTCTATTTTAAAGAAATACATTCATATATTTTTTTTCCAGAATTTCGTTTCGTAAATAAAAGGGATGACAGAGCAAATATCAAATATATATATATATATATATATATATAGAGAGAGAGAGAGAGAGAGAGAGAGGAAACGGGAAATACACCGGCGGTGAAGGGAGTTCCTTCACCGTCGCTTAGGTGACCCAATAAAATTATAACACGGGGCGTCATTCAAGATAACAAATAAATGAATTCTCTTAAATGACACCACGTATAATAATTTTATTGGGCCACCTAAGCGGCGGTGAAAGAAACTTCCTTCACCGCCGGTGTATTTCCGGTTTTCTCATATATATATATATATATATATATATATATATATATATATATATAAAAGAAAGGCCTATGCCTAATAGGTCAATGAAAGTATATAAAAAAAATAGATTAAAAAAAGTGTTTGCATATTTGAAAATAACGGAATTATTATCACAATACATCATGATACTGTAGAGAAAATATTATTGAATTAGCTTAGATACAATTAATGATCAGTAATAGAACTCCTAAATAGTTAAGATAATCCGCAAACAATATATATACAAAATAAAATCATTAAATCTCTTTTTCTTTTCTTTTTACAATACATAGGATAATAATCTATTATAAAAGTTACTAATAAGCACGCCGGTGGCATCTCAAGGAATAAGAAAAATTTATATTGAGGCATAAAAATAATGAATGGCAAACTATTACCAAATAATAAAATTGTACACATTGAATCTTGACACTATGAGGAAAAACATTAAAACAAATACTTAGATAAATTAATTAATTAATATTTTTTTTCAATGATTTTTTTCTTTTTCTTGTTTTTCGTTTCCAATTTCTGTTCAAATGAACAGAACATGTTCATTTGAACAGAACTTTCTTTTTTGTTTGTCCAAAATCTTAATTTTATTTTATTTTATTTTATTTTGAGTTCCCCTCTCTGTTCTGGGAAGAGAGGGCTCAGATTCTCTCTTTTTTTGTTTTTTTTCTTTTAAAAATATCTAAGTCAAATAAAGCAATAGAGACAAAAGAGATAATAATACACTTATCTTGATTTAAATTAACTACAACAAAGAACAGAGGAAAGGAACAAAATATTGTGAATAAAAGAACACTCCATTTGTATGTTAAAATGATATAACTTTTGATATAGAGTTAGCACTTGCACCAACATATATATTCAGAAAAAAAAAATATTAAGTTCGTGATTAAAAAAAAGAATATAGGAGAATCATAAAATGATAAGAAAGCACTTGCCTCAAAAATAAAAGCTCCACTTGAAAATTGGCTGCTAATGATTTGGATCAGGTTAAGTTATTTTTCCCTTTTTTTTCCCTTTTCTTTCCCCTCTCTCTCTCTCTCTCTCTCTCTCTCCCACTCTCTCTCTCTCTCTCCCCCTCTCTCTCTATCTCTCTCTCTCTCTCTCTCTCTCTCTCTCTCTCTCTCTTTTCTTCTCTGTTTTTTTTTTCTATTTTTCTTTTGTTCTCTTCTGTGCTCGGTGGCGGAAGAGAAAAAGACGTCTTTTTTTTTTAGTTCCCATATCTTGTTTTTTTTTGTATGAATGTTTACAAATTTTGGTTTGTTTAAGATAAGTTTAGATATAAAATAGATCTTTCTAATCTAATCTAGATTCAGCCAAATCTATTATGATCAAACTAACCAGTGTTTTGGATAAATTCAAATCATATGATAGATAAAAGATAATATTGATTAATTAGTAATTATAAATAATCACTTTAATATTTATGATAATGCATTTTATAAAAAATAACCACAAAAAATATTGTATAGGAAAACGGGATGTTACACACTGTCATGTGATGTTATAAAGATTTGGATCCAGAGCATATGCTCGTCGTCTACTATTCAAGAGTACATACTAGTATGCCATGGGATAGTACTAAGGGTCATATGGGGGCATGTCCCTAGGAATGAATCGAATACTCCTAAAACAAATAGTCTTTTTTTCTTGACAGTTTCAAAATTTTAAGCATTAGATATTAATGATTAACAACTTGTTTTTTAGTATGTAAGTTGTATATCCATATTCAATTATTTCATTGACATACATGAATTATGCAAGTGCGATATATATTAATCATAAATCCATTACAGTGTTTGGTTTCATTAAAATTTTATCTACAATACATTTACATATAACATAGTATGTCTATGTGTTATCTCCTTTTTTAATGCACTTCATAGATTGTTCTAATGATTTTTGTTTGACATGCCTAGATACGGCTATTTTGCAGTTAATAAAGGAGGGAAACCAATTGCACTTGGATGCATATATCGAGAAAGAGAAAAAGCTCAATTAGTTATTTGTTTGGAGAACCATTACGAGGAGAAGATGGACTTTCTTTTATTACTTTCTTTCGGAACTTGTAGTTGTTACCTAGGGGGCAGACCCAGGTGTTTGAACCAAAGGGAACAGAATTACATATAAAATAAGTAAATTATCAAAGTTTTAGAAAAGGAAGACTCAAAATTGAGATGTCAAGTTGTAAAACTCAAAATTCAGGGGGGAGTTTGATATGTTAAGGGAGGCAAGTTGAAATTTTCTTTAAATTTAGGACTAATTTGATATTTTGAAGGAGGGCAAGTTGAAATTTCCTTTAAATTTATAATTAGTTTGATATTTTGGATGAGGGCAAGTTGAAATTTTCTTTAAATAGTGGATTATTTTGATATTTTGATATTTGGAGAGGGGCAACTACTCGGGAATTTCTAAAGGAGCACATCCTTTTTCCTAGTGCGCACATATAACAAGTTGGTTATAATTATAAGTTTGCCATTCATGTTTTTGGATAGAACTGCCCTCTTCTTCAATCTCTCTTCTCCCTCTATTTCTTCCCTACGAGAGCTGTCAAAAAAAAAAAAAAATTATTTCTCAAACCTAAATCCGCTTACTCTCATCTTTCCTTCTACTAAATTATCTCAGAAATTAAAGTCGAAATTTGACTTTATTCATATTTCATTTCCTCACAAACCCTTAAGAAGAGTATTTTTTCTTTAGTCGGGTCTACGCCGAAGAAAATGGAGAGTACGAACATGGCATTGGTTCCATTCAATGATCAAAAGTCTTTGGAGGTATGAATCAATCAGCTCTTTAAATTTAATTGTTATCTAAGTTAGGGTTTAGATTTAAAAAGCATAGAAATAAGATTGAAGATAGTGGATGATGAAGTTCGCAGTCGTCAGGGTTAGAATCCTGAACAAAATGTAGTCTGTCCGAGTTACTTTCCTGGATGGGCTGACGTCTATCCGGGTGACAGGACCATGACAGACATTTCAATCTTAGTCCAGATCTCACTGGTTGGAGGCTAACCCCAACCAGCGAGTAATCTATCGAGGGTTATAACCCAGACAGTAATTGGACAATTTAGGGGGGGAACTCCAGATAGTGTTTTTTGTTTTGCAATTTTTATCTCTTCTTAATTTATTCTTTTTAATGTTGTCTTAGACTAATTATTAAATATCGATCTATGCATATGGTGGTTATAGGATGATGCATCAACACACTGTAGTCGAGTCCAAAACAAGCTAGTTGTTGATTGCAGTTCGGACTTAACAATAAGTCAGGTTCGATTACATAGATAATTATGCATATTGAATTTAACATATTTGCATAAGAAGTCTTACTGAACTATTGTGATCGTAGATTTTTACAAACTGAGATGAGCTTTGCAAGTGGGTGTGTGATATGAGAAGAACGTCAGGTTTTGTCATCATGGTTTAAAAATATGATAATGGAGGCCAAAATAAGAAGGGAATGATCTGATTTGGCTGTGAAAGGGGTGGACACCCAAGATTCAAAAAATTAAAGAATGATGAGAGTTTCAGGGATAACAAAAAATGCAGATGTCCCTTTTAGTTAAAAGGGTCAACAGATCTCTATTGGCGGGTCCGAATGGAAATTGACGGTTATGTCTAGTGTGCATAATCGTCCCGCAATAGACTATCTTGAAGGACACTCGTACGCAGAAAGATTATTAGAAAGCGAAACTTCTACTATCATAGAGATGTCAAAGTGTCATGTACGACCAAAAGATATCCAGACATCAAGAACTCGAAGAATGCATCGATAATAAAAACAATATATAATGCACGACACAAGCATCGGGTTAAAGAACAGGGCGGGATGCAACACTTGTTATTTAAAATTTTGAAGTATAATTACATTGAGTAGCATCGAAGTAATGAGCAAACTGAATCAGTAACCGACCTCTTCTAGGCTCATTCTGTTGGTGTTGAACTTCTACGTGCATTTCCAGATGTTACCATCATAGATTGTACCTATAAAACAAACATGTAAAAATATCTATTATTGGAGATTATAGGTGTAACATCTACATTGCCTTCGTCTTTCTTAAAAGGGAGCGGGAAACTAATTATGTATGGGCACTCGATAAGTTACGTGGACTATTTGTCAATGAAGTGTATCCGAGTGTGTTAGTTACAGATAGAGATTTAGGCTCGTTAGTACAGTTGAGTCCACATTTCCGATGAGCTGGCATTTTCTTTGTAGATGGCATATAAATTGGAATATCTTGGCAAATTGCAAAATGTTGGATCAACAGTTTGAGTTGGAGAAATTTTTCTCTATGTGGAAGTTAGTTATGTTATTCGATACTCTTGAAGAGTACAATACAAATTTGAATATCCTAACAAACAAATTTTGAGCCTATCCAAATGCAATTGATTATGTTACCAAAACATGGTTGAATCCGTATAAAAATAAATTTGTTGCCTACGGACAAATATGTGCCTCTTGTTTGCCATGAAATTGAAAAATCTTTTTATTGACAACTTTTTAATATAAGAGATTACAATTGGAATGCTTTCCCGTTTACAGAAGATGAGGAAAATTTAGTTTCCTCTTTATTTAAGGACAAGTTCTACAGTAGCCGTGGAGAACGATCCTGATCTCCGTTGACACTTCGAACGAGCTCTTCAGTTGGTAGCTTTTGTAAAGCTTTAGGATATACGGGCTCTAGATCATTAGCACAAGTGTTCAAATGGAGATAATCCCACCAGGTATATGTGTGTCATTGTTTGTACTCCTTTTTCAGCCCAGCTTTTAGCTATTTATAGAGTTTTTGGAGACCTTTGAATTGGTGTAACGGTCCAATTAATGGCCTCCTTGATTGAGGATTAGTTCTCTATCTTTTAACATGTTGGATTGTTTTAAATCACTTGGATTTATAACCGACATTTTTAATCCCCTTAATTTGTAACTGAAACGCAGATCAAAGCCTTTAGATCCAGGTTTTGACTTTTGGTAGCTCGCATGGCATACTCAGACCCACACTTAGGTGTCATTGGAGATGATTTTCAGTCCTCGAGACTTTAAAGCAGAATTGCGACCCTTTAGGGTTTGCGTATTGGTTTTACCTAGCTCCAATTATGAGCTCAGATGAAGTCAGTCGTGAATCTCTCTATAGTAGACGATCTATATTTGAGCTTTCAGTAATATGTCTTGCTTGATAAGACCCGCGTTTGGGTGTAAATGAAGATAATTTTTATCGTTTAAGAGTTTAGAATGAAAACGTGACCCTTTGGAGTTCGCATGCGCTATGTTTAGCTCTAGTCATGAGCTAATAAGTCAACTAAAATTGCGGATCTCTCTTTGATTGATAATCTGCATTTTAGTTTATTAGCTGGGCCTGCCCTTTTATTGAAAAGGGGTCATTTTGGCTTTTATGTGTTTTCGTCGGTCACACCATGATCTCGCGCTTGACTTACAGATTAGATCTGAACTTTAATATTATTTTAAGGGTCTGTGTGGATCATTCTTTTAAAATGCGACTCTGTGGGACCCACCTTTGTTAGCCCAATTCGTGGATCGCTCTGGCTGAAGATCCGCATTTTGGGCGGTTTCGAAAGATAAAATGTGACCCTGTGAGGGTCGCGTTTTAGCCTTTCTTGGCTTCTGAGATGCGGATCTCCCTACGACAAGTGATCCACGTGTTAGCTATCATAAGTTCTTTTCTTTTCAAAATTTTCGCCAATAATACCCCCTCCAACGTTTTCAAAATCTCGTAATTTTGAAGGCGTTTTGAAATACTTTGGATAAACTGATAATTAAAAAGCATAGATCTGTGCTTAAGAAGAGAAGAAACACAATCCTACTTTAAAAACATGGATTAGCGCATGAGAGGAAAAATGTGACTCTACATTAAAAACGTGGGTATGTGCTTTTATGTGGCATATCTGAAGCTCTGCGACTTTCGCTGTCTTTTTTGGCGCAGAGATCAAAGAATCTCATGCCACATAAATGGAAAAATCCTTGCAAGATTTGGGCCAAAGATTTTTGCCGTCAAATCCTTACGGAATTTTCTTCTAATGCAGGGATCGAAGCGTCCCATGCATTGATTAATGATGAAATTCTTCACAAGATTTGGATTGAAGATCCTAGCCAAAAATCTCGTTCATTAAAACCAAAGATCTCAGCTGCCAAATTCTCTATATAAGGTGTCAAGTTTCCTCATTTTGAAAACATTCCAAACTCTTGAGTTTTCTTCATCTCAAAACTCTTCAAACTTCTTCTTTGCCCTCGAGCTCTTCTAATTGAGAATGACAAGGAAATTTCCATTCTATAATCAAACTGCTGGCAGCTCTAGTTCTTCTCCAGCCATGGTTCGGGAAATACCCATGATTTGTGGTAAGTGAACGAGTTTTTGTATCGTGTGACTTTTTTGTAGTTTCGTTAGCATGGATGCGGATATGTGCTTCGCATTTTGGCTTCTTTCTTTATTCTTTTCTTTATTGGTGCAGTAGACTGGAGTTGGCATCTAACAAGACCTCTTGATAGTACACCTCATACACATGTTGGCAAATCTGTGACTGGTTTGCTGCGAGGTTCATTAAAGAAGGAATATAGTATTGGAAAAATCCCTGTGACCGTAATCATCTTCCTTAATTACAGTAATTTTTCTTGTCGAAATTCCATCAATCCCTCGCGGATTTCTTTCCATTTATATCTTTTTACAAAGCTTGGATCTGATGCAGGGTATTATTTTCCAGAATTTCTAAAACAATGCTTACACCCGTTTGGTTCTTAACTTTTTCAAATATCTTTGGAGAACCAGAAAGTTTCATGTGTTTTACATGAGATGAAAGATTTCGGGTCTGTGGTATTATTATCTTTTCGCCTTTCATCCTCCTTCATCAATGAGGTAAGAATGATAAATGGTTGTAGGTAGCTTTATAATTTAGTACACTCTTCACAGTTCCCAATTTCAGCAGTTTCACACATTGTGTATTGGGAACATACATTTAGTACACTCAGCTTTCAACTAATCAAGTCACTGACGACATTGATATTAATATAGCTGAGCGTATAAAATTGGCAAACTTTAACCATCAGCGAAAAGGAATTGCAGAAGTAAGGTTTTGTCTAAGCTTATGAAGCCATCCAATTAGAGATAAGCGATTTTGAAGAAAATATCAAGGTTCTCTTGATTCAGTAGTTTGTAATAGTTTTCTTTTACTGTATGGTGTCAAGAAACTCTTGTAATGAATTTATGATAACGAATGAAAATATTTTGATTGCGGGAAATTTTGTTGTCATTCATGGACAATTTTCTTGATTAAGATAGAAATATAGTTAATCTTCCTGAACAAGTTGTAATTTTCACTGTTAAGTGACTTATAGTATAACAGTTTCTGGAGTTGCTAGAGCTAATTTTTAACTTAGCAAAATTTTGGTGGAAATGAAAATTTTGTTTGCCAGAGATGATTTTTAACTTAGCAAAATTTTGGTGAAATTGGAAATTTTGTTTTGTCAGAGGTAATTTTTTACTTGACAAAATTTTGGTAGAAGGAAATTTTATTTTGCCAGAGATAGTTTTTAATTTAACAAAATTTTATAGAAATGAAATTTTTGTTTTGTCAAAGGTAATTTTTAACTTAAAAAAATTATTTTGCCTGAGTTAATTTTTATCCTGACAAAATTTTGGTGGAAATAGAATTTTTGTTTTGTCATAGGTAATTTTTAATTTGACAAAATTTTAGTGAAAGTTGAAATTTTGTTTTGTCAGAGATAATTTTTTTAACTTGACAAAATTTTGTGGAAATAGAAATTAGAGACAAAACGTGACTCTGTGAGAATCTGCGCTTTTTGTAGCTCCATGCTTTTGACTATTTCTTTTTGAAATAAAACGCGACTTTGTGATGATCTGCATTCTTGACTGTCTTTCTTAGAGACAAAATGCGACTTTGTGATGATCCGCATTTTCTACTGTCTTCCTTTTGGTTCTGGAACACGAATTTTGGTGGAGAAAAACTTAGAATTTGTCAGAGATAAGAGTTTAACATGACAAATTCATGAGATTTTTAGCAAACTCCCAGTTATAGATGGATTTTATTAGCCTTTACCAATCGCCGTTTGCATTGGACTAGCCATGCTTTTCCTCTCAGCATGATGAGTTGTTGAGGATTTTATTTGGGCTTAAATGCCAAACTTTCCGCTTTTCTAAACCCTAGTAGGTTGAGCAATTCATGTTTTTCACCCCCCGCATTGTGGGGTTGTCAAGAAACTTATTCTCTTCCCATTGCTTTAACGGCGTTGGACAGTTCATGCTTTTTACCCTCAGCATGGTGAGGTTATCGAGAAACTTATTCTCTTCCCATCGCTTTGACGATGTTGGGCAGTTCATGGTTTTTACCCTCAGCATGGTAGAGTTGTCGAGGAGTTTGTTTGAGTTTACATGCCAAACTTTCCTCTATCCTTAGTCATAGAGACATAGGATTCATTTAGTGCTCATGTTGGTGTGTGTTTGCAACAAGCTAGCGTATCTCCGTTCGCTGTACTCCGTTGGGGAAGTTGATGAAGTAGCGGACCATAAACCATGCTAAAACTTGGCAGTAATAAACTGTTTTTTGTAGATGAGCTCTATTTGATTGGTGGACAAATTGGTCTTGATTTAGAGATAATAGTGTCAAGAATTAGACACATTCATTAATCTCCTTATAGGCTTCGTATGTTCGGTGTTTGAACAGGCCAATGACCAAGTCATAGTATTGAACTTTTTTTGTTGGGAGAAAAATTCAAGTATGTGTATCAAATAATTTGATAATTCTATATTCTCTTTTCTGTGGTACCGGTCGGAGATGTAATTGAGGGTTATAGAAGAAGATATGTATCTCAAACCACTCAATATTTGACTTGATTGCTTCTTACTATTATATAAGCTATTTTGCCTTTAAAAAGGTTCGGGGTCTTTCTATTCTTTGAAAACTATCTAGGCTTTCTGTTAAGAGTAATAGTTCTTTAGAAATTTTTCGTTAATTGGCATCATTATTTTATCGCTGTTCGGTTTTGCCAACCGGCATGCACCATTTGAATAAATTACGTCAATGACAAAAGGTACTTCCCACTTTGGCTGTAACTTTTCTTTAGATTTTTTATTAGTTATGATCGGTTTTCTTACTGAAATGACCAAATCACCTTTCTTAAAAGTTCTCTACTTGACTTTTTTATTAAAAATTTTGGAAATTCGCCCTTGATAAAGCTCAATGCTTTGTTGAGATTCAAAGCGCTTGTCATCAAGAGCTTCCAATTCTAGAAGTCTCTGCTGATGCTTTTCTTCTTGCATCATTTTGGTTGCTAATGCAACTCATAAAGATAGAATTTTGATCTCCAAAGAAAGTACCGCTTCAGATCCATATACCAAAGAAAAATGTGTAGCCTTTGTAGGTGTCCTGACAGTAGTTCGATATGTCCAAAGACATTATCCATGCTTTTCATCTCAATCGCATTGGTTGGATGAAACGAACTTCTTAAGGAGCTTCACAATTGTTTTATTGAAGACTTCCACTAAGCCATTGGCTGCAGGATAGTAAGGAGATAAAGCTACACTTTCGATCCTGTTTTTATGCAAAATCTAGAGAATGACTGACTCATGAACTGAGCTCCGTTGTCATGAACAATTCTCCTAGGCACTCCAGAGCAGTATATAACATGATGTTTAATGAAGTTAATCACGTCGAATGTCTTCACTTTTGTTAAGGGAATGGTTTCAGTCTAGTTTGAAAAATAATCAGTTATAGCCAATATGAACCGATGATCTCTTGTTGATGGTGACAAAATTGTTCCAATAATGTCCTCACTATTCAAATGGCCATGATGTAGCCATTGGGTGGAAATATTCTCGTACCTGATGTGTGAAATCTGCATATACCTGACATACTCTACATTTTCTGGCATAAACGACTATGTCTATCATCATCTTGGACCAATAATATTCCATTCTTCGGAGTCTATTATAGAGTTTTGGTTATGATTGATGTGCTTCATAGATGCCACTATGAGCTTCTTCCAATGCTTCCTGAGCTTCCTTATTAGAAAGGCAACGAAGCAAAATTTTAACATATGATTTTCTATATAATGTCCAAACTTCGGCATTATAATATAATGGAATAGCTTTTCTCCAAATTGTTGTTGCTTCTTTGTAGTCTTTTGGCAATATTCTATAAAGAACATAATCTATATAAAGAAATCGCCAATCTCTTGGTTCAAGATCAGTCTCAAAAATATGTACTTCATGTATTTCTTGTTTCTTATCCGAAACTAATTCCATTTTGAATTCATTCTTTGGACAGAACAATTCTTTACTTCCCACCGTTATGCATTTATTAGCATCTTTAGGCAACACTAAAGTGGCGGATAACAAATCTAGTGAGTCCACATAGCTGTTACGGTGGCGTGGCACATGACTGATGTAGAAGCCATTGAAACTATCAATTATTTTTGTGACTGTTTGGTAATATGGTAAAAAATCTGTATTTTTAACCTCATATTCTCCTTTGACTTGGTTAATGATGAGCCGAGAATCTCCTTATACTTCTAAATACTTCACCCCTAGTTGTTTGGCTATTTTCAAGCCAATAATCAAAGCATTGTATTTGGCAACATTATTGGAGCACGACTCCATTAGAGAATACGCTTTAGGTATAATATGATTATGGGAAGAAACAAAGACAACCCCCACTCCTGCCACTGCTTTTCCTTTAGTTCCATTCTGGAAGCGCCATCAAAGAAAAGTTGTGAAGACTTCCTCTATAGTGGGGTTTGCTTCAGCAGTTTTTTGTGGAGTATTACCTTCTGAAGCTGTATCACTTTCGATTACTTCATCAAGAATGTTTTCATAAAATTTTGAAGAAACAGGAATTGGATGCTCAGCTAAGAAATCAGCTATGGCCTGACCTTTAATTAACTTTAGTGGGATAAAATGCATATCATATTGTGATAGCAAAATAACCCAATTGGATAGTCTTGAATTTAATGACCATGTTTGGTCATTATTATTCTTAATAGTTTAACCCTCGATATAACGTGGATTGTTTGCCCTATCAAATAGTATTGCATTTTCTGTACTGCAAATACCAAAATTAGGCATTCTTTTTTCTACTGGGTTATATTGATATTCAGCTCCAATCATCATTCGACTTAAGTAGTAGATAGCTTGCTCTTGTCCCAATTCAATCTTTTGGGCTAATAAAGCTCCCAAAGAATGGTCCATGCCTCTCACATATAGCAGAAAATGTACTCCTGTTACTGAGGCTACAAGAACGGGCGACTTCATGAGATATCCCTTAATCTCCTCAAAAGCTTTCTGACATGCGTCATCCAAGATGAACGACACTCCTTTTTTCATCAGCCATGTAAAAGGTTGACATCTCCTAAACAACTTTGATATGAACTTGCGAATGTACGCCAGCCTTCCTTATAGTTCTCTTAATTCCTTAAGATTTTTGGATGGCAACATATTTTGAATTGCTTTGATCTTATCTGGATCAAGATAAATTCCTCGGTAAGTGACTACAAAGCAAAAAAACTTTCCACTGGAAACTTCTAGAAAAGATTTAATTGGGTTCATCTTAAGTTGGTGTTTTCGCATGAGATCAAATACTACTCTCAGATCATAAAAATAATTGTCTTTGATTTTGCTTTTGATCGCCAAATCATCCACGTAACACTCCACTGTCTTCCGGAGATGTTCATGAAATATAGTGTTCACGGCGCGTTGATATGTGGCGCCAGCGTTCTTCAACCCGAAGGGCATAATTGTATAACAGTATACCCCAGTAGTGTTCTGAAAGATGTATACTTCTCATCATTAGGATACGTCTTGATTTGATTGTATCCTGAGAATCCATTCATGAACGATATCTGTTCATTGCCGCAAGTGTTGTTAATCATAACATCTGTGATGGGCAATGTTCTTTGGGCATGTTTCATTTAAGTCTCTGAAGTCAATATAGACCCTAATTTTTCCATTCTTCTTAATCATAGGGACTATATTCGCGATCCAATCTATATGTTATTCCTTGCGAATGAAGCCTAATTCAATTAACTTTTTGATCTCAACTTTAATAGCTTCTATTATTTCAGGACGGAACCTTCGTTGTTGTTGTTTGACAAGTTTCACATCCAGTCTGATGTTCAACTTATACATCGCCACTTTTGGGTCAAGTCCTGGCATGTCTTCATAATTCCAAGCAAAAAAATCATTGTATTCTCGAATGAGAGAAATCATTACTTCTTTTTCTTCAGAAAATAAATTTTCACTGATAAATATGGGTTTAGGATTAACTTCATTACCCATATTTATTTGGATCATCTTATCTTCAGTTTGAGGTTCACGTTGTTCGAACTGAACTTCCCACTTCATATTGAGGTGCTTCGCCCAAGAATCATCCTTGACTGGCAACAATTCATCATCAAATTTTTCTTTTTGATCTGCAGAGACCATATTGACGGAGATTTCTCAAAAAATAGCTCCAATGCTTATATTTGAATCCTAGCATAACAATTCAGATGAATGAGTCTATCGAAACTCTTCAGAATTTTTTTCTAAAAGGTTCTCGGGAGTAGTAACATATCTCAATCCCCCTGTCAGTCTTATCATAGTAATATGACATTTTTTCTTTTGGGACAAAAGATTGAAACATACCTATTCTTCCTTTTCCAAAATTCAATCCTCTACCTTTAGTTAGGCTATATCCCATCTCTTTCATCATTTTATAGGAGTTTTTATTATAATGGAAGAACTCGAGGCTTTCCCGTTCTTCCTTAGAATCTAAACATTTTTCTTTTCTATTGTTTGCTTTTCCAAATAATAGGCTTTCGACCTTTATATTTGGGAAGGATTTCAAATATCGCTTTAATCACATCTCTATCATCATCACTTTGTATACAAAAGGATGATCGGATGGGTGCTTGGAATGATACTTAGGAGTATATTTTGTTTAGTTGATCACTGACCGCGTCAGTACTAGTACTTGAGGGTTTAGAGTCAATACCAGACGAATAAGCAAACTCTATATCATTATTAATAACCCACTCGCTATCAGAATTAGCGGTGTCATTTATATCAAGGCCTTCAAGCCTTATTACAATGGGTTCAACTTCTCAATCTTCATCATCGGATCTCAAATCTTCGGTTCCTGACTCAGTATTAGCGTCATTGCTACTATCGAATTCCTCTGGGGCATGTTATTCAGCTGCTTCAAATGTATCTTGATATAGCAGCGCATCAACAAAATAGTTTTCAACCCCCTTAAATGGTTGCTTTTCTGCCACCAGGGTCTTCACATTTTCTTCTTTGTCCACATACTTCATACACTGGTGAAGTGTATAAGGGACAATGGGGTTGAGGTGAATCCATAGCCTTCCAAGTAAAAGGTTGCCAGACGTGTCAGCATCTATTACATAACATGTGACTTCCGTATTCAGGTTACCGATCTGACATTTCAATTTCACTTTTCCCAAGGGTTTACTACCATTAACATTAAACCCAAAAATAGTCATATTTGTTGATGTCAGTGTGCTGATTGGGACTCCTAAATATCGCAGTACTTTTCTTGGCATTACGCTTTATTTTAGTGCAGATCCAGGGTCAACTTGAATTCAATCAATTTCGGTTGACCCTATGTAGCCTTTGTAATACAGAAGTTGGTGATGCTTGTTATTTTTCACTTGCATATCTTCTGGAGAAAAAATTATGCAATGTATCTTCTTAAAAGTCTGTTGGCATGCTACACAGACTTCTTACTCTTCAGTTGTTTCTGGAATTTAAGCTAGAAATGCCTCAGAGTCTTGCAGATGTTCACTTATGGCTTCCCTGGTTTGCTTGGACAACCTCAGGAGCTCGTACAAAGTGATTCTTGCGGGGATGTTGGCCAACTGCGCCAACACATCAAATCGGAAAGGCTTTCGGAGCTTTCACCCAGCTCTTTTTCTTTAGTTTTAAGAGATTTGTCAAATCTAAGCTCTTTCTGTTTGTTCTTCTCTGGAGGCTGAGATTCAATCACTTGGTCATAATTTTTCAAGTAGTTTTTTTCTGAACGAGTCTCAAAAGGTTTCTGCTAGTCTTCATTGACTACCAAGGATTATTTGATCTTCTCTTCTGAATCTGAGAGAGAACGAACTCCTGCATCATCTTCAAAAACTGCAGTGGCAACATTAGAAGTGCGCGCTTTTCCTTGTGACTTCTTCTTAGATGAACTTGAACTCCATTGCTCATCTTCGAAGAGGTCTGAATGCACCCACATTATCTCTCCTTTAGAGCTTTCAAAAGGAGATAACCCTTTCTTTTATTGTTGATGACTTTCTTTTATTGTTGATGAGGATCATAATTTATGACTCTCATTGTGCCTTTAAGAATTGGCTGTACTCCATCTTGAACAGTTGATTCTATCCAGTTTGGAGCCTTTTCAAATTTGAAAGTAACCATGTTTGCTATCAGCTTGTTCTGATCTTCTCACAGCTTGATGTTACTAGCGTCCTCCAGAGCCTGAATCTTATCCTTTAGAATATAACAATTCATGGTAGGATGATTAACAATCCTATTATACACATAGTAATTGAGATCATTAACCATTTCTACTTCTTCGGGTCGCTTTGACTCTAGCAGTTTCAACATATTTTTTGTCATGAGCAGATTGAAAATGGTCATGGTATGCTCATCTTTTAAAGAATATTATTTTTGAGGAACTCGTGATTGAGGAGGAGTCCTTGGAGGTAGCTTGGTCAGACTTGGAGCATCTACTGCCATCGTTTCTTTCCCTTTTGGTCGAGACGACTCAGCTGTTCCAAGATTATTTATTCTTTGTCTCCCTCTTTCTTCAGCCTCAAGCCTCTGTGTAATTTCTTCAGCCTCTTCAGCTTGCAGTGAGAGATCTTTCCAAGTGGAGGACTTTAAGGCTCCCATTCTGGCAAAAACTTTGGTTGAAAGATTATGTCTATAGGTCTCCACTAAGGTCTTTTTAGGCATGCCATGCGCACACCTCAGAGATTCATTTCTGAACCTCTTGATGAAATCTCGAGCTGACTCCCCTTTCTTTTGCTTTGTAGCGAGGAGTGCTGGCATTGAGATCTCCATATCATCTTCATAGAACCGTGTTAGGAAAGCCTTTCCCATGTCATTCCACGAATTAATGGTTCTCGGCTCCAATCTCTGAAACCATTCAAATGTTAGACCCGTGAGAGTACTAACAAAAACTCATGTGTTGATAGGGTCATTCCCAGTCAAATGACCAGTCTGTGATTTGAAGTAGTAAAAGTGCTGATTTGGTGAATCTTTACCATCGAAGGATTTGAGTTTCAAAGGCTTATAATTTTTCCGGAATGGTATACTTTTCCATTACATCGGATATGGCCTTACAACCACCAACTCTTGCAAGTTGTTCCTATGTATAAGAGCATTAAGTTGATTCTGGAAGGTTTCCAACAAGGTGGCATTCGGATTAGCTTCATATTATGAATTCCCAGATTGATGTTCAGAGTGATTATCTTCTTCTTTGCGATGATCCTCATTGTTATCATCGGTGTTTTCAGGAGAAGTATGAGGCTCATCTTCTGAACTTTTCCCTTTATCCTTTTTCGAGTTGCGAGGACCTCCCGAACAAGATTCTCCTTTATCCTTCTTTTTCCTCTCATCGATCAGGAGTTGGAGCATATCCCTGATCTCATCTATGGTGTCATGCTGTTTCTGAATGATCTTATCATGTTCATCCATCCTCTTCATAAATTATTCCAGAGTTATCGGCGTCATGTGTTCAAAGGTGGATGATGAGTATCATATATTGCATATTTATGCCTCCATATTGTCTATTTTTATTTATAAATAATACTACTTGGGTATTTTAATGTATTTTTTTAGGTTAGACCTATTTCTACAATGAGATGGCTTAAATTCAAAGACGGATTAGGAAACAAAAATCCATAAAAGAGCCAAAAGTGAATAAAGCTACAAGAACGTAAAGTTGTAGAGAGCCAAAACCAAATACAGTCATTCAAATTAAAAGAATAAGCCCAGAGCTTCATGCAGAGTTGAAGTCTAGAACTCACTATTTTGATGTTATTTAGCGGCAATTGCCGCCAAATAGCAGCAGTATGGGGCCCACTTATCATGAATTTTTACGAGATATTTGATATAATTTTGTAGTTACTCACTTGTAGTCAAATTACGGTTTGGTTCTCCGAGGCCTATATATTGGCCGTGTCCTTGTAACCTTGGATTATGCAATTTTGTACTCTTGATTAATCAATAAAAATTAGGGTTTTGCCGAAGGTAATCACTATGAACTGATACCACAGTATATCAGCATGCTTCAAAAATTCATTGGTACTGATTATGATGATGCATATCTCTTTATTAGTAAATTTCAAGAAGTGCGCATGATGATTAAACTGCAACACTTGTCAGAGGACACAATTAAGTTTCGCTTCATTCCATTCGCTCTCAAAGATAATGCCAAGAAGTGATTGTATAGTATACCTACTGATTCCATCACTACTTGGGATGAATTCGTTATAGTTATTCTCAAGAAGTATTATCCCATGCACAAGATGATATAAAATTTGAAATCAAATTAATCAATTCCGTCAAGTGCTAGGAGAACCCTTCTGGAAATATTTAGAACGGTTCAAAAATTTGTTAGCTCAGTGCCCCCACCATGTGATAGAAAAGTGGCGATTGTGTCAAATCGTATATAAAGGACTCGATTGCACATCCAAAACTCTTCTTGATTCCATGTGTCAGGAAAAGTTTATGAGAAAGAATGAGGATGAAACATGGGACTTTCTTGAGGATCTTTCGTAGAAAACTATGTAGTGGGAGAGTCCCACTGAGAACCCAATGCATTAACTTCTACGCATAAGGGTGAGATCCATAACGTCGACAACTCTATAGCTACCGAAGCTAAGATTGCAGTCTTTATAAGGAGAATTGAAGCATTGGAGACTCCTAACGCTCCACCAGTAGGTCAAGTCAATCAAATTCAAGTTCCCACATGCTTTTACTGTGGAATTTCGAATCATATTATGGAGGAGTGTCCATTATTAATGAATCTTATAGGTCCAATACTTGAGCAGGCTAATGTCTTATATCAACGACCTATGAACAATCCTTACACTCCTACATATAATTTAGGTTGGAGAAAATCCAAATCTCTTATAGGGTCAAAGGCAATATCAAGGAGTCGCTAACCCTAACATGTAGCATCCACCTAATGGTCAGTTCACAAGACTAACGTGGGTGAATATCAACACCCAAATACTATGAATTAAGGGAACAACCAGAATAGACCACCTGCATATAATCAATCATATCCACAGCAAGGGTCTAACAATTATTATGATAGACGGCTAACGACACTTGAAAGGAATGTGGAGAATATTTTCAAAACGACGTCCAATTTAGACACACAAATGAAAAATTTAATAAAAGTGTCTACTAACTTTATATAACGGACTGACCAACAACTTCTTATAAGTTCTCAGTCGATCAAGAATATAGAGCAGCAGGTTGGACAGTTGCCATACAGCTGAGTGAGCGGGGGCCGGGTACCTTTTCGAGCCAACCAATAATGAACTACAACTCTAATTCATTTCAGTCTTTTCATCCCATGTTCATCAATGCAATGCCATTCACACGCTTAGATCTAGCAAGGAAGTGGACAATAATATCATCATACCCCTCTGATCTACTCCTATTATTCTGCAGGCTACACCACCTTTTCCATCTCTTTCTCCATGTCCATCTCCATCACCTCCATTACCATCACATGCTCATTCAGAAGAACTTGTTCCTAAGCCAAAAGCACCATATCCCAATCGGCTTAGGAAGCTTTCACCGTAAGTAGAGAAAATTCAAGAAATATTTCAGCAGGTGAAGGTTAATATTCCACTCCTTGATATTATACAACAAGTTTCCACTTATACCAAGTTTATCAAGAATTTATGTACTAAGAAACAAGTAAGAAACGTTCCTAAGAAAGTTTTTCCTACTGCAAATATATCGCAAATTCTCTCTAACTTCTTACCTGTCGAATACAAAGATCTAGGTTTTTCCACAATCTCATGTACCATTGGGAACACTACATTTGATAGAGCATTGCTTGATCTAGGGACAAGTGTCAACTTGCTTCCTTACACTGTTTATCAGCAATTGGGGTTAGGAAAACTTCAACCTATCAAGGTCACATTACAGCTAGCTAATCGTTCGATCAAGAGACCATTTGGAATGGTTGAAGATATGCTCATTAAGGTCGGCGAGTTTATCTTTTCTATAGATTTTATTGTCTTAGAAACTGAGTCGATTTCTAATCCATGAAATCAAATTTTCATTATCTTGGACAGACTATTCCTTTCAACTTCAAATGCATTAATTGATTGTAGGAGTGGCCTCATAAAACTATAATTTGGGAATATGACGGTGGTATTGAACATATTCAATATGGATGAGCACACAACGAGCTCCCTCATTGAGGTAAATATGGTTCACATTTTGCACTCTTATTCTACCTCTTGCGCTGATGATGACTCCCATTTGAGCAAATTTTCGAAGATGAGCTCATGTTATTAGACGAACTGGCATATACTAACTCCATGTATAATGACACTTGTGCAAGTGTGTCATTCATTTATGAGCAAATCTTTGAGGATTTGTTTGCAGAGGAGCTCGCGTTACTTCGTGAGTTAGAAGGGCTACAACACTTTGCAGTTGGTTCACTTGATCATATTGCACTCTTCATACCTCACGATATTCCTACATGTGTACTTATTACTAATGATGATTGGCAGGTTTATAATGAAGAATTCTTTAATTCAATTATTAATGCTTACATGTGGATAAAGAAAAAATGAGAATGGCATAAGAAGCAAAAATGTAATTTCGCAACTTATAGGAGGATGATTAGACACAACAATACACCCACTTCACGTTTAAAACGCATACACTATGAAAGTGGAAAGCGATCGAGAGGTCGTAACCGCTTTCCATGCATGAACAGGGTGATGATAATGAAATCGTGAATTTTCACGACTCTTGTTATTTGTATAATATTTGTACAATAGTTTTCGTATTTATTTTACCATCCTTGGTTCGTGTATGAGGGCATACACAAGTTTAGGTGGGGGATTGGGTTAGAAGAATTTTGTGTTTTTTTAGGACCTTTAGTTTTTTCTAGGGTTTTTATTTTATTTTTTTAGATTTTTGGGTTTCTTTATTTTACACTTTGAGTAGTTTTTAGGAAAAATATCTAAATATAAAAAAAATAAAAAAGAAATCTGTAAATCTGAAAATAAAATAATATTTTCTTCAGTAAATCAACCTAATTACAAATAAAAAAATAAATTTAGATTTGAAGTTTAATAGGAAAGTTGATTGGGTAATACACTTAGAATTTTATAAAAAAATAAAAATCCGAAAAATAAATATCGCTAATAGTAATTTTAAGATAAGTATACATCTATTTTTTACTTCACAATAGTTTATTAGGTTTAAGAACAATTATGATAATGATTGAATAGTCTTCTTTCTCTAAATAAGAAAAAAAAAAGAATACAAAATGTGAGCCTGGTATTTAAGGTAATGATCCTTTAAAAAAAAGAAAAAAAAGTGAGCCTGATATTTAAGACAATGATCCTTAAAAAAAAGGAAGATGAGTCTGGTATGTAAGGCAATAATCATTTAGAAATTAAAAAGTTAAAGTATGATCTGAGTAATCGGATATTTACGTCTAAGCAAGCGTGAATTTTTATATGAAAGGTGAAATATTCATAAAAAGAAAAAAAGAAAAATAAAAAAGAAAAAAACTTGTTTTGAGAGAGAAGATGAATCATAAGATAGAGTTTGAATCTAAAACCAAAGTAAACTATCACACGTGCACGTAGATGCATAAGAACTAATGAATTATTTGTTAGTGGGTATTGAAAGATAGGATTTGAATTTTTAATTAAAAAGATAAGTGCATTTGATATAATACTTGACTTGAAAACTAATAATCTAAATACTTTTTGAGTTTGTATATTAGTGAGATTAATTGTAGAAAATATCAAAAAAAAGATTTTTATTTCTTTTGTATAAAATTTTTATTTTTCTTAATTTTTAGTTATCCTTATTTTTCTTTTCTTATTTCCTTAATCTACCTTCTTCATTAATTTTGTGGGTATATTCACTTTAAACCCTCACGAAACATAACTCATCCACTAGGGTAATCTAGATGTTTAACGGTTTGTTGCACGTGCTAAGTGCAATCGCAACTCATGCGAAAGTGAGTTACGATTTTTCTTCTTCTTTTTAGGTCTAGGTTTTGCTCGAGAACTAGCAAAAGATAGGTGCAGGGATGTGATGAGTATCATATACTGCATATTTATAGCCTCTATATTGTCTATTTTTGTATATAAATAATACTATTCGGTTAATTTTAGTGTGTTTTTTAGGTTAGACCTATTCTTAAAAGGAGATGACTTGAACTCAAAAACGGATTAGGAAACAAAAATCCAGAAAAGAGCCAAAAGTAAATAAAGCTACAAGAACATAAAGTTGCAGAGAGCCAAAACCAAATACAGTCATTCAAATTAAAAGAACAAGCCCAGAGCTTCTTGCAGAAGAGAGTTGAAGCCCAAAACTCACTGTTTTGCTGCTATTTAGTAGCAATTGCCGCCAAATAGCGGCACTATGGGGCCCACTTGTCATGAATTTTTACGGGATTTTTGATGTAATTTGTTACTCACTTATAGTCAAATTAGGGTTTGGTTCTCCGAAACCTATATATTGGTCGTGTCCTTGTATCCTAGGACTATGCAATTTTGTACTCTTGATTAATCAATAGAAATTAGGGTTTTGCCGAAGAGGTGACGGCCGTCATACTGCACTCCAGAGGTGATGACATTGTTTTCAAGTTTATTCTAGTGAGTAGAAATATTTTATTTGTTTTTTAGATAGATTTAATTGCTTTCTAGTTTAGATTTTTAATCGCTTTCATAGAAAAACTAGGATTTTTAATTAGGAACATGAGTAGCTAATTTAATTTAACTCAAAGATGTAGATGAAACTAGGAATCAACCATGTAATTGCTTTTTATTGTTTTCTTTCTAAAATAAAATAATAAAGACATGATTTTTTCATGAAATGATTAAAATACAACAACTCGTAGATTAATACTTTGATAGATTATACTTGAGTTAAATTTCTTAATAGCCTATACTTAGTTAGGGTTTGGGGTGGTTGATTTTCATCTTTTTCATAGAATTATCTAATGATTTAGTTTGTTTTTATGTAAAGTAGTATCTTTGATGAGTTATTCTTGCGTGCCACTTGATAGCTCATGCTTACAACACTTTAAATAAAGATTAAAATTAAAAGATCAGCTTTTATGATAGAAAGAAAATAATAAAAGTAATACTTGGTTGTGAACTAGTGGATTTTATATCCTAGGCTAATTAGAATAACTCGAATTCAACTTAGAATGCTTAGTTAGCTCGTTAGGACTAAAGAATTAGCAAGAATGCAAAACAATCTAGATCCCTGTGGGAACGACCTGTAAAGCGCTACAACTTACAATGTACGCTTGCAGTAAATTTATCACATCAGTGAACTCCTCCAGAAATGAGTCCAAAGTTTGGGACTCGACCATAGCAGAGTTTTCTATTTCCTCTTCTTTAGAAGAGGCTCTAGCCATCTTTCTGTAGTCCAATGGCACTGTAACTCCTTTCTTGAGTCGGGTGTTTTGAAAGACACCCCGCATCTTGCTGAACACACTTTTCAAGCCAGAAGAGTGCTCAGAGTTTGATGAGTCCGTTCGAGGAAGATTCTTCGTTTTCATCTTCTTCTTTCCTCCAAATTTTATCATATTGAATGATACTTTAGGGTATTTTGGTTCAGAAAACTCTTTCTTGATGGTGCGTTGTCTTCTCTTTGAAGGTTGAACTGGAGACAGTGCCAGACTGTTGAAGATAGACAGCTTTGTAAGAGTCACAACGTAGCGACAATGGGATATCACTGTGTTGATCAACTGTTCACAATTACGGTGAGACTTCTGGGATTTTTCTCTTTTCTTATCGAGAAATTTCCTAAGCTCTCCCGAATTGAAACTCATTGTCTTGTTATCGTAGGCAACTTCTCCTCCAAATAGTATCATCAGGATACGAGTCTCTACTCCCTTGAAAATTCCAAGAGCAAACTTTACTTTAGCCATGGTGGCTGAAGGATGAGCTTCGGACGAAACCGAGACCGAAGGTCTTTGGGCTTTAGAGGCTAATTCCTTTTTAGAAACGCCAGTCTGAGGGTCGCTATTCATTTGGAACGTGAATTTGAGATCCGCATCTGACTTCAGGATCGCGAGTTCATGACCCACATCTTGCTTCAAAAATGCGACCTTGAGGTCTGCATTTTGCTTCAAAAATGTGAGTGTCGGACCCGTACTTAGTCTGTGAAACGTGAACTTTGCGCCTGTGGTAAAAAATGTACTTGGTGGGTGCACAACATTTCTTATAAGAAACACGAATGAACCCATCTGCATTTTTGTCCAGCTTCTTATCAGGGACCACAACTTCACTCTTTGGTCATCATATGCGAATTGGAGCTTCACGTGGTGGTTCCATGACAGTTGGTTTTTCTTCTATGGCTCTGCAGGTAGCGCGAGCCTTACTTCTTCTTAAGTTCCTTCTCATCGTGCGAGTGAGAAGAACCTTGTCTTCAGTATTATCTCCTTGAAGATAATAGAATGATCATTTTCCTTTATTATTGCAGGAATCCTGACCCATTCCCTTGGGGTCTTTGCGGATCTTGAGTGGGAGGGACCCAGAGCCTTGTGCTACTGAGAAGACATCTCTCTTTTGAGATCGGAGTGATCTGAGGAGTCTTTCGACAGAACCATCATCTTTGGAGCCTCATTGGAGGCCGAACTATTTGAGACCATGCGGTATTTTATCAAGGATCCTGGGCTCATGGAGCCAGAAGAGAGAAATTCCTCATATTTTTCCTGGTCGAACTCAATGATGAGTAACTTGACCATGGTGCCAACTGGAATTTTGTCGGATTGGGCTACAGCCATATCATCGAAGATGATAGGTTTTCCCAGCAGAATTCTCAATCTTCTGTTTGCCATGAAATTAAAAAATCTTTTTATTGACAACTTTTCAATAGAAGAGATTACAATTAGAATAGTTTTCCATTTACAGAAGATAGGGAAAATTTAGATTCCTCTTTGTTTAAGGTCGGGTTCTATAGTAGCCATGAAGGACGATCCTGCTATTCATTGACACTCCAAACGAGTTCTTCAGTTGGCAGGTTTTGTAAAACTCTTGGATGTAAGGGCTCTACATCTTTAACACAAGTGCTCAAATGGAGATAATCCCACTGGGTATATGTGTGTCACTGTCTGTACCTCTTTTCAGCCTAACTTTTGGCTATTTATAGAGATTTGGGAGACCTTTGAATTGGTGCAATGGTCTAATTAATGGCCTCCTTGATTGAGAATTAATTCTCTATTTTTTAACCTATTGGATTTGTGTTAAATCTCCAGGATTTGTAACCAACGTATTCAATCCCCTAAATTTGTAACTAAAATATAGATCTCAGCTTTCATATCTGCATTTTGGTTTCTAACAGTTCGCGTGGCATGCTCAGACCACGCTTGAGTGTCATTGGAGACGATTTTTAGTCCTCAAGACTTTAAAGCAGAATCGCGACCCTCTGGGGTTCGCGTATTGGTTTTACCTAGTCCTCAAGACTTTAAGCAGAAGAAGTCAGTCATGGATCTCTCTATAGTAGATGATCCGCATTTGAACTTTCAGCAATATATCTTGCTTGATAAGACGCGCGTTTGGGTGTAAATAAGTATAATTTTATTCTTTAAGAGTTTTGCGTAAGATATATTTAGTTCTAGTCATAAGCTAAGAAGTTAACTAAAATCGCGGATCTCTCTTGATTGATAATCCGCATTTTAGTTTATTAGCTGGGCCCGCCCTTTGATTGAAAAAGGATCATCTTTAGCTTTTATTTGTTTGCGTGGGTCACACCATGATCTCGGACTTGAGTTACGGATTAGATCCTCATTTCAATGCTATTTTAAGGGTCTGCACGGATCATTCTTTTGAAACACAACCCTATGAGACCCATCTTTATTAGCCCAATTTGCGGGTCTCTCTGGCGAAAGATCTGCGTTTTGGGCTGTTTTGAAAGATAAAATGTGACTCTGTGAGGGTTGCATTTTAGCTTTTCTTGGCTTTGGAGACGCATATCTCCCTATGAGAGGTGATCCACGTGTTAGCTATCATAAGTTCTTCTTTTCTTCTCAAAATTTGACAACACCTCTACAGGGATAATGTAAGAAGTAATCGAGCGGAGAGTACCCATGTCAAACTGAAGAGGCAATTTTGAACTAGTCAAGATAATTTCGAGAAGTGTTGGATCAACATTCACTTTTTGCTTGAACTGCATCATACAGAGATAAAGGCATTTTTCCAAAAAAACTTGACTACTGTTCATCGGAATTTTATGTTGCCAGAATTTAGAGAACTCTGGGGCATAATATTAATTCAAGCGTTGAATTTGATTTTGAGCTAGTTAAAAAGAGTTACTTCTATCGGAGTCGATCCAGTCAAATTTGGTTACACTATTCGGCACACTCACAGCTTGCTGTAAGCCCATGAGATTGCAATGTATAAAAGAGATGACTGACCAATCCTCTTAGACTGCATTGACCTTCATAGGCAGAAGCTTGATATGTTGCCAACTAGAGCATTAGTTGTTGAAGGTGTTTGGTACAAGAATGATATGAAGGTTTTTATACATTCATTCCTTAAATGTAACGATGAAGATCGGGTTCGAATGTTGAAGAACTTGAGCGAGATATCAAATCCAGTAAGTTCTTCGCTGGCGGATCCTATTGAGAAGGTGATTGGACAAATACCAGGGTGCAAAAGGAAGCTTGATATATCGACGCATAAAAATCCTTGTGCTTTCGAGCTAATTGCTTTGGAAACTGATAGTTGTTCCCCATCAATAAAGATGGTGATTGTCCAAAGGAAACATGGACCCAAAAGTTGATACCAAGGAGGCCTCCTAAGCGGAGGTTTGTTATTTGACGATTTAGTATTATGGATCCATATTTTAGTTTATAAAATGTAACATTATTTTTTATCCACACAGGACTCTAACTCGGTTGAGCCAGAACCACAGCTGCCTTCAAATCCTGTAGTTCCCCCCCATTTAGAGCCGGAGCCCATATGCCCATACCAAAATTTGGTATGAAGATTCATTATCTGATTTCCTCCTCCCCTAGATCAGCCATGTTGGCGAAGTCAAGTCAGATGGAAATTGTGGGTTTAGGGTAACCGCAGATAGCTTAGGTATGGGGAGGATCAGTGGGCTCAAATTCGCCGAGATTTGCTATTCGAGCTAGACACAAATGAGCTATCCTTTACGCCGATTTTTGGAAGTATCGATTGGATCATTAAGCTCCGGAAGACTTAATTCAGGAAATTTCCAAGAGTCGACCACTAGATTACGATGCCCGACATGGGACATTTGATTGCGTCATGATTTAGTATAGCTTTATTCTTCATTTTTAAGGCCCAATGCCTAATTTTCTTGTTGCTAAGATCACCGTCTTTGCCCTTTAATCTCCATCAGAAGGAAGTCACCATAACCTTTATTGCGGGTTGTCATTTTGTCCTAGCAACATTTCACACAAATATTAAATTAACTTTTCTCCTAATTGTCTTATACTACAAGTATATCTCAATCTTAATTAATTTTCTTTTTATTAGGTTATCCTGACTCTGCTGCATCCCATTTCTAGCATTGCACTAAATTGGCGACGTCACGTGACCCTGTGGCCGATGGAAGGGACGCACTCATATTTAGATCGAATAGAACAATTCAAGCAGATTGTGTCCTCGTTCATAGCGACATTGGAGATTATTGAGTTGTAAATAAAAGCATACGATTTATTCTGTTTTGTTCATGTAAATTTTTGTATAGCTTCATACCCTCTTTATGAAAAAACTTAAGTCTTTTAAAATTTCAAAGTTTGTTCAAATCAAAGAAATGTAATTTTGTTTTGTTGGTATAGTTTCGAAGTTTGTAAGCAAAGTTTGTTTTTATCCAAAGCTCTGTTAAATAACAACACTTAATTCTTCAAAGGAATTATCCTTGTCCGGAGGGTAACAAGGACAAATTATACCCCGTCCGGGGTGTACACCCCAGGCATAACTTAGCCTGTCCGGGGTGTATAGCCCAGACAGTGAGGTTATGTTTCACCTTAAGAACTATTGTCCAGGCATACAGTCTAAACATATTACATACTGACCGGGTGTCAGCCCGAACAGTAATATGCATGCCCGGACTGTTAGCCCACATAGTAAATTCTTAAATTTGTATAATTTTACTGTCCGGGATGACAGTCCGGATAGCTTAAATAACGTCTAGACTGTTAGTCCGGACAGTAGTTCTATTTCTTTGGTAAATAGCACATGTCCGGGATATACACCCTAGACAGTCTTAATTCCATCCTGAATTGCATCCTGGATGGCCTATAATATGTCTTGGCTATTGGCCTCAGACAGTGTTATTAAAATGAAAGATCTGACCATGAAAAAAATCTGTCTAAAAAGATATTTCTTTTTAGGATGATTGTAACTCGTAAATACAAAATTCAAATTCAAACGAAATATTTAATTAATGCAATGAAAAACAAGAACAACTTTGGTCATAAATACGCAACAATATTACTTCAACAATGTGAATTAACACACATCAACAAAAATATACAAATCATTTTTCATAGATAACAGTTTTGCACAATCTTAAAAGTTCTATGTTTTTAAGTACAACACTTTTAAATTAGGACCTAAAACTAAAAAAATAACGAAATCTAACGTTTTCGGGTCTTCCGAACAGGTTGATGGAAAAACTTGCAGCCTAGGTGGGGCTCTATGATGCAGGTGGATCCTTAGGTCGTGTGCACCCAGTCAAAACTATTTTTATCTTCACCAGTGGATTATATAGCAAGTCGGGATGCTTCTTGCTTGTTGTTTCATTTTGCGCAAGGAAGAGATTATTGATTGTTATAGCTTGGTTATGTGTTTGTGTATATTACGAAATACTAACATAAGTTGCACAATTTGACTAAACCATAAAACAAAACATAGGGCATCACTAAAAATCTTACCTCGTCAGTATTTGCTGGTGGGGCTTCATGTGGTGCCTCTCAGGGCATTTGTTCAATGGACGGACTAATAAAGTGGTAAGATACATTTGAATACCATGCCATAAAATCCGACATACACTCACCAAAGTTACCCGCCATAGCCCCTCGGTGCTCCTGAGCCAATACATGATTCAGCTAGTCAAGCCACATCTCCTTTAAATGTCCATATGATACCTAGTAGCTATTGCTCATAAGTCCACGTTTTTTTTCGTGTTGCAAAGAATGGTGGAGGTAGAATGTAATGCCGATGGCCAAACTGTCTTGACATCTGAACAGGGTAATGCAGCTCTACCTTGTCCTTCATCTTCAGTGTTTCCATATACAAGGAAATCTCCTGAAATGGAGGGTTATTCCTAAAGGGTCAGTAAGGGTCCCAAGTCACCTACAATTTCCAATAGAATGCAAAAACAAACTATAAGAAGTATATTATTATTGGTTGCACATAAACATTAAGCAAAATGATTAAAACTTAACCTCGTGGGGAGTGAGCATGTCGAGCTTGGCCTTAATGAATCTCATGTGGTTCCGAGACACATTGTCACACCTACTCAACCATTGGCTTGCTTGTAGTTTGGTCCAATCTGTAAGCACTATTTGAAACAGGCATTAATGACAGGAAGTGCGCAGAGATCCATGCATGCAATAATATCAGATAACCAGATAACTGCACAACAAGGGCTCATGATGCAAGGCCAAGCTGTCTGTACAAATAAACTAGAGCTCCTGCATCCCAAGAAAATTTATGTACATTCTGGATATCATGCAGAAGGGTAAGGTAGTCAATCGAGACCCTTGTACTGCTCTTGTCCCCGAAGAGTGTGTACCCGAGGAGATAAAGCAAGCATGCTTGCTCATCACATAATATCCTCTCATCTGAATATGTGTCGATAACACTAGTAAAGCATGTCGTAAGCCAACCGAGGTGGACAGAAGCTCCACTCTTCGTGTTTAGCTCCTCAAAAGCTTCAGTATGCTTGACCCCTAATGAATGAGTAAGTTGCTCAATCGCAACATGAACATCCGTTCCTTCTAAAAGGCTAACGAACTTTCCTGTAATCGGCAACTCAAGGAGACAGGCAGCATCATCAAGGTATATTGTCATCTCTCCAAATGGCAAGTGGAAGGTATTGGTCTCTGGATGCCACCACTCAACCAATGTCGTTAACTCAACATTGCTGATATATTGATAAGAACATAATGCTAGTAGATACAGGGAGGAATTATGAATCAATTGCACAAAACGGGTATTTGGTTGTCGAGTTTTTAGGGGCAATGCATTTATTTTTTTCAGGTGGTTAATGCATTACAATGGATCTCGCTCCTGGATTGATAATAAAGCAAGATACTTTAGCTACACAACTGCGCATTTAAAATGAAATGAAAGTAATTATGTCTTACCTCATTTTTAGATATAAAGAAGCAATGTGTATCATGAAACTCTTGAGGAGGGTCAAATCAACTGATCCTCCATTAATTGGCTGTGCTTCCTCTTTTTCTTAATCTGATTCATCAATGCTCGCTCTTTCTTGCGATGAACCTCAATACATGAGTAGAGAAAGGTTCTCCGTGTCAATGTCAGGTTGCAGAAACAGTTAATCACGATGTTTATGTATGCTTGTATTGATGGATGGTCGGATCACCATTTTCTTCCTCCTATTCAATGTTGTCAGTCGAATGCGAGATGATTGCGCCAGGTCCATCTTTAAATCACCAAAAGTTTTATTTATACAATAAAATTTTAAATAGTCCACCATGACATATCACTATATGCTAATTTAATTTATCTATCTAAATTCATAAAATATCTTAACATAACCGCAATATATTTAGATTTCATATGTTTTTCCGTACAAACCTCAATACTAATTTAAACTTGCAATTAACTTTAAAAAATTCATTTACTTCGCAAAATATATCTAGATATCAATATTATTAACATAGAACCTAATAATTAATATTAACACTATAGATTTTATACTTCACAATAACACAATCTAGCAACCATTTCTCGATAATACAACAACAACAACAACAACAACTAAGCCTTTCATCTCGATAATAAAAAAAAAAATACTTTCAATTTAATCTCCATTTACCTAAACTTAGCCTCATCAAACTTCATTTTTCAATTCTTGACTAAAAATAATAATTAAACTAAACACAAAAAATTTAGGTTTCAATTTTTACCTCCTCTTCAACCTAGGGTTTCTTCTCCTCTCTTGAGCGCGGCCTCGCTGGATAGGGGCAAATAGCAGGTGCCGGCCGTTGGCTAGGACTAGGAGACGCGACAGTAGGCAACGAGCAACGGCCAATGGTGGATAGGAGCGAGATAGGAATAAGGTGAGTTGTGAGGGAGATGTGCGCTCATAGGGGTGTTGTGGGTGAGAAAACATAGTGAGGGCTTTTGGGGAATTAATAGTGTGCTCACTAAAAAAATTCCTCTCTTTTCATAAGAGAGAGTGTACTCACAGGAAAAGTGGGCTCACTAAGAAAAAAAGGTGTAATGCCCCCATTTTTCAGCTGCTTCCAAAACGGGTGATGCTACTTAAAATTGCATTTCACAACCCAACAATCACATGATTTTGAAATAATCGTAACTACTGCCACAATCAGATGAATAAATAATACGTCTGAAACTGAAAATATTTCATTTATACATAGAGTTGGCTACATAAAATGGCACACTGCTTTGAATATGAACACAAAATAGTGAAATAGTGCCCAGACAAAGGATGTAATAAAGGATAACGACCTCCTAATAAAACAAAATAACCTGGTGGATAGGATATATGCCTACGTAAAAAACATAGGAAGATGCAGTAAGCAAAAAAGAATCTAATTCTGGTGTCAATCTACCGACGTCGTCGGCGATAGACATGGATGATAGGTAGCCTCCCAGATTGATGCTGACGTGAGCCCGGTCCAGACCTAGTGATAACATAACGCCTGGATCCACTAAAGACTAGCGTCTAGGGTAAATGTGGAATAAAGCGAACATGATGTCTACAGCGAATTGCTTCCACTAATCTTTGTATGTCTAGATCGGTCAGGTCAGGCTCTACCTCTTGAAGCATATCAGGCTGGGCAATGATACGTATATCATGCTAATTAAGGGTATGTCCAACTTGCCCACATTCCTAACACAGAACTCCATCTACCCCATTGTCTGACTCTAAACTAGATATTGGTGTCTACATTTTATCTGCAATCTAGGGTTTGAAACCTAGGGGATTAAACCCAGCAAATAATATAAAGAAAAGATATGCGTACTATTACAGTACTAGAAATAAAAGTATGTAAATGAATAAAATGTTTTCGTTGGAGATATCCTTTAATGAATGAATAAATGCAAGTAATTTGTGGTAGTGTTAACAATGTCACGTGAATAATAAAAAAATAATAAGTAAGATTGTGCATGTCATTTGCAATAGCAAGTAAATATGTTGTAAAGATGTTAGCCTTAGATCAAATCCTTATTAGCATTTGAAAGCAAATGATGGATAAGATAGCGCTCAATTTTTCATATTATACAAGTGTCCGTGGATACCCAGGACCCGGCCTCAATATTCATGGCACTGAACCATGACATGTCTCTAGGCACTACAATCAATTTTCATATTGTATTACAGTAACAGACATACCACTCGGGGTATCAATTATCAATTGGTGAACCAGTAATCACTTAGGCCGCTACAGTAAAAGAATCCCGGCCTCAATCAAGAAGTTGGCCAACAATGCAATTCTTATCAATTCTTATCCAATGCAATTCTTATCCATCATGTAGTTTTCCTAATTCCCATGTTAATAATACATGATATATATGAATTAATGGGAACACGTCAAGTCAAACTGTGTATATATCATTATCACGAGAAATAAGAATTCAGAAATCAAAATTTAAGATCATGTACACACGTATCACTAAAATACTTCATGTCATGTAATCAAGATACAAGAAACTCGTTATCATATTCCCATGAATGATCATACTCATCATGTATCAAGTATTCGATTAATTCATGTAAATATGTCATAAATTGATTCGAGTGTATATATACCATGAATCACATGTCATGCATCACATAAACTGTATCATTAACAATTATCACACGTCACACATCATGTTATTCATTGTATAGTTTCTCCCATTCTGAATTCATAATACATTATGCACATGACTTACAAACATCACAACATGGTTTATTTTATTTTATATTTGTTTGTTTATTTTCTTTTTATTTCTTTAATTATTTTTCAATTCATATTAACATGCTTGTGTCTCCACAACTGCACATGACTTATAGTACTATAGCACATGGCTTATAGCATTATAGTACATGACTTATAATATCAAAGCACATGATTTGTAGCATGATAAATTAGATATCCGTGTCATCTTAATAATATTAGTGCACAATCTTTTTATCAAAATTGATTCAATAATCTGGTTCAATTCTCAATATCAATTAATAGCTCAATTTGTCAACAAGTGCATCAATAATACTGCATTATTTCTAAGCCAAAACTTATGAACCTATTTCTTTTTTGGGTTCAATTATATACACTTATATATTTTTCTTAATTAATTTTCATTTAAAGTCCAGGCCCAATCCCTCAATTATTTATTTACTTTGTTATTATTACTGTTATTATTTTTATTTTATCTCCAATCCATCGATTATTTTCAATTAAATCTAAGCCCAAGTCCAAGCCCAATTAATCCATCGAGCCCACTACTTCTTCTTCTTTTTCTTTTTTATTAAGTCCGAATCCAACCCCAATCCAAATATATAACCTTTTTTTTTCTTTTCCTTTTCTTTTTCGGCCCAAGTCCGAGCCCTATGATATTATTTTTTTTTCTTTTTCTTTCCTGGCCCAAGCTCATTTCTTCACTCTATTTTATTTTTTTTCTTTTACAACACTGGGCCGGGCCCAGCTCATCAAGTAATTTGTATTTATTTTTATTTTTTTTGTTTTCCGGCCCAGCCCATCAAGCCCAGTTCTATTATATTATTTATCTTATTTGTTTTTTTCCTCCGGCCCAGGCCCATGCTCTCTCTTCCCCTGTTTTTTTGTTTCCTTTCCCAAGCCCATACAAAATAAGCAAATATACATGCAAATACACATATAAAAATGCAAAAATACCCAAGCTCATATAAGTACACATGCAGAAAATGATATAACTATTTATTTATTTATTTATTTTCCATTCTTTCTTCTTTCTTTCTCTGTTCTTTTTTTTTTTTTTAAATCAAAATAAGCAAATATTACAATATTTATATATATAAAAATTGATCCAATAATCTGATTCAATTCTCAATGACAATCAATAGTTCAAAATATAAACCAAGTATTTTCACAAAATAAATTACGTGTATAAATATAAATTAAATAACAAAATGAATGAAAATAAATATAAATTAAATGACGAAACGAAAGAAAATAACAGTGTTACTTGTCTCGGCTTGATTTCGAATCCTGAGTTTGACTTATTCTCCTTTTTTTTCCCTTCCTTTTTCTTTGTTTTTTTTTTTTTTTTTTTTTTTTTTTTTTTTTTTTTTTGGCTCTGTTGCTTTGGTTTGGCACAGGAGAGTTTGAGAAGAGAAAAAGGGTGAGAAGGAGAGAGGGAGAGTGACGTGGCCTTCAATTTTTATTTTTTTATTTTTATTATTATTTTTTTCTTTCTTCACATCCTTACACAACTCCAACACTAAAACCTTCCCCTTTGACACCACAACCCTCCCCTCACCTCGTGGAGACACCGGCTCGGACAAGCCTGGGCCGTTGAAAGGCCAAGCATCATTTACATAAAGGTGAGAGATGCCATTAGAATTTTCTTTAGAAACAGGGGTGTGTATAAAGCAATTTTCAATTTATCAATATTTTATTATTTACAGTTCCAGTAAATGTTTTTCAAATGTTACCAAATTTATTCAAGGCACAGTACTCAACGAGAGGAACACTATTATGTCTTGAATAAATAAACTGAAATTCTGAAGTAATTAGAAGGATAATTTTAATATTATTAAATTAATAATTTTTGGAGTATTTTCTTATGTCTTTGTAAGGAAAATTTCTAAAAATTTTAAATATTAGAAAACTAATTATCGCGAACGAATATCATTTGGAGTTACGGATTTTAAGTTATGCCCACCGAAGTTTATTTCGGTATCCAAAATTGATTTTGGTAACTTTATTCGGCACGATCGGACTCAAAAGAGTGATATTGATAGTTCGAAAGTTGGGATATTACAAAAAATGTGCTTCATTAGAAACTCCCCAACTGCCCCCCCAAACCTCTGTGTAGGTCCGCTCCTGTCGTTACCTCACTTTGTTTTGCTATTCAAACTTCACATTTAGAGTTGTAATAAATTTTTTATTTCCATGGATTTTATCATCAAGCTGTGGAATTTTGCACTCTTTGAATAATTTTTTCTTCCTGTTTTATATGAATAATTCTTTAATTTTTCATGTATATGGTCATGGGTCAGTAGATTTGTAATATTTTATTGCTTATTTGTTTTTGATACGTGGATGTTCAGTCACCATGGGAAAACTGCAGGATGTTTTCTCTCATCAAACTTGAGACATAAAAGGATTCATGAAGGTATTTAATTACGTCTGGATAAGCAATGTATTGAATTTTGACTCTCTTTGTTCTTTTTCTCCCCCGCTATGTCCAAGTCATTGATATTGCTAGAGGTGTGGAACAAGTAATGAATAAGGAGATGAAGATATATGCTATAAGATCAAAGAGGCCATTCAACTAAGAGTTTGGACGATCGACTTCCAAGATAGCCCCCAACAAGAAACAACCATTTGCAGCTCTTCCCCAAAAAACCATTTCCAACTATTGCCCGATGCCATGTCACCTCAAGAAAGATTGTCGGGCAGCCATTAGTTTGTGCCTAGCTTGCAGATCAACTGAGCATCAATTGGCAAACTGTTCAAAGAAGAGAATATACGGAGAAGCAGCTTGCACCTTTGTTTCTCAACAACATAAGAATCAAGCTAATAACCAAAGAAGACCACCTCTCATCTCTCATAACAAGATATTTCAATAGGCTAAAAGAATAAAGAGCAGTGGCAAGTTTTCAATTTGACTAAAGAACATGTGGATAACTCTACTGAAGTGGTGTCAGGTACTATTTTTGTACATCAAATACTAGCATTTACATTGTTTTATTTTGGAGCATCACATTGTTTCATATCATTTGCTTTTGTTTCCCATCATAAAATTTATTTTATGTAATATCTTAAACTCTAATTGTAATTGACTGTGATCTAAATCATATACTCCTAAGTGTAAAGATCGACAAGTAGAATAAGGGTGCTAACCCATAATCATTATCTGAGAATCGTTTTAATTATTGTTTTAGACACTAAAGAAAATTAAACTACGGAACTAAAAAGAAAGATTGGATTTTTATTAAGTAAAACTAAGGATTTAATGTTTTAAATTACTTAAAATAAAATTATTGGTGAGATGGGTTAACTCCCTTGTACATAATTTACTGGATATATTTATACTTGTTTATCTCAATTGTATACATCGCGTGGTCTTCCTACAACGGAAAAGTATATCTTTAAAGTATAAATCAAACAAAGTTGTAAACTTGATATCATGAATAACTTTTCTCAATTAAACTTATATGAACTTTGAGTTCTTCTAAGCATAAAATATGAATAATAAAAATAAACGTTCAAAGTCTAAATATACGCCGTGCCTAAAAGTCTGCGGTATATTAAAAACTAATCAACGAATATATCATCAAATAATAAATCATCAAATACTCAAAATCATATCTAAAACCTGACAAGATAATAGAGAATAAAAAATATCAATTTTTGATAAAAAATATCAACTTTACGTAAATCAATTAAACATAATAAGCAAATAAATCACATACCAGTAAATTATATAGGGTTTATTGTCTCATCTGATCCAATGCAAAAATTTACTCACTCATACTTATCTTAGTTATGAATAAAAAGAAAGAATTTTTTTTTATTGATTTCTATGAAAAAGTACAAAAACTAAAATCTCTAATATCTCTTACATCTCCCAAAATTCATGTATAATTTTGAGTTATATCGTATATTTATAGCCTCACAAAACCCTAATAAGAATTCTGTTTATAAAGAAATTCTCTTTTTCTCTCAAAAAGGCCCAAAAATCAGGTCTATGACCGTGACTTTCCAAAGCTGCTTCGACAACCGCTCTTGGGATAATTCTCAGTCATTGGCTATCGATAGCTAGTAGATAGTTGTTGACAGCAAGACCTGTAAATTTATAGTTCTAAGCTAATATTCAAGATAAGCTTCGATTCTTCGATTTCTTTGCACATAAAACCCTGCAAAAAGACTATAAAATACTATAAAAATATCATAGTAGGAAATTTGATTAATAAAAATATTTATTTATTAATTTCTTGTATTAATTACCAAAATTAGATCATGAGTACATGAAATAAACTAAAATAACTATATTTTTTTACTTGTAATATGGAATATTAATACGAGGAATGGGACTATCATATCTAGTAGAATATGTAGATTATGTTCTGCAGTTGCTAGTAAAAGAGAATTTTATGCCAACTTCTTAGTGATTGAATCTTACGAGTTTGATGCTATTTTGGGAATGGACTATCTTAGCACCTTTCAAGCAGTTATAGATTACCAACGGAAGAGTATCATGTTTCAGATTCCTAACCATCCGGAATTTAAATTTTTTGGAGGAAGTAAGACTTTGGAACCGGCTGAATTTAGAGCTCAGTCTGCTTATAAAGTTTTAATAATGATGGATATAGAAGCAACACCTATTTTTGTGGTATCGCAGTATCTCAATATTTTTCCCAAAGAACTTCTTGGACTACCCACATATAGAGCAATGGAATTCTCTATTAACCTTTTTCCTGGTACCACAACGATATCCAAAGCACCTTATCGAATGGGATCAACAGAGTTGGCTGAAGTGAATAAACAACTACTAGAGCTTAAGGACCGTGGTTTTATTCAAAATAGCGCTTCACCTTGGAGAGCACCAGTATTGCTAGTCGACAAGAAAGATGGAAGTAAGAGGCTATGCATTGATTACTGAAGTCTGAATCAAGTCACGATCAAGAACAAATATCCTTTGCCTAGGATTTATGACTTGTTTGATCAATTTGGAGGAGCTGAAGTTTTTTCCAAACTGGATCGCCAATCAGGCTATCATCAATGAAGGTGAAGAAGAAAGATATACCTAAGATAGCTTTTTGAACTCGATATGGTCATTATGAATTCCTAGTGATACCATTCAGAGTGACAAATGCACCTACAGTATTCATGAACTTGATGAACTAAGTCTTTGATGAATACCTAGATAAGTTCGTGGTGGTATTTATTGACGACATTCTAATTTACTCAAAAGATGAACAAGAACATGCATCACATTTGAGCATAGTACTTGAGACCATGAGGAAGGAGAAACTCTATGAAAAGCTGAGCAAGTGTGAATTCTGGCTAAGAAAAGTAACTTTTCTTAGCCATGTCATCTCGAAAGATGGAGTCTCAGTTGACCATTGGAAGACTGAAGTAGTTAGAGATTGGCATATCCCGAAATCTGTTACTGAAGTTGAAAGTTTTCTTGGACTAGCGAGATACTAATGAAGGTTCATTGAGGACTTTTCCAAGATCGCAAGACTTTTAACGAAGTTAATAAGGAAGGATGAGAAGTTCTTTTGGTCAGCAAATTATGATGTGGCTTTCAAAGAATTGAAGTTCCTACTTATTGCCACACCAATCCTACATATTCCAGATGGATCCGGAGGAATGATTGTATATAGCGATGTATCCAAGAAAGGCTTAGGATGTGTGCTAATGCAGCATGGCCGAATAATCGCTTATGTGTCTCGCCAATTGAAACAACACATGATGAACTATCCCGCTCATAACTTGGAACTTGTTGTATGTCATCTTTGTCTTAAAGATTTGGTGATGCTATTTACTTGGAAATTGTGTGGAGATTTACACAGATCACAAGAGCCTCAAGTATCTGTTCACATAAAAGCAGCTTAATATGAGACAAAGGAGATTGTTAGAACTAATGGCCGACTGCAATCTTAACCTATAATATCATCCCGATAAGGTTAATACAGTCTCTGATGTTTTGAATAGGAAACCAATAGCAATGTTCCTTATTCAGTAGAAGGAGTTGATCGAAGAGATGAGTAGACTTGATATAGAAGTGATCATTCCCAAAATAAAAGGAAAACTAATGGCATTACAACTACAACCACCTTTAATTGGAAGGATTAAAGAAACCTAGAAAGACGACCTCAAGCTGCAGAAGTTTCGAAGTGAAGTTGAAGCTGGACGGAGGACAGACATGAACATTCATGTTGTCGGATCTGTTCTGTTTGGAAATAGATTTTATGTACCCAAAAAAGAAGTTCATCAATAAGTACTTCCAAAAGCTGACAGTTCAACATATTTGGTGCATCACAGAGGGACAAAGATGTATCAAAACCTGAAACAACATATTAGGTTATAAATTGACTAATCAATATAAAAAATAATAGTAAATCGAAACACTAATTGATGGTGATGATGATTGTAATATTGTATGGTAACGATATCTATAAAAGAGTTCTAAAAGAAAGTGGTTATTTAATTAAGAAATATACTTACAGAAAACACATCCTACTTCCTTACTCTTGATTGGCCATGTCTAATTATAATATGCAGTAAGAAATTACTAAAATTAGTGGTTAAAATTTTGGTAACATGTTACAATTGAACATATCTCTCTAAAAGTCGCTGAACTATAATGAATTTAAACTATACCTTAACTCAAACTGGATCATGATATGATATTGAATGGAAATATATTGTACTGAATTTGACAACTGTAAACAATACTGGGTTTGGGGAGATATTTATTGATGAGAAAACTGTATTTTGACTATACTGCTAAGTTGTATAACTGATTTTTGCGCACACCATGATGCGTTATGATTTTCTAGATCATATCTAAAAATTACTGTTTATCATTGTGTATGTCAGGGTCAAATCCGGACAATCCAGATGACTATTCTTCTCGTGTTTGTATAGGAAATAATTGAAACACAGATATAGCATCAGTTACTTTCTCCAATAATCATTGATATCTTAGATTAGAAAATTTGACATATATACTAGAGTTTAATTTTGATTAAAATAACTATTATCAAACACCTAATTAATAAACTAATTCATATTCTATACTTACATTACTTTGTCCTTCATATTATTCATATATATTTATTTCAGTTACTTTTACTCTTATCTTTTCATACTAATATTATTTTTTATTTGGTCGTGACCTGACAATCTGGATTTGCAAGTCCAGATTTTGAGATGGAGCTAATAGATTGGACTTACGACAACCATGTTGACTTCCGGAGATAATTAAAGACTTAGAGATGTTGATTTATCATAGTCTCTATTTTATAAATAATTTTGTAATAAAAAGACTTTTTGTGTAGTTCCTTTACTTAGTTTAGTTTCTACCTTATTTATGTTGACCTGATGTAATAATTTCTGCAATGGACTAAAAGAGTTTTTTTTATTATATTTACTTGTATTTACTATTATGTGCTTGTGATAATTGTGATTGATATATTACTGGGCTTAAAATATTTGTTTGAGTCTGTCGCTAATATTTGTTTAACGTGTTTGCATACCATATTTTGGGAGCGGGACGTGACATAACCCTAGGTAGAAACGACTCCGTAATTTCCCTTTTGAAGTAAGAATAATAACCTCCTGAAAAAACATGCAGTTTATTCAGTTTTATATTAAGAGTTCTGCGGATCCAGTCCAAAACTAATTTGAGTCCCACACTCTGTAGCTAGTGCAAGCTTCCTTGATTGAGATGGGCATTATGTTGCAGAGGAGCAACCCAATCCAATTGACCAGCCCCCATATAGCTTTGCACGGCACCCTCCTACAATGCCCTTCAATTGATGAGCTGCAATCACGAACTCACAAGACCCTCTACCGAACAAAACTCGTACATACACACTAAATTACACAGAACAGCCTCGATGTGAATCTCAATCTCAATGTTGATCATCATATCAACCATGTGTGAGCTTAAAATCTACAAGTTAAAAGCCTAGATAGGTCTTCGTTCGGTAGGAACTAGTGAAAAGGGCCTTTCACCTTTGGCTTGTCCGGCTTGTCTCCTAGCACCAACTTTTAGGTTCTCTCGTTGTTTGCTGCCTTGTGATGATTCAACGCAGGAACGAAATTATATTCTTCATATACAAAGCTAAAAATTTAAACTTTTTATAGATGACTTTCTTCTTAATTTATACCTGTATAATTGTGAAAGGCCAAGGGCTACACTAAGCTAAAGCTTAATATAAAAGAGAAAAGGCCAACGTGAATATAGGCGGCCATTGCGGGAACAATGGCCTTTTCCTCTGTTTGATTTCTGTGCTATTACGCCAAGTATGTAGTGCAACCTAACCCCTTTTTTAACTTTGTTTTTTTTATCTTGTATGCCCCATATATGCACACACCGCAACGGTGTTTCTGTCTTGCATCATCCACTCTCCCAATAAAGCTTGCCATTTGCATAGTAATCAGTAGTACTCGCTTCTAACTTGTCTGCTAGTATTTGGACTATACTCGGACTCCGAACATACAAGATCCCCGTATTTGCGCTATGTTTCGTAGATATGGGTTAAAAAGACTGATATTTGAACAAATAAGGATATTGAATAATCCATACAAAGAGATTAATTGGCTCGCAAATTTGTAAATTGGAATTCTAACATTGAATGGTGTCCATCAAATTCTTTTTATTATTATTATTATTATTTTGCTTCGTTACATAAAAATGAGCAAATAATTTGGTGCTAGAAAAAGTTCCTCTTGTTTTCCATTTATTGTTTCATAGATTTGCGTCATGGAAAAGGATTAATGGAAACAAACATTTTGCACTGGTCAACCAATGATAGTGTGAGTCAACCATTCACTATGTTCGTAATTTCGATTCTTTCCCATGAAGAGAGAGGAAAGTACGGAGAGAGACGAGAGAGGAGAGAGAGAACATCAGTGAGAGAGTCCGGATAGCGAGAGGAGAGAGAGACGGGAGCAAGGAGAGAGACGGGACAGATGAGCGCCCAGAAAGTGACAATTTAACTAAGGGGTATTTACTGGTTTGTCCCTCAAATATTTATATATTATGATTTAGTCTCCAAATCTTCATATTTAGGATTTAATCCCTCAAATCTTCTAAATTACTACAATTTAGTCCCCTTCTCTAACTTTTGACCTGATATTATCATTTTACCTCTCCTTATTCATTCTTTCTTTTCCTCCTCTCTTCTCCTCCTATGTTCCTCCTCTATTCTCATTTTCTTCATTATTCCTCCTCTCTTCTCCTTCTCTCTTCTCCCAATGAAGAAAAGAGAAAGAAGAGAGAAGGAAGAGAGAAGGAGAAGAGAGAAAGAATAATGGAGAGAAGGAATAATGAATAAAAGGAGAAGAGATAAGGAAAAGAGAAGAGAAGAGAAAGAGAAAGAATGAATAAGGAGGGGGTAAAATGGTAATATTAGGTCAAAAGTTAGGGAAAATTAGGGAGGGGGACTAAATTGTAGTAACTTAGCAGATTTGGGGGACTAAATCCTAAATATGAAATTTGGAGGACTAAATCATAATATATAAATATTTGAGGGACAAACCAGTAAATACCCCTTTAACCAAAACACATAGAAAAAATATTATAAAATTGTCTTTCAACTGGTTTCACTACTTTTTGTGGCGAAACCGGATGAGATCTATTCCCTTGTCACAGTTGTAAGAATTTTTTATTTTATTTTATTTATTTTTTTTTGGCATCAAATATGCTTTTCTATGAATCAACTAATGGATTTCAAAGATTTTAGATTATATTAATAATAAACCATGCCAATAATCCAAATCCTTACCCAAATTAATGCCCAAATTCTCGAACTACTCAGCCTTTAATATGGCCCCCCACTAGACATACAGATGCATCTCCATCTTTCAACCAGCAAACTGATCAATTCCAAATAGTCCGGCCTATTACGATGGTGTAGCAGACAAAATTTGAAGATAGAGTTGCCTGCTAAGTATTAAGTCATAATTCTAGGCAGATTCAACACATCTTTATCTATCTATTTTTTCAATATAGAACTAGATACTTAATCTCTTGATTTTCTTATTTCACTTGTCATTTAATGGATGAGCGAGTGTTAGTTTAGAAAGTATTTCAACCATTCAGTAATTTCATAAAGAATGGAAATAGTTTCTTAAATGTAAAGAAAATTTTAGTCCCAAAGGAGAAGTGATTGATAGTTTAGAAAAAAAAAAAAAAATAATAACCATCCACTAATTTAATTTAATAAAGTAAGGTGATACATCTTACACGGTCAAAAAAAAATTCCATGACAAGATCCAAACCGATATCCCAACTTATTATTAGGGATAGTAATAGATACATCCATGAGTCAAATTTTAGTCCGTCCTATATAAAATTTTAAATTAAAATTAAAAATTTTATTTTTTAATTCAAAATTTTATATAGAAAGAATTAAAAATTGACTCTTGAACACATTCATTACTATTCTTACTTGCCATGCCAATGACTAACGGAGATGGAATTGGATGGAAATTCAACAAACACTGTTACACTGTATAAAAAAACATGCATGTAGGTGTGTCATAGTTTCGAATCGCGGATATCAGTTATAGGAGAATGGAGAGAATCAGGTACAATTGTCCACTAGATAGAACGTGCACATCAATTTTAAATCATATATAACATCTAGTTTTGCTTAATCCTAGCCAAATTAAGGGGAAAAAAATTCTAATTTTGCTGACAGCATGAATTTCTTTATATTTTTTACAATACGGACTTGCACCTAGTCTAGAGTGCCATGCATCTAAATTATAAGGATCTACAAGCAGTAGCAACGAAACTTGGATAGGGCTCGCTCCAAAAGAGACTCGGAGTAGCATGGCCGCTCGTTATCGTAGCATGGCATAGGGTAGCAGCAGCTAGCCCTCTCATCACCAAACCTTTTCACTATTATTATCACAGAATCCAACACAACACAATAGGAAAAAACCTGCCGCATATCCGCCCCCAAGGCAGGCTGGCCTTTTCCTCTCTCTCTCTCTCTCTCAAGGAAAAAGCATTGTCTGTACATCTACTGTTTGTTTTCTTGCTGCAGAGAGAGGGATGGAGAGAGAGAAAGAGAGAGTAATGGTTTTAGACGGTTGGCGAATATTGTGGGCTTGGTTTTAAGCTGGCCGCTGGTTTTGGTTATGGTTTTGGTTTTCGTGGTCTTGTCACCGCAGCAAGCAAAGCATAGTACCACAGGTGAACAGAACACAACACAACACAATATACGGATGGAGAAAAGCCAGTGACTGGAATGATGCCTGCCCCATGGGCCACATAGGATCTTCCGTACTCCGCCTCTGCCTGCCGATTTTTGTTGATAGGGAATTTGGTGCGAGTCTTATCACCACAGGGGATGGGGTTTGGTGTGGTGAAGATTGGAGTAGGGTTTTTCCCTTTCTGTTTGTTTCATTAGAATAATGCAGCCGAATGCTAGGTGGCATTTGTTTGAATCTTCCTTTATATGTCAATTTAATTTTGAATTACAGCAATAAAAGAAAAATTACAAAATAGAAAATCGAGATTACAAGAATGGGGATCGATTGATTTCGATTCTCCTTTATTTTTGTGGGTCTGGCAGCTGTGGAGTTTTGTTTCTGTACTCCGTTGACGATCCGATCTCTCTGAATTGAGGAACTCCTCTCTGGATATTTGGACTCTGGAAAATTGGACTCTTCCCGAAAGGATCTCCTCCCAATCCCAAAAGTCCCCTCTCCGGTTAAATTTCTGCATTTTATAGACCGAAGAGACTTGAAATCCGGCTCAATTCCTCCTGAAAAATTAGATCACGGGATATCAGGAAAATAAAATAGGAAATAACACAACGGAAAACAACGAAAAACAACTAGCGGGAATTCTCCCGCGGGTGTGCCCACTTAGCAATTTTTTTTTTTTTTTGTATCTACATAACCCCTCCAAAGTTTTCGAAGTTCTATATTGAACCGTACTGAATTTCGAAATACTTTGGATTCTTTAATTTTGGTTTTAGACCTTTTAAAAGATTTGGTCGATAGAGATAACTGTTAATATATTCATTTATTCAATGACAAGCAGATGTATGATTTTAACGTACTCATTAGAGGACAAGTAGAGGCATGATGTTAACATGCTTATTTTAGGTCAAGCAGAGGTATAATATTATCGTGCTTATTTTAATCCTAACCGTTCAGTGACATCTAGTATGACGAATCAGGAAAAGACAGATGTGATATTAAACGTGTCTTGGAGCTTAACCTATTCAGAGGATCTGGTCGTGATAGGGACAAGCTGACTAAACAGAGGTGACGGTTAACGTATTTAGTTTTGGAATCTGACTATCAGAGATAACTGTTAACTTGATAGGGAGATGATTTTCGTCAGAGGTGATTTTCAACTTAACGATATCAAAAGCACGTTCATCAGAGGTTGTAATGTTGGACTTGATGAAGTGTGAATTTTCTTTTCTGTCAGAGGTGAAATCTTAACGTGACAGGGGATTTAATCGGATCTTATCTCATTTGATTTTGAATTATGATGTCAGAGGTATGATTTTAACTTGACTAATATTTTGGAGTGTCGCTTGCTCTGTTGGAGCAAAATGACAAGAAAAGTTTTGCTGTCAGAGGTGAAATCTTAACGTGACAGGAGATTTATCTGATCAGGATTTTTAGCAAACCCCCAGCTATCAACGAATTTGATTAGCCTTTACCAACTACCGTTTGAGTCGGGCTAGCCATGCTATTCCCCTCAGCATGGTGAGTTGTCGAGAATTTCGTTTGGGTTTAAATGCCAAACTTTTCCTCTTCCCTTTGCCTTAGCAACTTAGGGCAGTGATGTATTCTTATATTCGGATAAGAATACTGTTGTGACAGATTTGTCGTGGGATTTTTAGCAAATCCCAGCTATCAACGGGTTTGATTTTGCCTTTACCAACTACCGTTTGAGTTGGGCTAGCCATACTATTATCCTCAGCATAGTGAGTTGTCGAGAGTTTCGTTTGGGTTTAAATACCAAACTTTTCCTCTTCCCTTTGCCTTAGCGGCGTTGGGTAATTCATACTTTTGCCCCCAGTATGAATGGGTTGGCGAGAAATCTATTCTCTTCCCGTAGCTTAACGGCATTGGGTGATTCATACTTTTTACCCCCAGTATGGTGGGGTTGGCGAGAAATTTATTCCCTTCCCGTAGCTTTAGCGGCGTTGGGCAAGTCGTACTTATTACCCCCAGTATGATGGGGTTAGCGAGAAGTTTATTCTCTTCCCGTAGTTTTAGCTGCGTTGGGCAATTCATACTTATTACCCCCAGTATGATGGGGTTGGCGAGAAATTTATTCTCTTCCCGTAGCCTTGTCGGCGTTGGGCAATTCATACTTTTTACCCCCAGTATGGTGGGGTTGGCGAGAAATTGATTCTCTCCCCGTAGCCTTGTCGGCGTTGGGAAATTCATACTTTTTACCCCCGTATGGTGGGGTTGGCGAGAAATGTATTCTCTTCCCGTAGCCTTAGCGGCGTTGGGCAATTCATACTTTTTACCCCCAGCATGGTGGGGTTGGCGAGAAATCTATTCTCTTCCCGTAGCCTTAGCGGCATTGGGCAATTCATACTTTTTACTCCCAGTATGGTGGGGTTGGCGAGAAATCTATTCTCTTCCCGTAGCCTTAGCGGCGTTGGGCAATTCATACTTTTTACCCCCAGTATGGTGGGGTTGGCGAGAAATCTATTCTCTTCCCGTAGCCTTAGCAGCGTTGGGCAATTCATACTTTTTACCCCCAGTATAGTGGGGTTGACGAGAAATCTATTCTCTTCCCGTAGCCTTAGCGGCGTTGGGCAATTCATACTTATTACCCCCAGTATGGTGGGGTTGGCGAGAAATCTATTCTCTTCCCGTAGCCTTGTCGGCGTTGGGTAATTCATTTTTTATTTTATTTTATTTTATATATACATTTTATTTCTTTATCTCTCTCTTTTTTTTGCTTTTTTGAGATGTAGGTAGTCAACCTCATTCGCCGATGCATTCAACTACCAGGTGGGAGTCTGAGGAAAAGGTTGATTACTCTGGCACAACTGGCTCGGCGGGTGGTTTGGGTAGCTCTGCAAATGAGTTTGACGCAGACTACTTCATGCTGGCCCCATGCTCAGTTCCTTCTTCAGTTCCTTCAATTGATGAACTCGGGAGTGACGACAGGACAGAGGTCATTGTCGCGGCTGCAGCAAGAGAAGATACTCTATCCCCAAGTTTGCCATCTCCAACACCTACAGTCTGCTTCGAAGAGACCCCTCTTAGTGTGCCTTCTACTCCTCAGCCAGCAATATTAATGCCGTCTACCATTATGGCTGTCGAGACACCTGTGACTCCTCCAACCTCAGGTTTTCTGCCAACGGGAGACGAAGAAAATCTATCAAGTTTTCTGAAGTTCTCATTTGAAGCCACTTCTGCCACAGGAGGAGCTTCGGGTGAAAACACTCTATCATCTACTCCTGCTGATGGTGCTACTCGAATGATCTGTACCAGTGATACTTCTCCTCGGGTTCCCAGTTCTGCCAAGTCCATATTGGCTTTACTGGCCCCGCATGTCATGAATCTGGTACAGGGACGGGCTTCTTCTTCCTCCTCGACTCCAACGGACGCCACTCCTCCCCAGCGACATCTTCCTTAGCGCTGCCTGCTTTAAACACAGACACTGTGGACCCTCTCGAAGAATTGTTCAACCACAGTGTAAATGACTTTTTGCGGCTACTAAGGAGGTGTATCGGAATGATCCTGGATGGAAGAGATTCTTTAATCTTGGACGTCCAATATTGTCCAGCTATTTGGATAATATTGAAAGAATTGGGGGACGTGACCGAGCAGCTCCCTACCGGGCCCGCGTTGAAGCTTTGGAAGATCAGGTGAACACGCTAAACACGGTTCGCCAAGCGGATGTGGAAGCGATCACTGAGATCGAGTCGGCGCGTCTTCTGGCAGAGTTGGTGGCTCGTCAAGAGGAACTGAGGCGCCAAAAGGAAGTCTGGTCTCGGGAGATTTCAGAACTACAAGCTAGCCAGGAATTGATCCTCAGGGGGTTAGAGATAGTGGACTTCGAGATTGAGGGGAGTCAGGCCGCCATCCTTAGAGCCAGAGAGACTATTGCTAAGGCTCGAGCTATTCTGGAAGCCAGCGAGTCTTAGTTAGGGGAATCCGTTAAGAAACGGGAAGAGCTGATTCTTCAACAAGGACAGCTCGAACAAGAAGGCATAATGAGGAGCCGTGCTATTGAAGAATCTCGTCAGCGGTTGGCCCAGCAACTGGCAATAAACAACGATAATTTACGCCGGCAGGCCTAACACTCCGTGGAGGAAACTCGTCGTCGAGTGATTGACGAGACGACGAATAAATTGAGGCTTCTAAGAGATCCATAACTTTCTTTCTTTCTATTCCTTTATTCTTTTTGTAATAAGAACTTGTAATAGAAAAGAGAACTTTATTTTGAATTATTTTTGTACTTTATTCTTTTTGATTGATGAATAAAGGAAATCTTTTGATTCTTTTACCTGTTGGCTACAAAATTTATTTGCACAACAGATAACCTGTCATCAAAATAGTTCATTTGTTTAGGTAAAACAGTCCAAGGCCCATCTGCGTAACTTAGACTGCTAATACCAAGATGATCAGGTAAGGATCATCAGATTTTAGCAGAGGTGCCTAATTGCACATTCTTAAAGTTTGATTGGAGGCGGTTCAAGACTCTCATGCGTAACTTGAACTGCACATACTAAGATGATCGGGTTAGGATCATCAGATTTCGGCAGGGGTGCCTAACTGCACATGCCTTGTTTTTAAGCAAGAAGTTCAAGTGCTCATATGCGTAACTTGAACAAGTAGAGGCAGTTCAAGGCTCTCATGCGTAACTTGAACTGCACATATCAAGATGATCGGGTCAGAATCATCAGATTTAGGCAGGGGTGCCTAACTGCACATGCCCTAGTTTTAAGCAAGAAGTTCAAGTGCTCACATGCGTAACTTGAACAAGTGGAGGCAGTTCAAGGCTCTCATGCATAACTTGAACTGGTGGATGGTTATACTCCTAGGGATCTGAACCAGATGTGACAGTCACTCTGTCACCTTTTTTTTTTAGGCGTAGTATTTCTTCAAAAATTTGTCGTTGATCGGTATCATCATTCTATCACCATTCTGTTTCATTAGGCGATAGGCTCCACTAGAGTATACCGTCTCCACAATAAACGGTCCTTCCCAATTTACCCTTAGTCTTGTGGGTTAGAATCATTGGCTTTTTAATAGCCAGGACCAAGTCTCCTTGTTTAAAGGTCCTTAGTTTAACGTTCTTATTGAATGTTCGCGAGACTCGGGCTTGATACAACTCAATTTGTTGTTGGGCCCTGAGACGCTTCAACGCCTCTAATTCTCGCAGTCTTTGTTGATGGCGCTCTTCTGTCGTCATCCTTGTGGTTAGGGCCACTCTTAACGATGGTATCTGAATTTCAAGAGGCAAGACGGCCTCACTTCCATAAACCAAAGTGAATGGGGGTAGCTTTTGTTGGTATGCGGACGGTGGTACGATAAACCCACAAGCACTCTCCTAACTTTTCATCCAAGTCTCGTTTATTGGAAGAGATAAACTTTCGAAGGAGTTTAATGATCGTCTTGTTGAAAGTTTCAGCTAACCCATTTACCGCTGGGTTATATGGCGTTGAAGCAATATCTTTGATTCTGAACTTATCACAGAATCTTGAGAACCCCTGGCTGATGAATTGCGGACCATTATCATGAATGATCTTTCAGGGGACGCCAAAACGGTAAATGACATAATGCTTAATGAACTTAATCACATCTGTCGTTTTCACCTCTCTCATGGGCACGGCTTCGGCCCATCTTGAAAAATAATCGGTTATTGCAAAAATAAACCGATATCCTCTGGACGACGGGGGAGTTATTGGCCCCACAATATCCATTCCCCATGCCTCAAATGGCCAACTAGCAACGGTATTGTGCAAGTATTATGGGGATTGATGAATAAAATTGGCATGTATTTGGCATGCATGGCACCGTTTAGCGTATGCCATTGCTTCTGTAATCATGTTCGGCCAGTAGTATCCCAGCCTTCTTATGAGGTCTCTGAGTTTTGGACCGGGCTGATGAGCTCTACATACTCCATCATGTATTTTTTTCAGCACTTCTTCTGCTTCTGCTTTTGATATGCAGCATAGCAGGAGACCATCTCTTGACCTTCTATATAAAGTCTGAAGCTTATAGTCATAATAAAATCTCGGGGCCTTCCTCCTTATCGAGGTGGCTTCTTTTGGATCTTCTAGCAACATCCCGTGTAAGGTATAATCCACAAACGGAAATCACCAATCACGGGGTTCCAGAATTAAGCCTATCTGGCACACCTCTTTGGTTTGGAATACCGTATCTGGGTGGAGGAGTTCTCTGTTACCAATAGTGATACTTTTAGCCTCACCTAGCGGAATCGCCAATGTTGCAGCTAGTGCGGCAAGGGCATCTGCATAGACATTCTCATTTTGAGATATATGATAGATATAAAACTGTTTAAAATACCCTGCTAACTCAATGACTAGTTGATAATAGGGGATGAGGGCTTCATGTCTGACTTCATACTCATCCGTCATCTGGTTGACGATGAGCTTAGAGTCTCCATATGCCTCTAGATATTTCACCCCTAATTGTAGAGCCATTTTTAGGCCGATAATGAGTGCGTTGTATTCCGCCAAATTATTCGTGCACGGTTCTGTTAATGAGTAACCGTTAGGTAATATATGTTTATGTGGGGATATTAGTACAACCTCCACTCCAGCAGCAGATCGTCTTGCCGCACCGTCAAAGAACATCTGCCATGGTTGTTCTTTACTAACTGTGTTGACTTCTGACGTCTGTTTGGAATTGGACCAGATTGGATGATCTGCTAGGAAATCGGCGATCGCCTGTCCCTTCATGGCTTTTTGAGGGGATGAAGTGTATGTCATATGGTGATAGTAGCAATGTCCATTTTGCTAACCGGCCGTTTAAGGATCCCGATTTTGTCATCAGGATTTTTAAGGGGTTAACCCTTGATATGACATGAATTGTTTGCCCTGAAAGATAGTGTCGCATTTTCTGAATGGCGAACACTAGGGCCAAACATTCTTTTGCAATTGGGGTATACCGCTGTTCGGCCCTGATCATTGTTCTGCTTAAGTAATAGAGGGCGTGTTCATGGCCATCCTCATTATACTGAGCAAGTAATGCTCCTAACGCATTATCCATGGCCCTTACATATATAAGGAACGGCTGTCCAGCGACCGGTGCCATAAGAACAGGAGGTTTGGTAAGGTATTTTTTGAGATCATCAAACGCCTGTTGACATGCCTCATCCCATACGAAAGAAACCCCCTTTTTCATGAGTCTAGAAAATGGCTGGCATCGCCCTGATAGATTGGAGATGAAGTGCCGGATATAGGGTAACTTTCCTTGTAAACCCCTTAATTCCTTAAGATTGCGGGGCGGTGGCATTTCACTAATCTTTTCACCTTTTCGGGGTCAAGAAAAATTCCTTTTGAGGTTATTATGAATCCAAGGAATTTCCCGCTGGACACCCCCATGAAAGACTTAGCGGGATTCATCTTCAAATGGTGTTTTCGCATAAGATAGAAGACTGTCCTTAAGTCATGCAGATGATCTTCTTGGTTCCTGCCTTTGTCTGCTAAGTCATCCACATAGCACTCCACCGTTTTGTGCAGGTATTCTTTGAATATGACACTCATCGCACGTTGGTAGGTGGCACCAGTGTTCCTCAATCCGAAATGCATCACCGTATAACAGTATACCCCCAGCGGCGTTCTGAAAGCCATGTGCTTTTCATCATCTGGGTGCATTTTAATCTGGTTATAACCTGAGAAACCATTCATAAAGGACATCCTCTTATAATCGCAAGTATTGTCAATCATCACATCAGTGATGGGGAGTGGAAATTCGTCCTTAGGGCATGTAACATTCAGATCTCGAAATTCAATGCATATCCGTATTTTGCCGTTCTTCTTACGAATCGGCACTATGTTAGCCACCCAATCAGAATGTTATTCTTCATGGATGAATCTGAACTTTATAAGCTTGTTGATCTCGCCAACTATTGCCTCCATCTATTCCGATCGAAAATGCTTTTGTTGTTGTTTAACTGGTTTGGCGTCTTCTTTAATATTTAACCGGTGCGTGGCAATTTGTGGGTCAAGCCCGCGCATGTCTTCATAGCTCCATGCGAATACGTCAATATATTCCTTGATAAGAGATATAAGTTCTTCTTTTTCTAAAGGAGTTAAAGTGTGTCGCTTATGAAGATGGGCTTCGGATTTTCGTTTGTTCCCATGTTGACCTGTACTACCTTATCTTCTGTGGGCGGGTCACGCTGTTCAAAGCGAAAATCCCAGAGAGTGTCCATATGCTTAGCCCAGGAATCATCTTGAACATCAATTGGTTCCTCGTCGCTTTCTGGTGCGGCTGAAACCATATGGCTATCAAGGATTGAAATCAGGCGCCGGTACTTAGATCCGAGTCATGATCAAGTGGAGATGAATCATCATCAGCCGAAGAACTTTCCTCTTGTCTGGATGGTGATGAAGGAGGAGTAGATACATAGCCCAACCCCCTGTGGATCTTCTGATAATAGTCTGGGCTCTTTCCTTTTGGTCTAAATGAAGGTATAAGATTTCATCGCCCTTTTTCAAAGTTTAATCCCGGTTTCTGGGTAAAATTATAACCCATCTTTTCCATCATCTGCCAGGATTTCTGTTCATATAAGTGAAATTGAGGTGATGTTTGTTTATCACTTTCACTGCGTTATTTTTGTCGAGGTGACGTAATTATTTTGCCGAACATGATCGGCTTTAGGGATCCCCGTCGAGGAGGCACCTCAAAGAAGTGACCATGTCTCTTAGTTGTTTTTGATTGAGAGAGGAGGGATGACCTAAGTGGCAAATGATATGCCGCCAGAACTTCAAGTTCGGACAGGCCATCCACTTCAGTGGAAGTACAAGAGGGTTCAGACTCAGTAGCTATAGCAGGCTCGTAGACTAACTTTATATTTTCATTGATAATCCACTCACTCTCTACTACATCAGCTACATTATTATCAAAATTCAAATTAAAATCTATGTGAGGGTTGATTTCATAATCACCCCCATCGTTATCTTCGGGAGATTCGTACTCCGTGTCGGCTTCATTGCCGCTGTCATCAGGCTTTTGAAGCCTGCTGCGATTGTCGTACGGGACCTCATGGACTGGTTTGTGGAGCCTGGCGTCCGTGAAGTAATTCTCTAGTCCCTTGAATGGTTGCCTATCTGCAACTAGTGTTCAGACTTTTTCCTGTTCATCACAGTACTTCATACACTGCTGGAGAGTCGACGGGACTATCATATATGCATGGATCCAAGGTCGCCCCAACAAGATGTTATAAGTCATATCTGCGTCTATAACGTAGCATGTAACCTCCGTCCTTAAATCTCCAATTTCGCACCGAAGTCGGATTTTGCCAAGAGGACAGCTGTTGTTAGCATTGAATCCGTAGATAGTAGTACTTGTAGGCGTCAAACGATGAGGAGATATTCCCAATAGTTGCATCAGTCTTCTGGGAATAACGCTTAGTGCAGACCCCGGATCGATTTGAATGCATTCCACCTTTGTGGATACGACATATCCGGTAAAATATAAAGGCCTATTATACTTTATATTTCTTACCTGCATATCCTCCGGAGAGAAGGTAATTTGTGGGATCTGCCTCCTTACTTGATGACATCTAGGGCAAGAGTCCTGTTCCTCATCGGCCGGCTCGACAATCTGAGCTAAGAATGACTCAGAGTCTGCCAGGGCCTCTCTTAATGCTTCACGAGTTGATTTTGATAATCTTAACAACTCGTAAAGCGTTACTCGTGCTGGGATATTTGCTAACTGAGCTACTATATCAAATTTCAAGGTAGTCTCCTTGGCCTCTTCATTCCTAACAGGATTCTTCTTGTGCCTTTTTATGCGGGTCATGGTTTTTCGTAACCAACTTCCCCTTTGGTATCGGGGTCACCCCTACGGGGAACTTATAGGTTCCAACCACTATGGTTGTCATATTGGCAGTGACTTTCTTTTGTTCCTCTTTAAGCGTCAGAACTCCAACTTCTATTAGTGCTTAGATTGTGTTCTTTAGAGGGTAACAATTCTTAATAGGGTGTCCAACATTCCGGTGGTAGAGGCAATAATTGGGGTCGTTGGTTTTACCAGCGTCTTCTGGCTTCCTATTTTCCGGAAATTTTAACATTCCCTTCCTAAGGAGGAGGTGAAAGAGGGTAGGCGTCTGTTCCGCCTTAAAAGTATAGGTCCTCTCCTGTTGAGGCCTATTTTGCCTTGGCCCTTTTGATTTTGGGGTTTTGGGCTAGGAGGATTTGTATTTTATAATGCCATCACCGCTTTTTCCTTATTTTTATTATTATTTTAGGCGTACGGCCTTTTATTTTCAGTGTTTCTTGACCCACGAGACTCTTCAACTCGACGGATCAAGTCCTCGGCTTGCTCTCTCTGCTTGAGCAAATCCCTCCATATTTTAGACTCTACGGCCCCCATTTTTAGGAGCATGTTAGTCTTAAGATTATGTCGACATGTCTCGACTAGAGTTTCCTGGACCATTCCGTATTTGCAATGCACGGACTTCTCCCAGAACTTTTCTATGAAGTCTTTTATTGTTTCTTGTTCCCCTTGTTTAGTTGCAAGGAGGGAATGAACCGTAATTTCAGTATCATCCTCAAAGAAACGTGAGAGAAATAGTTTCTCAACATCAAACCAGGTATTAATAGTATCTGGGGGCAGCTGCATAAACCAAGTAAAGGCAGGCCCTCGCAAGGTACTTGCGAATACCTTGGTCATTACTGGGTCATTGCCCATCAAATGTCCTGCTTGGGACAAGAAGTAATAAATATGTTGATTGGGAGACCCTTTCCCGTCATACGGCTCCAATTTGAGCGGTTTATATTTCTGATGGTATGGTACCATATCCCATTCAGGCGGATATGGTCTTGAGACTCCCGATTCTTTCAACTCTTTTTGGTGCATTAGCGCTTCGAGTTGACTTTAAAATTTCTCGATTTTCTCTTCATGTGGGTCATGAAAAGAATATTTGTTCTCGTCCTCATGCATCGAGTGGGCTTTTTCTTCTTTTTCTTCCTCGTTCAGTTTATTGAACGAGGTTTCTTTTTCCTTCTTAGCGTTATCCTCAACAATCTTCTGAGTATTTTCGACCACTTTCGAGAGCATCATTTTAAAATGTTCAATTGTCTTTTATTGCTCCCGAATCATCTTTTCTTGGGCTTCAAATATTTGATCGATGTCATCCGATTTATCTGCCATATGTGATGCTGATCTTTGTAGCCAAGATGATGTAGAGGAATGAGGTGAAGCTATAGCCGAATTATCGTTGTCGTCGTCATAAGAACCTTTTGCAAGTTTCTTATAGTTTCGAGGCGGGACAGCTCCTGACTTAAGTCGGGTGTTGTGATGAGGTTCTTCATCACTTGATTTCGAATCATTATACATCTCTACAACCTTCTTCCCCTTTCCGACCATATTGGAGGTTACAATTCTCCATTCTTTTCGAAGAGTAGCTTTCGTTTTCTTAGCAGGGTTTTTGTCCGACTCGGTTAATCGATCAAACACCGATACCCTGTTCTTATTGTAGCAACATTTATCTACTACATCGGATATTGCCGTCATAAGTTGCTGGCAATGACAAGAAGGTTCGGATTGAACTTGTTCTATACTTCTCTTCTTGGTTAAGTACTCCCTGAGGTCGGTGACTTTAGTTATGGAGTTGTGGGGCCTACTCATTTGCTAAGAGGGTCTAGGGGCACACCGATGTTTCTTGATATTACTGGAGTCCAGTTCTGGCTTATTAATGTGATGATCAGCCCTGATTTGACATTTGGGTTGATCTACGCAGAGCTGAAAATAGCTTCACGTTTTGGAACGCGGAGTTGAGGAATAGCTCCGCACTTTGCTATGCTAGCCTCGCACTTTACACTGGCCTTACGTTCTTGCAGAAGTTTCTCTTTTGGAATCTTAGCCCGGCGTGGATGAAAATTCTTGCACGCTGGCTTACTCTTGTGATTAATGCAAGTTAAAATCTCGCATTTAATGCAATTTTTGCGATTGACGACAATCTGCCAATCATCTTCGCGATTTACGTGGAGCTGAGGAATCTTGCGTTTCTCGCAAGTACTACTAGTTTCGCGTTTATCGCTTAGCTCAGTATTAGCCTCGCATGGAGAATCACACGCTGGCTATGAAATTTTATCCTCGCGTTTATCGCGAGTGTCAAATATTTTGCGTTAATTGCAAGTTGAACTGGCTTCGCATTTATCGCTAAGTCCAGTAATAGTCTCGCGTGGAGAATCACACGCTGGTTTTAGGAAAGTTTTATCCTCGCATTTATCGCGAGTGTCAAAAATCTTGTGTTTATCGCAAGTTGAATTGGCTTCGCGTTTATTGCTAAGTCCAGTAATAGCCTCACGTGGAGAATCACATGTTGGCTTGTTCTTGCGATTAACGTAAGTTGCAGCTTCGCGTTTAACGCAATACTGACTGGTCTTGCGATTAACGCGAGCCAGTTTGCAAGGGACCATATCCTCGCGTTTTATGAAGTTAGCCTCGCATTCAAGGCGGGCTTTGAGGGCCTTTCGCCTAGCTCTCCGATTTCTATTTCGGAATTGGGTTCTGGTCAATCCAGTTCCCATGCCTTCTTCGGCAGTAGAGAGGCTATCCTCTGCTAGGACTTCTTGCCCAAACAACGGCTCTATGGCCGCGGTCTCCAAGGATCTCCGTTCATCGGTGGATACCTTTTTATCCGTTCCTCGAGTATTGGAGCGCACGCAACGATAGTGTCGTATTTCGTTCAGGTTACCTTATTCAGAGGAGAGATACTCCTCATACTTCTGCTGGTCGATTTCAACGACGAGCATATCTACGTCGGATCCGATCCTCTCGACGTCAGATTGCACTACGATCTCTTCTCTGGTGAAAGAGACTTCTCCCACTGTGGTCGCCAGTTTGTTCGCAGCAGAAATTCCTTGCCTTCCTTCCATTGAAATAACTTGATTTACAATGAAAGTGAACAGAAGAAAAAGAGAACAAACGAGAGGATTTATATGTATATCGCTCTCTTTTACAATGTAAACGCGGGATCTGTGTGGCGATGGGATCTAACTAGTAGTTCCTTTGGATGACCTGACGTCAAACTCTTCTCTTGAAGATGGCGGCCGACTGTAGTTGATCTCCTCTGGTCTTGATTCGTTCAAGACTCTGTGCGTAATTCGAACTGCTCAAAAACTCCAGAAAAAGATGATCCGAAAAAGATCCCTAGGGCTTCCTCAAAGGGGTATTTATAACCTTAGTATGATATGAGAGTTTCTATCTAAATATAATTTGTACTCATCAAGGATTCTAATCAAATATTTTAATTTTAACTTAAATCTTCTTGATTTAGATTTCTGATCGGACTTAATTTGGATTTTTGGATAAGCCCAAATCTTAATCTCAATCAATTTGAGATTTTGGTTATCTACTCACGCGGAGTTAAACTCATCAAAACACGTAGCTAAAGAACCAGAACGCGGAGTTATTGAATAGCTCCATGTTTTACTCAAACGCATGACTAAAGTAGCCAAACGCGAGGCTGCGGAGTTAGCTCCGCGTTCTGTGTGGAAAATTCCTTTTTATTTAGAAATTTTCACTACCAACAAAAATGAGAGGCAGTTAAAGATTTTGTGGAAAGATTTAAGAATCTATCTCTAAAATGCCCTAAAGGTATGCCTCTATCTATGCTATTATTGATGTGATAAATTACTGCAAGCGTACAGTGTTAGTTGTAGCGCTTAACAGGTCGTCCCACAGAGATCTCAGGTGTTTTACTATTCTTACTATTTCTTTAGTTCTAGCGGATTAACTAAGAGTTTCTAAATTGAGGAAAAATTGGTTCTAAGTTTTAAAAATTAGCCTAGGATCCATTAGAATAATATCCTAACAGTGAATTATCTCTTTCTTCCTAACTTTTTAATTATACACGGTTAAGTAACATATTAAAAAGGTGATGTTTTTAATTTGATTTTAATCAAGTGCTCCTAAGTATGACCTATAAAGTGATGTGCAAGTATAAACCATTAAAGATAACACCTTTCTTAAAAACAAATCATATCAAGTAGAAAATCTTATAAACAAAAGCAAAGAAATAAACTTCAAACCCTAATCTAAGTATAGGTTATCAAAAGACCGAACTTAAGTATAATCTATCAAAAAAAATCAGATTTACAAGTTTATTCAAGTTAATTTATTTATAAGAAAATCTTTATTGATAATTCTAAAAATAAATAAAGAATAAGAATTCCAAATTTCATCTAAGCATAGATTATCAAAATATTAATTAAGCATAATCTATCAAAGAATTATGATTTGTGAACTCTATCTTTTATTTATTTATAGAAAAATCATAAATTTATTTCTTTTTTGGAAGAAAATGAGATAAATCTATATTAGATCTATTAAACTAACTTTATCTACATCCTAGGGATAAAGAAAATTTGTTACACATAATTCTAGTAAGCAAAATCCTATTTTTATTCATGAAAACAAATAAATCTAATCTAGAAAGTAATTAACTCTATCTAAAAAACAAATAGAAAACAAATAAATCTAATCTAGAAAGTAATTAACTCTATCTAAAAAATAAATAAAAATTAGAAAGCAATGGCGTACCTCTGGAACACGGTGTTGTGGCTGTCACCCCTTCAGCAAAACCCAAATTTTATTAATTTAAAACGAGTACAAAACTTATAGAATTATTCAGAATACAAGGATACGACCAATATATAGGTTTTGGAAAACCAAACCCAATTTTATGACAATTGTGAAACTAAAAGATTACAACGAAGCCACGGGAGAAAATTCGGATATTGGGGCCCACTTTGGACAGCCATTTAGCGGCTAAAACCGCAAATTAACGGTAAAATTAATGAATTAATTTTTGATTTTTCTTCCCCTCGAGTATTTTCGCCTCTTGAGTTTATTTTGATGACTGTATTGCATTTTGACTCTCTGCAGCATCGTAGTCTCGTAGTCTTGCCCACTTTAGAAACTTTTCGGACTTTGATTTCTTATTCTAACTCTGATTTCATGCCATCTCCTTGTATGAATTGGATTACCTAAAAAGGACACTAAAATACCCGAATAACATTTATTTATATACAAAAATAGATAAAGTATTGGAGGAAAAATACAATATATAATACTCATTACACCCCCACACCTATCTTTTGCTAGTTCTCGAGCAAAACCTAAATATAAAAGGAAAAAGAAAAATTCTAACTCACTTTCACAAGAATCGTGATTGCACTTAGCATGTGCAATAAGTTTTTAAACTCTTAGGTTACCTTAGTGGACGAGTTGTGTCTCGTGAGGGTTTGCAGTAAATATACCCACAAAATTCGTGAAGAAAATAGATTAAGAAATAAAGAAAAAAAATAAGAATAACCGAAAATTAAGAAAAATAGAAATTTTATACAAAAAGAAAGAAAAATCTTTTTTAATAATATTTTCATCAATTAATCTCACTAATATACAAACTCAAGAACGCATTTAGATTATCAATTTTTAAATCGAGCGTCATATCAGATACACTTATCATTTTAATTAAAAATTTAAATCCTATCGTTCAATACCTACTAATAGATAATCTATTGGCTCCTATACATCTACGTGCACGTGTGATAGTCTATTTCGGCCTTGGGCTCCAACTCTAACTCATATTCATCTCCTCTCTCATAACAGTTTTTTTTCCTTTTTTTTCCTTTTTTTTTTCTTTTTTTTCTTTTTTTAAAAATATTTCACCTTTCATGCGAATATTTACGCTTGCTTAGGCGCAACGTACCCGATTACTCGGTTCATACTCTTTTTTTAGAATATTAAATCTTTCATGCGAATATTCACACTTACTTAGGTGCAAAGTACCCGATTACTTGGATCATAGATCATACTCTTTTTTTTCACTCATGAGACTATTGCTTTAATACCAGGCGCACCCCATTATTTTATCACTCATGAGACTATTGCCTTAATATCAGGTTCACCCCATTATTTTATTCTCACTTTTCTTTTATTTAGAGAGAGAAGATTTACTCATTCGTTATCATTTTTATCCTTAACCTAATAAACTATTATGAAGTGAAAAATAGATGTATACTGGCCTCAAAACTACTGTTGGCGGTATTTATTTTTCGGATTTTAATCTTTTTCATAAAATTCAAAGTGTATCGTCCAATCTACTCTCCTATCCAATTTCAAATCTAAATTTGTTCATTTGTCTGTAATTAGTTTGATCTATTGATGAAAACATATAATTTTTTTCAGTTTTTTTAGTATTTAATTTTTTTTAGTTAGTTACCCTAAAAACTACCTAAAGTGTAAAATAAAGAAACCCAAAAATCTAAAAATAAAATAAAAATTTAAAAAAAACTAAAAATCCTAGAAAAATAGGAAGAAAATATCCTAACCCAGTCCCCCACACCTAAACTCGTATATGCCCTCATACACAAACTAAGTGCGGTAAAATAAATAAGAAAACTATGATATACATATTATACATTTACTAAAAAATTCAAACCAATTACGACCTCTTGATTGCTTTCCACTCTCATAGTGTGTCCTTTTATATTTTGATATGGATGAACTTAACCTTTTTGTCAATTTTGCATTTAATCTCTCCATCTTGTTTTTGATTTTTCTCAATTTATTTCTACTTTTCTTTTTTTTATTCAATAATAAAATTTTGGAGTTGGAAATAGTATCTTTATCGTCGAGCAGTAAGTATTTTGGTTTTATTAACTTGTGAAATAACATACTCACTTTGATGTAGCGGAATCATGAGCTCGATTTTGGATCATCCTTCTAAATCATTAGCTAGCATAATCTCTTCCTTTTGTAGTTCCTTCCAATCTTCAAGTATTATAGGATTGTCATGCAAATTTTCTTTAAACCTGTCATCAAAATTCTCAAAAGAAAATGCTATACTAGTGGACTTATCATTAGTCAAGTTATTATGAAGGGATAAAAATTCTTCTTCACAAATTTCTTCACAATTTCCATCAAAAGAATCAAATGATAATGTGTCACTAGCAAGCTCATCATGAGGCAAATCACCAAGCAAAATATTTTATTTATCACTACTTTTATCATAATTATTATCACAATAGTCTAAAATAGGTTGATCACATGAATTATAGACTCATCATGCACAAAATTATTTAACTCATTTTGAATCATATCTATTTCAAAAAATGACTGAAGTGGTTGCTCATTAGAGTCAGATATGTTCAAATTATTAGATGGTTGATCTCCAAAAAGTTTAGTTTGAGAAATCGCTTTAAGAAAATCTTCCATACAAACTACAGTTTTAGAAGATGAATTTTGAGAGGATAATTTTAGCAAACCTTCTATACCTTCCTCAATTCTACGTCTTCGTTCCTCAGACTCATGATTATAATTTTTCTTATTTTTTTTATTGATTGCATCTCGAGATCATGAGTGAAATTTGATGGTGAATATGATAAGTCTGTATACATATTTGATGACAGATATGAAGTGATTGAAGGTAGATTCTCATAACATGCATAGTTTGCTTCTAATCTTTTTAATCTTTCATCTAACATGTTCAATTGAATAGCTTGTTCATGATTGAATTTAGAATATGAAGATGAATAGCCCATAAAAAAGGATCATATGGAGGACTCTCTTAGTATGGCTCTTGATTATATACAAAATTAGAATTATTTATCCATTCATAATTGTAATTTTATGTATAAGAAGCGTTCGTAGGTTCATTATATGTGTTCTGAATTTAATTATGACCTAATTCTAGCGAACTTCCTATCCATTGACATTCATAATAATTATGATATGGATCACGACAATGATAGCAACTAGTTTGATTTTGAAATATTTTTTTTTTAATTTTTTTTGAAAACGATGGAGAGGGAGAGAGGTGGAAAAGAAATAAAAAAGATTGATTGTTTTTTTAGAACCAGGGAATCAAAATACAGAACTAGAGAAAAAGTGGACTCAGTTTGTACTTGCCTTACCGCCAATTGGCGGTTTTTGCTGCTTGACTCTCTGGTTTCTGCTGCTTAGTCCAGAGGTTCTTGTGATCCCTTTTGTCTTCCTATATCTGCAATTTCTGTTCCCTACACACTCAACACACACTGTTAACCCGTAAAATTTTAGAAAAAGCAAGAAAAATACCGTCGATCTCCGGAAACGGCGCCAAAAACTTAATATGATAAATTACTGCAAGCGTACAGTATCAGTTGTAGCACTTAACAGGTCGTTCCACAGAGATCTCCGGTGTTTTGCTATTCATACTATTTCTTTAGTTCTAGTAGATTAACTAAGAGTTTCTAAATTGAGGAAAGATTGGTTTTAAGTTCTAAAGATTAGCCTAGGATCCATTAGAATAATATCCTGACAGTTAAATATCTCTTTCTTCCTAACTTTTTAATTATGCACGGTTACGTAACATATTAAAACGTAATCTTTTTAATTTCATTTTAATCAAATGCCCCTAAGTATGACCTATCAAGTGATGTGTAAGTATAGACCATCAAAGATTATACCTTTCTTAAAAACAAATCATATCAAGTAGAAAATTTTATAAACAAAAGCAAAGAAATAAACTTCAAACCCTAATCTAAGCATAGACTATCAAAAGACTGAACTTAAGTATAACCTATCAAACAAATCAGATTTACAAGTTTATTCAAGTTAATTTATTTATAAGAAAATCTTTATTGATAATTCTAAAAATAAACAAAGAATAAGAATTTCAAACTTCATCTAAGCTTAGATTATCAAAATATTAATTAAGCATAATCTATCAAAGAATTATGATTTGTGAACTCTATCTTTTATTTATTTATAGAAAAATCATAACTTTATTTCTTTTTAGAAAGAAGATGAGGTAAATTCTTATTAGATCTATTAAACTAAATTCATCTACATCCTAGAGCTAAAGAAAATTAGTTACACTTAATTCTAGTAAGCAAAATCCTATTTTTATTCATGAAAGCAAATAAATCTAATCAAGAAAGCAATTAACTCTATCTAAAAAACAAATAAAAATTAGAAAGCAATGGCGTACCTTTGGAGCACGGTGTTGTGGCTGCTATTCCTTCAACAAAACCCTAATTTTATTAATTTAAAACGAGTACGAAACTTACAGGATTCTCCAGAATACAAGGATATGGCCAATGTATAGGTTTTGATAAACCAAACCAAATTCTAATACAATTGTGAAACTACAAAATTACAACGAAGCCACGGGAGAAAATTCGGATATTGGGGCCCACTTTGGGCCTCCTTTTAGCGGCTAAAACCGCTAATTAGCGGTAACATTAATGAATTAATTTTTTATTTTTCTTTACCTCGAGTATTTTCGCCTCTTGAGTTTATTTTGATGACTGTATTGCACTTTGACTCTCTACAGAATCGTAGTCTCGTAGTTTTGCCCACTTTAGAAACTTTTTGGACTTTGATTTCTTACTCCAACTCTGATTTCATGTCATCTCCTTATATGAATTGGATTACCTGAAAAAGACACTAAAATACCCAAGTAGCATTTATTTATATACAAAAATAGATAAAGTATGGGAGGAAAATACAATATATGATACTCATCGCATACTATAGACATGCCAACAAAATCTACGTGCTGAGATTTAGTCTAACATGGGTGCTATTTGAGCCCACACATGGAAGGAACTCCAAGAGCAAGCTAAAATTATTGAGAAGTCAAGCTTGAGATTTTTGATAGAAGAAAAAGGTAAATACAAGGTAGAAAGTACTGCAACACGTCCTCCTCTCAAATTTAAAGGGAAGAATGTGTTAACAATAGATATATTGGTAGAACCTAAAATGAATCCATTTTTTGCGACAAAATACCTCTCTATCTTAACGAGCAAAAAATAAGTGCTCGTTTAAGGATGATCAGGTGCTGGAAATATTTAATATGTTAGTCAATAACAACAAAATTGAACTACCTGAGCCAAAGAGTCCAGAAGAAGTGGGACGTACTAACGACCCCAAATACTGTCATTATCACAGGATATAAGTTATCCCACCAAAGATTGCTTTACTCTAAGGGATAAACGTCAAGCCTTAGTAGACACAAATGTGCTCCGCCTAAGCAAAGAAAAGAAAAAGGTTACTACGAATATGATATCGATGCAGTTTGGGAAAGAACTGTCGGGAATTAAAATGCCTAATGGGGGTGTTGTTCCCAAAGTCATGACACGGATTGTTAATGTAGATCCAAACCACCAGCAATCTAGAGGTCTAATTCCTATTCCAGTCAAGCAAAGAGACATGATGAGGGTTCATCCTCATCTGGTTGAAGATGCTCAGTGGCTCATGGTTATTTCTAGAAGAAAACAAAAAATGAAGAAAGGCTTGGATTGCCACATTATATCTCTTGTAGCGAATGATTATGACACCTCTACTAGTCTACTTACTGACTCAGAAGAAGAGCAAATAATTTTCATGGCAGACATAACTCTTCTTGGTGGTATTCGGTCAGATAAACAATATCTTTAACAATATTAACGATCAATCAAGATGATCATCAATTAGATCCTTCTAAAGACCCTGTTTTCTCTGCGTTAGCACTTGAACCTCTTCTAGATAAAAATAAGCCTAAAGTGATCTGGTTTGACAAGTCTTTGTGAAAGCGGGCTGCAGAACATCTTTCTATGCCATTTAAATTTGATAATGTGGCACAATTGGCGAACATTCCTGCTCGCATTACCATGCATGAATTATTACATCTATCCAAGGAACTAGAGAAGCCCTCAAAGAAGCTTTGGCCTATTAGGAGATATTTCTCACCCAAGTCCCACCACCAACAGAAGAAAAGTGTTGTTGTTTCCATCAAGTTTCTTCTTGACCTAGCATAACATTCACACCCGAAGATATATTAGTAAAGAATCCTAATCACGACCGGTCTCTATATTACACATGATATATTGCATCCATGAAATTGGAAAGAATATTAATATATTCAGGTTCGACTTTAAGTATTATGCTAGTCTGCTTGATGCAGTTTCTATGCATACCAACTTGTAAGTTATCCACTACTACCACTAGGATCCACGATTTTAACACAGAGTAGCCGACCCATCAAAAAATTTGCTTGAAATATCAAATCAGAGATCTCAAAATGGAAGTTACTTGCATATTATAGATGTCAACACCTCTTATAATTTTCTATTGGGATGACCATAGATTCGCTCTAAACTTATAGTATCCTCGACTCTATATCAATGTTTGAAGCATGTGGACACATAGGGGATAGTCAAGATACTCTACACAGAAAAGCAGCCTTTTGAAAATTACTTCATTGATGTTATCCTGTACAAGGACGAACAAGAAGGTGAAGCTGACGACGGAAACAAAGCAGATACTGAACCAGATGATAGTTTAGAGAAAGCTTCTATTGAATTGAATCCTATTGTAAGAGAATTAAGCGATGTAACAATTAACACTGATATCGATGATGAAGACGAATTGGTACTTAATGAGAATCCTGCTTTGGAATATGTCTTGTCTAGTTCTATTGATGCATCCAATAATGAATATGTTTTAATCAAGAGACTCAACAAGACACCGGCATTACAAATCTCAGTACACTCAGGCTTACCCAATGATTCACTAATTGGATATCCCAATGATGCCATGCTTATTGTACGAGCTAAGCATAACCAATCTCCTATCATCTTCAGAAAATCCACTCCTAGACCATAACCAATTCTCAATGGTTTCGATAAAGAATAAGATGTCCCCCAATTTAATCATTACAGTCCAAACTCTTATAAACTTATGGAAATGATGGGATACAACACTGCAAAAGGAGAAGGGTTGTGCTTTAATCGAGGAAGAAAACCCCCTCTACATCCATGTGTTCCTGATGGAAAAGGTTTCAATTACTATAGTAAAACTATACACGGGTTAGGATATGTCTCTTCTAAACAAGAGATTAATGTTGTGCATGAAAACTCTTCGGAAAGCACAAGTTTTCGATCATCATCACCATCCAGTTACGATTCTGAACTTGGTTTAAATGATCTATTTAAGCACTTATCAATGGACATGACATCTATTTCCACCGAAATGAATGACGAAGAATGTGCAGAAAACTCTTTATTATGGGCTCAGAAAATAGATGCCTATGGGAGATAAGGTTTGAACAACGTGAAGCTCCTACGAAAGATCAAGTCATTCAAATAAATATGGGAGATGACCCAAATCCAAAACCCATATTTATGAGTAATGATAAGTATCATATTTTGCATTTTTTCTCCCATATTTTATCTATTTTGTATATAAATAATTGCTACTTGGGTATATTTAGTGTGTTTTTATAGCTAACAAAGATTTCTCAAGGAAAAGAAGAAGAAGATGCAATTTATCAAGAATATGAGCAAAGAAAGTTAACTAAGGCAAAAACCGACAATCAAGTGCAGGAGAAACTTCAAGAGTATTTTGGGCGAAGATAAAGCTTGAAATGGAAAATTTCACATGGTGAAAATTTGTAGAACTCGAAATTGTCTTCGAGACAAGTCCAAGAACAGCTTAATCGAAGTTTGTATGAAAAAGTTATGACCATTTTACTGAAGCGCTGCAGAGTGAAAAATCCGATCCAACGGGCTACGAGTTTGTTGAACTTAATTTCGGATTTTGGACCCAAAAATTGGTATTTTTTACTATCTAATCTCAACCATTAGTTTCTAATACCTATGAATTGGATTAAGATTATATATCTTGAGATTAGTTTGTGTTGGATTAGAATCATATCTTTTGTATTGAATTTGAGTAGGAGTAGGATTGTATTTGGGTTATAAATACCCCATGAATCCTTGTAAATAGAAGAGAGCTTTTTAGGTGTAATTTTAGATGTACTTTTTATTAATAAAATTAGGATTTTGCTGAAGGAGTGACGACCACAATATTGGACTTCAGAGGTAATTCTCTTTGTTCTTCAATTTTTCCTTAGTTAATTTATTTTAATTGTTTTCTAATTTAGATTTATTTGCTTGCTAGATTAGATTTTTTTTTTGCTTTCTATGAATAAAAATTTCATTTTTTCTTGTTAGAAATATGAGTAGCTAATTTCGCTTAGTTCTAGGATGTAGATGAAGGTAGGATTCACCATGTAATTACTCTCTAGAATTTTCTTTTTATATAAAATAAATAAAGACATGATTTTTCCTATGAAAAGATTAAAATACAAGAACTCGTAGATTAATATTTTGATAGGTTATACTTGAGTTAAGTTTCTTGATAGCCTATGCTTAGTTAGGGTTTGAGGTTGTTGATTTTTATTTTCTTCATCGAATTATCTAATAATTTAGTTTGCTTTTATAAAAAGTTATATTTTTGATGCGTTATGTTTGCACACCACTTGATAATTCATGCTTAGGACACTTGAAATAAAAATTAAACTAAAAAATCAAATTTTTATGATAGAAGAAGATAATAGAAGTAAATATATGGTTGGAAACTAGTGGATTCTAGATTCTAGGCTAATTAGAATAACGCCCAAATACAACCTAAAATCCTTTGTTAATCCATTATACTATAGAATTAGTAAGAATTGCAAAATATTTTAGATCTCTATGGGACGACCTGTATAACGCTACAACCGACACTGTACGCTTGCAATAAAAGTTTCACATCAAGTAAAACTCTAGACCAATGCAAATTGCAAAATTTAATTAAACTCATTCGAGAGTACATGGATGTCTTCGTGTGGAATTATGAAGACATGCCAGGACTAGATTTGAAAATCGGCCAACATCACCTTAACATTAAACATGATGCCAGACTAATTAAACAACAACAATGAAGAGATACAGTAAGCAATTGAAGCAGAAGTCAAAAAATTAAAAGCTTGTGGATTTATTCGTGAAGTACAACATCCTGACTGGTTAGCCAATATTGTACTAGTCATGAAGAAAAATGGGAAAGTCCAAGTTTGTATTGATTATCGATATTTAAACTATGCATTTCTAAAAGATGAATTTCCACTCGCTATTATAGAGGTCATGATAAATAATAAGTGCGGCTTTGAAAGGATGTCCTTTATGGATGGTTTTTCTGGATACAATCAAATCAAGATGTACTATGATGATAAAAAATACACATCCATTCGAACAACACGAGGGTTGTATTGTGGTACTGTGATGCCTTTTGGTCTAAAGAATGCGGGAGCCACATATAAAAGAGCCATGACGATAATCTTTCGCAATCTATATTGATGATATCGCAGTTAAGAGCCAAAACAAAGGCGACCACATCCAAGACTTACAGATAATATTAACGTGATGAGGGTTCATTAATTAAAAATGAATCCTACGTCCTGGGAGTTTCTAGCGGAGAACTTTTAGGATTCATAGTGACTTCTAAAAAATTCATCTAGATCCAGACAAAATAAAGGCGATTCAAAGCATTACACCTCCGAGGAATACCAAAGAACTGAGAGATTTGCAAGGGCATCTAGCATACATTCGCCATTTTATCACCAATTTGTCCTAAAAATGTCAGCCATTTTCTAAGCTAATGAAAATAAGTGTGTCCTTTATGTGGGATACCGAATGTCAATAGGCCTTCGATACTATTAAACAAAACCTCACTAATCTACTAGTATTGGTAGCTCCGGTTTCTGATAAACCATTTCTTTTATATGTAAGAGTGATGGACCACGTTTTGGGAGCTTTACTTGCTCAAACTAATAAAAAAGGACATGAACAAGAAATTTGTTAGCTCAGTAGAACAATGATTAGGGAGGAACATAGGTACAATCCTATAGAAAAAAAATGCCTAGTTTTAGTTTTCGCAGTCCAGAAAAAGAAACATTACCTAGTGGGACAAACTACCTATATGATATTCAAATTAAATCCTTTAAAGATATCGATAATACAACCAGGTTTATTAAACTCAAGACTAGCCAAGTAGGCATTGTTGTTGTTGCAATATGACATGAAGTTTGTTTCTCATAAAGCAATAAAAGGACAAGCTATAACATATTTTCTTGCTGATCATCGTGTACTCGAAAACTCTAAGCTATATGAAACCATCCCTGATGATGCAATGGCCATGAACACTACTTCAGAAAATGAGAAATGACAAATGCTTTTTGATGGTGCTGCAAGAATGAGACCAAAGGAAAAAATCATCACCGGAGCAAGGGTAGTCTTTATATCTTTTGAAAACGATGTATTATCTTATGCATATTTGTTGATAGAGCTATGTTCAAACAATGTAACTGAATATAATGCTCTTATCATTGGGTTGCAAATAACAGAAGAAATGGGAGTAAAATATCTAGAAGGTTATGGTGATTCAAAATTGGTAGTCAATCAAATCAAGGGGATTTTGATGTAAGGAATGAAGATTTAATTCTATATCATTAAGTTACGGTATCCTTAGAAGAGAAATTATGGGGTTTTACGTTGATCATGTATCTTGGAAGGATAATATACATGCTAATGCCTTAGCATCTCTGACAGCCACCTTAGCACTGCCATACAAGATAGAACAAGAGATATTAATTGCTAGTTGAAGCTTATACTATCATAAACAAGCTTTGGAAAGTAACAAATATATCAAACAAGGTTCAAAAAGCAAATAGTTTGCGAAACATCATCCGACATGGAGCTTAGGGATTGGAGATTTCCATTCATTGACTTTGTACTTTACGGTATCCTTCTTGAAGATCCAAAAGAAGCCACCTCCATTAAAAGAAGGGCAAATCAATTCTTCTACACACCGCCACTAAATATTTATACCGAAGGTCATATGATGGAATTATGCTTCGGTGTTTATCCTGCAAAGAAGCACAAGTTGCATTACAAGAAGTCCATAATGATATGTGTGGTGCTCACCAACCCAGACCCAAACTCTGGGATTGGCTATGAAAAATGTGCTACTTTTGGCCAAAAATGATAACAAATGGCCTATGTAAAAAATATCATGTTTGCCAAATTCAGTATGATTACATCCATCAGCTGTTAGAGTAATTACATCCCACGTCTACTTTGTGGTCATTTGAAGCATGGGTATTGATATGGTCGGATCCATCCTCCCTCCCTCCTCAAAAGGTCCTCGATATATCCTTGCAATTACCGGTTTTTTTTCTAAGTGGTTATAAGCGATAACACTAAAATAAGTTAAAGCCTCTGACACGGTGAAATTCATAAAAAAACCAGATTATCAACCGATTCGGCGTTCCATAGAGGATAGTCCATGATAATGGGCCTTAATTTGTAAGTCAAGTATTTTACAAGTTATGCGACAAATTCAAAATTATAAGCATTGCCATCAACGGCCTATAACCCTGCTGCAAATGGCCTAGCAAAGGCATTCAACAAGATGATGATAAAAATATTAAAGAAACTCGTCTAGAAAAACAAGCTAGATTGGCATGAAAAACTCGGTAAATGTCTGTGAGCGTACCACACTACTGTGTGAACTTCTACAAATGCAACTTCATTTGCTCTAATGTATGGTTGTGAAGCGATCTTATCTCTGGAGATTCAGTTGCCATCACTTCGCACTGCTCTGGCATTGGAAATGACTACCTAAGACAATCACAAGTTATGCTTTCAAGAACTAGAAGCATTACATGAAAAGAGAGACTTTAGGCCCAACAATGCATCAAACTTTCTCAAACCAGAATTTCCAAAACTTTTAACAAAAAAGTGATTGAGCGGGTGTTCAAACAAAGAGATTTAGTTCTAGCAGTATGACATCCTATGATTGTCATACACAAATCCAAAGGCAAATTCCAACCTAAATGGGAAGGACCTTTTGTGATAGAGTATGTACTCTATTGGCGTGACTACAATCTAAATCATATGCTCCCAAGTGTAAGAGATCAACAAGAATTACAAGGATAGTAATCTAAGATCATTCTCTCGAGAATTGTTGTTAATTATGTTACACTAGAATAAATTACGGAACTAAAAACATTGAATTTTTATTAACTAAACTAAAATTAAAGTTGAAAAATTTACTTATATTAAAATTATTGGTCAGATGGATTTTTGTTAAAATTTTAGTTAATTTTATTAACTAAAATTAAATATGGATGTAACCCTCATAGAATAATTTACTGGATATATTTATGTTTTTTTTTTTTATCTCAGTTGTATATATCACATAACCTTCTTACTACTGGAAAATAATTTAATTAAGTACAAAATATATAAAGTTGTGAACATGATAATTTGACTAATTTCTTCCAATTAATCCTATATGTAATTTCTTTCGATTACAATTAATCCTATATGAATTTTGAGTTTATCTAAGCATGCAATATGAATATCTAAGCATGTAATATGAATAATACAAATAAACATTCAAAGTCCAAGCATACACCGTGCTTAAAAAATGTAAGGCATATAAAAAACTAAGTAACAAATATATCATCAAACTATAAAGTATCAAATACTCAAAATTATATCTAAATCCTTTCAAAGATAATAGAGAATCAAAAATATCAAATCCACATAAAACAATTAAAATTCATAAGTATATACGAATACATAACAGTAAATCTCCTAAGGTTTATTATTCTATCTGATCCAACTCAATAATTTAACTACCATACTCATCATATATATGAATAAAAAGAAAAAGAATTATTTTATTGATTTCTATGAACGAGTACAAAAAATAAATCTTAAAAGTATAAAAACTCCATATTGTTCTCTCTAAATGTTATTACAAAACTTGAGATTCATTTGCTATTTATAGCCTACAAACCTTAATATGAATTCTATTTATAAGAAAACTCTTAATTCTTCTCAAAAATCCCCAAGAAAAGGATCTGCGTCTGCTCCCTTCAATAGACCTATTGACAGCTGCTCTCAGGTATGGTTTACAATCAATGGCTGTCGACAACAAGCAAGTGGCTGTCAATAGTTAGTCTTGAAAATACACTGATCTAATCTGATATTTGAGATATATTTCGATACTTTAATTTTCTTGCATATAACATCCTGCAAAAATATTGGAAAACACTAGAAAAGCATCATAGTCAGGAATTTGATTAATAAAAATATTTTTTTTATTAATTTCATGTATTAATCAATAAAATTGGACTATGTTTGCACAAAATAAACTAAAAATATTACATTTTTCAAGCATAATCACACCCCCAACTTGAGTTTTGCTAGCCCCTAGCAAATCTATAAACCAAAGAAAATAAACTAAAGATATAAAAACAAATCGTAAATCACTTTTGTAGGAATCACGATTGCACTTAGTACGTACAATAAATCTTTAAACTCCTAGATTATTCTAGTGGACAAGTGTTATCTCGTGAGAGTTTCTAGTAATGTTACCCATGAACATCAAAAAATGTTTGAGATTAAGAAATAAATGAAAAGAAAAATAAAAAAATAAGTGTAAAAAAATAAAAATGTTAGTATCCTATTAACAAATTACATTATTACATTTTTTGGTTTTCATTTCTTTCCATATCAAGTTCATTTAGAGATACATACACAGTTAGTTATGAAAATGTCAATATTAGTAAATCACTTAAAATCTAATACTCTTATGTATCTATTTTGATTATTTAAATTGTGTTGTAAATATAATTTTACTTTTAATTATTCTCTCCTATGCACCCTTGTGAGCATGTGAATAAGCCCTGTCAAGTCTCAAACTCCAATCAAACTTATAGGAACCCTTTATATATATATATATATATATATATATATATATATATATATATATATATATATATATATATATATATATATATATATATATATTCCTTTTTTCATAGACACTTGCTTTTCATGTGAACATTCATGCTTAGCAGGGCACAACTGCCCAGTTACTCAGCTGATATCTACAATAAAAATCCATAAGTATCAATCATGTGAATACACATACTTACCAAGGTGCATGAACAAAACTACTTAATACTTACTTTCTCTTATTTATTATATATACTATATATAATTTAAATCCAAAATATATTGCCTTAAGTATCATGGTCAATTCTTTTTTTTTTTTAGTTTTTTTACTACATATATGATAGGTCTTCCTTTCGAATTTTCTCTTTGTCATCAACTTTTCATGACTTTTTGTTTAAGTGTGTAGAGTGCATACTCGATTCTAATCTTAAGTATCCATATATTTTATTGTCGGATTTAAAATCTCAATTAAGATTACATTAGATCTATTATCATATAAGTATTAGTATTAAGATATCAATCTCATAACTATGCAGTGTAAAATACTTCTAACTTACTTTTTGCTTCCAAGAAATAATTTTTTTCATTTCTTTAAAAATATATTAGCTAACGATGATACAGTAAAATACAGTGTATCTATCCCACCCCCAATTTAAATTATGCAATGTTCTCAGTGCATCAAAAATATACCTATGCGAGTAATGCACTAAGAAATAATATAAGATGTTAAGGTTAGAATACACCTTGATTTGTTAGTTCTAAAAAAACTCACTCCCCTTTTTAGTCGATATCAATAACATCTCTGATGAAGACCTTCTTGTCACTTGCATCTTTGATACCAGGGAACCCTATTGATGTGAATCTCGTCAAGAATAACGAGACCCGTAAAACAAAAGTAAAATCCAAGAATGTCCACGATCAGGTTTGGTTGGGAGACCTCGACCCGTTATTTCAACAAAAACAAGAACCTCGGTATAATGGACCTCAACCCATTGTTTAATATGAAACAAGAACCTTGGTATAAGGAAGACGCCACAAACGGTAGTGGAAATCCGTTTGATAAGTCGATGATGAACGCCACGGAAGAATTTTGATAAATTCGAGTAGTCTTTCAAAGAACAAAAAAGAATAAAACTCACCAATTATCTATAAACTATGATGTCCCTTCTATTCCATTAGACGCCTATTTATAGGCTAAAAAAATACAAGAAAAGTTCCTACAAGGAAAGTTTCAGAATTAGAAACAAAACAAAAGGAAACACCCAAAATAAAAAAGGAAATAATTAGAAATAGAAACGAAATAAAAGGAAACAATCAGCCCTTAATTTGGCTGATCACATGCCCACAATAGGAAAAAAAATAATCAGTTTTGACCGGATTCTTCTAGTAGTTGAATCATATTGATGCATCTTTGTTGAACCCGTGAACCATCCTCAATGGGCCTCCACGAATTTGCTTAAGCCCAAACCTTTTGAATCAGCCCATTAAGTGTATCTTTGAACTTTTTTTCTCGTGCTCTTGTAGCCAGCCCAGTTGAAACTTGAACCAGCTCTTTTGTAGTCATGCCATTATTTGCATCATTCCTCTCTTCTTGAAAAGGATTTGCTCTCAAATCATCACCTACATCAGAAGGACTCAAATCAGTAACATTGAAAGTAGCACTAATATTGTACTCACCGGGAAAATCTAGCTTGTAAGTATTGTCATTGATGCGCTCTAAAACTTGGAAAGGACCATCCCTTCTTGGAAGCAGTTTGGAACGTCTTTGCGCCGAAAATCTCTCTATTCTCATATGCAACCACACCCAATCTCCGAGTTCAAAAACAAACTTGTGACGCCCCTTGTTGGCTTGTTTTGCATACTGCTCCGTTCTTTTCTCAATGTTGAGCCTTACCTTCTCATGTATCTGCTTAACAAAATCAGCTTTTTCTTTCCATCCAAATTAACACGCTCAGAAACAGGTAATGGAGATAAATCCAATGGAGTCAAAAGATTAAACCCATAAATAATTTCAAACGGTGAGAATTTAGTAGCAGAATGAATAGACCTATTATAAACAAACTCAACATGTGGTAAACACTCTTCCCATGTTTTGATGTTCTTTTTAATTATTGCCCTCAATAAAGTAGACAAAGTCCTATTTACTTCTTTGGTTTGACCATCAGTTTGTGGGTGACAAGTAGTAGAAAACAAAAGCTACGTACCTAGCTTACATCACAAAGTCTTCCAAAAATAACTCAAGAACTTAGAATCTCTATCTGAAACAATGGTTCTAGGCATGCCATGCAATCTCACAATCTCCCTAAAAAACAAATCAGCAACATGCGAAGTATCATCCGTTTTGTGACATGGAATAAAGTGTCCATCTTAGAAAATCTATCCACAACCACAAAAATTGAATCTCTTTCACGTTTAGTCCTAGGTAATCCTAACACAAAGTCCATTGAAATATCAATCAAAGGCTCACTAGGAATGGGCAAAGGAGCATACAAACCATTGGGCTGCACTTTGGATTTAGCTTGCCTAGATGTGATATATCTGCCACAAATCCGCTCAACATCTCGTTTCATGTGTGGCTAATAGAAGTGTTCCTGCAAAACAACTAAGGTCTTAGCTACTCCAAAATGTCCTAATAATTCCCCTCCATGGGATTCCTGCACTAACAAACCCCTCAAAGAACAGTTAGGCACACATAACTTATTTTCTCGAAACAAGAGCCCATCATGTCTAAAGAACTTACCACAAGCGTTTTTCTCACAAGCCTGGTACTCTTTACAAAATTCGTGGTCATCAATATATAAACTTTTAATGTGTTCAAAACTAAGCAATTTTGCATCAAGTGTAGAGAGTAATGCATACCTACGAGAAAGTGCATTGGCGACTACATTCTTGTTACCTTGCTTATACCGGATGACATATGGAAATATCTCAATGAACTCTACCCAACGAGCATGCCTTTTATTTAGCTTGTGTTGGCCCTTCAAGTGTTTCAAGGACTCATGATCAGTGTGAATCACGAACTCCTTAAGCCATAGATAGTGCTACCATGTCTCCAAAGCTCGAACCAATGCATACAACTCCTTGTCATAAGTCGGGTAGTTTAAGCCTGCCCCGCTTAATTTCTTATTAAAGTAAGCAATTGATCGTCCCTCCTGCATAATAACTGCGCCTATGCTAATACCTAAAGCATCATATTCAATCTCAAACGTTTTATAAAAGTTAGGTAAAGACAATAAGGGGGAGTTAGTTAGCTTCTCCTTGATTAGCTGAAACGCGTTCTCTTGTTCTTCTCCCCATCTAAATTCGACGTTCTTCTTGATCACTTCGGGCTATTCTACTAAAGTCCTTTACAAACCGCCGGTAAAAACTAGCAAGTCCATGAAAACTACGAACATTGCTTACACTTGTGGGACTCGGCCACTCTTGGATTGCACGTACCTTCTCTTCATTAACCTGTATACCTTGTGCACTAACAACAAATCCCATAAATACAAGCTTATTGGTGCAAAAAGTACACTTCTTCAGGTTAGCAAGTAACTTTTCTTTCCTAAGCACATCTAAAACCGATTTCAAATGTACGGCATGATCATCCAAGTTTTTGATATAAATGAGTATATCATAAAAATAGACAACAACAAACCTGCCTATAAATGCTCGCAAAATATGATTCATAAGTCCCATAAAAGTGCTTGGTGTATTAGTCAACCCAAAAGGCATAACTAACCATTCATACAAACCATATTTTGTTTAAAAGCAGGTTTCCATTCATCAATTTCTTTCATTCTAATCTGATGATAACCACTCTTTAAATCAATCTTAGAGAACACACAAGAACCATGCAATTCATCTAACATGTCATCTAAGTAAGGAATAGGATGACGATACTTTACCGCTATGTTGTTGATGGCTCGGCAATCAACGCACATTCTCCACGTCCCATCCTTCTTAAGTACAAGTAAAATCGGAACGGTGCACGGACTCATGCTCTCCCTCACATACCCCTTCTCTAACAATTCACTTACCTGCTGGTGAAGCTCCTTTGTTTCCTCGGGATTGCTCCTATAAGCTGGTCGGTTTGGAATTGTTGCACCGGGAACAAAATCATTTTGATGTTCAATCCCTCGAATTGGTGGTAGTCCATGTGGTGTTTTCTCAGGAAAAACATCCTCAAATTCCTGCAAAAGAGAAACAACAAAACTTAGTAAAGCAGGGTCAAGTTCGTTAGTATTTAAAAATACCTCTTTGTACAAAAGTACAATCATCGGCTGATTTGAAAATATTGCTCGCTTAATCTCACTCACTTTTGCATAGAAATTCTTTTGTTTTCTCTTTGATTTTTTCTCAATGGCTGAATTTTGATTTTCTTTTTCTCTCTCATTTTGCTCGGCCACTCTCCGATTTTCATTTTTTTTTTCTTTTGCTCACTCTCTTTCTTTTGATCACTCTCTTTTAGCAACCTCACTTGATCTTCATAAACCTGTTTCGGTGTCATTGAGACCAGAGTGATGGGTTTTTGGTTAAGTACGAACGAGTATTTCTTGGTGAAACCATCATGCTTAACTCTCCGATCGAATTTCCACAGTCGGCCTAATAGCAAATGTCCAGCTTGTATCGGAACTACATCACACAAAACTTCATCTTCATATTTTCCGATGTGGAATGAAACAAAAACTTGCTTATTCATACCTTGCCACTATCATTCAGCCATTGTAACTTATACGGCCTAGGATGTTTTAGTGTGGATAGTCCTAATTTCTCCACCATGGTTGTGCTTGCAATATTAGTACAACTTCCTCCATCAACAATCATACTACATACCTTGTTTTTGACATAGCACCTAATATGAAAGATGTTCTCCCGCTGCACTTTTTCAACTTCAATTGCTTGCAAGCTTAGAAGTCGTCTTGACACCAATAATTCACCTTGAACCACATATTCTTCATCATCCACGTCCTCCAATGGTAGCATAGAGCCGGTATTGGACTCGTCGTCGGTTTCGATCTGTCCATTACCCCTTATCACCATGACTCTTTTGTTCGGGCATTGACTTGCTATGTGACTCCTGCCTTGACATTTAAAATACTTAATGTCACGATTTTGAGAAGTGGAAGGGTCTGATTTAGCTTGAGTGCCATGGTTGGTTGTCTCTTGTTTTGGCTCGAATTTAGGTTTTGCAGCTGGTTTCTCCTCTTTCTTTACATGACACGGTTTCCATGGGATGCACGTGTACCACCCCTCCTCTTGAGTTGTTGCTCCACCTTGATAGCCATGTGCACCATATCCTCTAATTCCACATAATACTGCATCTCCACCCTATCATGAATTTCTTGATTCAAACCATTCATGAACCTAGCCATAGTAGCCTCTCGGTCGTCTTCGATATTAGCCCGGATCATAGCAATCTCTATCTCATGATGATAATCCTCCACACTCCGGTTACCTTGTCGGAGTGTTTGCAATTATTATACAACTCCCGATGGTAATGGCTGGGCACAAACCTCTTTTTCATCACTATTTTCATCTCTTCCCACGTCTCTACCCAATCGTTCCCTATTTCACTGCCTGTTCAATACTAACTGATCCCACCACATAATAGCATAGTTAGAAAACTCAATGGTAGTAAGTTTTACCTTCTTCATCTTAGAGTAGTTGAGGCAATTGAAAACTAACTCCACCTTTTTCTCCCACTCAAGATAAGCCTCGGGGTCGTTTCTTCCTTGAAACGCTGAAATTTTTATCTTAATACTACACAAGTTGTTATCTTCTTGATTCCTATCTCCTTTAAACCGCCCTTCATAGCTCCTATTACGAATAACTGAATCCCGATCTTATTCTTCATCAAAACCAGCCCCATAATACTCTCCATTTTCATCTCTCACTCCCCAATGTTGAACTCTTTCCCTCCTATGCACCTTATGAGTGTTTTGTGGCTGCTCCAAACGTGTATTCTCCATCCGATCAATCCGCTTATGTACTTGCTCTAATTCTAACCTCATCACATGCCTCATCTCACTCATCATGGCCTCCATGAGCAACTTTGGATTAGCCATCCCTATAGCACCTTCGACGATGCTCTTTTTACTATTGTGAGACATGATTGCTGCAAATCAAAGTTAGAAAACAAAAAAAGGAAAAAGACCTCACACACTCCCTCACGTGTTTCACTCAAAAAATGATTCACTTTATTCCACTCGTATTTCACTCAGTATAATCGATTTTTACCATCTAATATGCTCACCACTCTTGCTTTTTTCCACTCGATAATCCTCTTTCAGTTCTTTTGAAACTATTCAAACAATATTCGAAATTTCAGTAACAATTCACCAAGAGCTCACCAAGAGAATTTAGGTTCAAAAGGTAAGAAAATAAGAGATATAGGTGATTAGATTTTCAAAACACAATTCAGCAAAAATTCCACAAAAATTTTTGGTCTTTGGGGTGAGGTGATTTTTGGGCTTATTGGAAACAAACGGTAAAAGAATCTTTTTACTCTTTTTTCTTTAGACCCTTTTTTTCGGACTCCTTTTTTTTCTTTTTTTTTCGGACCTTTTTTTTCGGACCCTTTTTTTTATGATCAGATTTTTTTCTTTCGTTAATAACAGAACAAGATTTCGAAATAGATTACGATAAGAATGAGGACCTAGGGCTTGAACCAATTCGGCCACAACAAATTTGGCCAGATAAGAACAAAGAAACTAAATTTAAATGCGATAGGCAAACCTGAGACGAGAAAATTCGTGGCTCTGATACCAAATGATGCGAATCTCGTCAAGAATAATGAGATCTGTAAAACAAAAGGAAAATCCAAGAACGTCCACAATCAGGTTTAGTTGGGAGATCTCGACCCGTTGCTTCAACAAAAACAAGAATCTCGGTATAATTGACCTCAACCCGTTGTTTAATGCGAAATAAAAATCTTAGTATAAGGAAGACGCCACAAACGGTAGTGAAAATCCATTTGATAAGTCGATGATGAATGCCACGGAAAAATTCCGATAAGTTCGAATATTCCTTCAAAGAACCAAAGATAATAAAACTCACCAATTATCTGTAAACTATGATGTCCCTTCTATTCCATTAGACGCCTATTTATAGGCTAAAAAAATACAAGGAAAGTTCATACAAGAAAAGTTCCAGAAATAGAAATAAAACAAAAGGAAACGCCCAAAATAAGAAAAGGAAATAATTAGAAATAGAAACGAAATAAAAGGAAACAATCAACCCTTAATTTGGCTGATCACACGCCCACAATAGGAAAGGAAACAATCAGTTTTGACCGGATTCTTCTAGTAGTTGAATCATACGATGCATCTTTGTTGAACACGTGAACCATCCTCAATGGGCCTCCACGAATTTGTTTGAGCCCAAACCTCTTGAATCAGCCCATTAAGTGCATCTTTAAACTTCTTTTCTCGTGCTCTTGCAACCAGCCCAGTTGGAACTTGAACTGGTTCCTTTATGGTCATGCCATTATTTGTATCACCTATGGTCCCCTAACTCATCCCTTCGTCCTCATCTACATAAATAGAAGCATCCTCACCAGTCATTCATCTGAATACTTTGGTGAGAAGTCGAAATGACGTTGTTGACAATGTTCAGTTCAGGCTTGCCATTCTTCAAGAATGTTCATTCTCACAGTGATGGCACTCGTCATCCTTATGATTGACTCATTTATATTGTGGAGTGTTACTTCATCTGGTTATGCTGCCGCATCTATTGCATCTCGTTATTCTTACACTTGTTCGAACGTTGCTAATTGTTCTTTGTGACCGGCAAGTGGGGCAGCAACTTGTTGTTGCTCTTATTGAACTTGTTGTTCCTGCTAAGCGTGTCAGGCACTCATGCTTCTTCACACAGTGGTATGCATAAATGGTTGCTTAGGAGATTCAAATGTATCAACTCGTGATGGTTGAACTCCATAATTCATGCAAATTTTTGTAATCAAAGATGGTAAAGCTAAATGAGGCTTTCCCTTTCTCGGATCCTGGATATACTCAATGTATTGAACTATCGTTAAGTACATGATGGATGCAACATCGAATGTACGCCTTTCCAAAATCATATTTAATAATAATAAATCCCTCGAATATAGTTCCGCAGTTGCAAAGGACGGAAGTATGTTATATTTAATATAAAGACATACCAAGACGTACTCCTTTCTGACATAGCCAACATTCAAAAAGCTTTCATTGAGTGCAACATCACTTAAATTCTTACAGAGCTCTTTGAACCAGTCAGAGCCGCTTGGTATCTCATTCATAATATCTAAATAAGAAGGATACTTTTCAGGCACATCGGGTATAAGGATTGTCCTTATGATTTCTTCCCTTGTGAAAGGTATCTCCCTGCCCCTTACAATGGAGTATCCATATTGATCTCCCATTGTTGGTTGCAAGTTAGTATAAAACTCACACATAATCTCATTGCATACTAGTGCGTGTTTATGTCCTGTATATGCTTCCAACTCTGAGGCTAACATTTGTACTCTAAAGGCCAAATTTTTATTTATCTATGAATAATCAACTGCATGTTCAAGCCAAAGTTTGAAATCATCGTACTTCTCTAAAATTTTCTTATTTGCCTTTGCAATTCTAGTTCTCTGTGGAGAAGACGGGTTAGAGGATTCCACTCTTGGCCTCTTAGAAACTGTTTGTTTCTTTGGTGCTATTCTGCAAAAAGTAGTAAAAAATACATAACTTAGATTAATAATTATTTTTAAAAATCTAGATATGAATTTAACAAATAATTATTCTTTTTATTATTTTTTCTTTTGGTTAATTTCTTTTTCTCTCTTATTGTATTTTTTTCAATCTACTTTTTTAGAATTATATTCATCCATATAATTCCATATTTTACCAATTTTTCTTAAAAAATTATCAAATTTCACTTTAATGTGGTTATTATTGCATGAATTTGATATATCATAATTATACAAGCAACCCATGAAATATAATGTTAAAAAGGTGAGATTTTTAGTTTTTCTACCCTTGATTTCAACATAAAATAGCATTATTTTTATGAAATTCGTCAAAAATTCTCATAACTTTGCTAAACTATACCTAATCTACCAAGAAGTTAAGATCATACTTTGATTTGCTCAAATTCGTTCATATAAATTGTAGATCTAGTTTTATGAGATAAAAATCTACTTTTTATTAAGAACAAATCAACTAGAAATCAAGGAGAAGAGAGCGTACCCTCTTAGAGATTGATGAAAATTCAAAGAGAATTACGCAAGAATAGCCTTGGCTGTCAAAAGGAAGAATTTTTGGCTGTGGGTGCTGTTGAAAGAAAAAAGGGTTTTGTTTATGGAGAAAAAAGAACTCTAAGATTTATTTATAACTGTTCCTCTCTGCCAACAATGTCGACAATCACATCGATGGCAGGTTCGATTGTCACTCTCGGCCAAGCAAAATTTTGCCTTTATAGGAGCTGCTGTCGACAACAGTTTCGATAGTTGCTTCGATGGTGGTTCTCTTTTGAGAACTACATTAAGCCAAATATTTTTGTTTTATTTTTTTTGTGTGTTAGTTGTTGCTAGTCCCTAAAAACTTTATTCTTAACATCTAGTTGTTAGTTCCTAGCTCTAAAATTAAATTTAAACTAAAAATTAGTTCCTACCTCTAAAGTTGATATCAGTTTAAGATTTTTTTATTTGTTTTTGAAAAATTTTTAAAGAAAAGAAAATTTTGAAAATCGTTAAAATCATCATAAGTATCAAAACTAAGTTATCTTAATAAGCCACCCCCAAATTAAAATGTAAATATTCCTCAGTGATTTGATATATTCGTTTAATTAATGAAGAACAAGTAGAAATTTAAGAACGAAGAGCTTAGAAATTATCTCTGTCCAGTACTCATGATGTAACAATCTACAAAACATAATTGTTAGTACATAATATACAATAATATATATAGTGTCTTCATTTAGTGCGTATCAATGAGATGTCGGAGGACCCACTAGATTGTGAGATTGCTCCAAGTCCTGTGGAAATTCCAAGTAGTATTTTAATCATTTCCCATTTATTTTGAACGTATGACCATTCTTTGGATTTTCAATATTAATTACATCGTATGGATACACAGTTTTAACTATAAACAGTCATGCCTACCATGAACGCAATTTTTACTGAAATAAATGAAGGCATGAATTATATAAGCACTTTGTTAGAAGGATGAAAAGTATGGCATGTGATACGATGATCATGCCATATTTTTATTTTCTCCTTTAAAATGCGTGAATTGTCTTATGTATCACATCTTATCTCTTCAAACTCATTTATTTGTAGTTTTCATAATGGACCAGCTAAATTGTGATCAAGAACTACTGATTTAATTGCCCAATATACTTTATGTCTATCTTTATAGGCAAATGACAAGTTTTTTCATACCTAATCTATATGAAGACATACCTAAGGGTGTTTTGTATGTTATATGGTAAGTCCATAAAGCATTAGTCAGTCGAAATGACTAATCTTTTCGAGACGGATTAACCATTTTCTCAAGTATTTGCTTGATTTATCTATTAGCTAGCTCGACTTGTCCATTTGACTGTGGGTGATATGTGTAGAAATCTTTTGCATGATATGATATTTCTTCATTAAATTTTCAAAGGTTTTGTTACGGAAATATGAGCCCCATTGCTTATTATCATTTTAGGAATTCCAAATCTGGATAATATGTGTTCGTTAAAAAACTTAATAACAGTTTATTGATCATTGTTTCATCATACTCCAGTTTCTACCCATTTAGAGACATAATCGACTGATATAAAAATACAACCATATCCGTTAGAAATAGAAAATGGCTGCATGAAGTCAATGCCCTAACAATCAAATATTTTAATTGTAAGCATAGGTGTTAGAGGCATATCATTCTTCCCGGTTAACGCTCCTAATTTCTGACAAGACTCACATTTTTTACAAAATTCATATACGTCTCTAAATATGGTCGGCCAATAAAAACCACATTGGAGTATTTTGGCTACCGCCTCTTTAGACGAAAAGTAACCCTCACATACTTCTGTATGACAGAAAGCAATGATACTTTGAATCTCGTTATTGGACACACAACGCCTAATGATTTGATTTAAGAATTATTTAAATAAGTAAGGATCATCGAAAAAGAAACGACATACCTCGTATAATAATCTTCATTTTTCTTCTGCACTCCAATGATTTGGTATTTTTTTCTGCAATAAGAAAATTAATGATGTCAGCATGTTAGGGAGTTATTGTGATAGAAACTAGTACCTAATAAGGGAATGAGACCTTGATTTGTAGCTTATCATTTTCAAAAGTTAGTCTAGAGAAGTGGTCTGTAACCACTTTCTTAATTATCTGTAAAAACAATTACATGTGAATGCATAATATATGAACAAAATTTATCAAGAGCAAAAATTATAGCTAGAAGCTCATTCTCTATGGTAATATAATTTGTCTGAGAATCATTGAGAGTCTTGCTAGCATAGTAGACCACGTAGTGATTTTTATCTCTTTGTTGCCCTAGTATAGCTTCAATTGCATAATCGCTTACTTTGCACATGATTTCGAATGGAAGTGTCCAATCTAGAGGTTGCATTATTGGTACAGTAATAAGCATCTCCCTGAGGATTTCGAAAGTTATCTGGCATGCCTGCATCCATTCAAACTATATATCTAGCACAAGAATTTGAGAAATGGGTCTAGCAATAGTACTCAAATTCTTTATAAGCCTTATATAGAAACCTGTGTGCCCTAGGAATGAACACATGTTTTTCATGGTTTTAGGTATTTGTAATTTGGAAATAGACTCAACCTTAGCCTTATCTACTTCCATCCCTTTAGATGAAACTATGTGACCTAATACAATCCCTTTTGTAATTGATGAGTATCATATATTGTATTTTTCTTCCTATACTTTATCTATTGTTGTATATAAATAAATGCTACTCGGGTATTTTTAGTGTCTTTTTCAGATAATCCAATTCATATAAGGAGATAGTATGAAATCAGAGCCGGATTAGGAAATAAAATCTAGAAAAGAGTTCAAAGAGAGTAAAGCTACAAGATTAAAATGCTGTAGAGACTAAAAGTCAAATACAGTTAGGAAACTCAAGTGTACAAGACAAGAGACTCGTGCCAGAGAAAAACCAAAGGAATTAGAGATACTTGAACCGCCAAATGGCGGCCTTTGCTGCCAAATAGAGGTCCAAAGTGAGCCCCACTATCTGATTTTTCTTCCGTGGTTTTGTTGTAATGTTTTAGTCTTTCAGTTCTGATAGAATTGGGGTTTGAGTTCCGTAGCCTATATATTGGCCGTATCCTTGTATTCTAGGAGAAATCCTGTAGTTTTTGTACTCGTTTTTCATTAATAAAATTAGGGTTTTGCTGAAGGGATGACGATCATAATACCGTGCTCCAGAAGTACGCCATTGTTTTCTAATCTTTATTTATTTTTTTAGATAGAGTTAATTGCTTTCTAGTATAGAGTTATTCGCTTTCTAGATTAGATTTTATTGTGTTTATGAATAAAAATTCGATTTTGTTTATTAGGAATATGAGTAACTAATTTTCTTTAGTCCTAGTATGTAGATAAAGTTAGTTTAATAGATCTAACATGGTTTTATCTCATCTTCTTTCTAAAAAGAAATAAACTTTTGATTTTTATATAAATAAATAAAACATAGAATTCACAAATCATAATTCTTTGATAGATTAAGCTTAATTAATATTTTGATAATCTATACTTAGATGAAGTTTGAAATTCTTATTCTTTGTTTATTTTTAGAATTATCAATAAAGATTTTCTTATAAATAAATTGATTTGAATAAACTTGTAAATCTGATTTCTTTGATATGTTATACTTAAGTTCGGTCTTTTGATAGCCTATGCTTAGATTAGGGTTTGAAGTTTATTTTTTTCTTTTGTTTATGAGATTTTCTACTTGATATGATTTGTTTTTAATAAAGGTATTATCTTTGATAGTCTATACTTGAACATCACTTGATAGGACATACTTAGGGGCACTTGATTAAAATCAAATTAAAAAGATCACCTTTTTAATATGTTACTTAACTGTGCATAATTAACAAGATAGGAAGAAAGATATAATTTATTGTTAGGCTATTATTCTAATGGATTCGAAATCCTAGGCTAGTCTCTAGAATTTAAAACTCATCCTTCCAACTTAGAATTCTTTGTTAATCCACTAGAACTAAAGAAATTGTATGATTCGCAAAACACCTGAGATCTTTGTAGGATGACCTGTATAACACTACAACCAACACTGTGCACTTATAGTTTATCACATCAAGTTTTTGAAGCCGTTGTCAGGGGATCGATGGTATTTTTCTTGCTTTTTCTAAAGTTTTACGGGTTAACAGTGTGTGTTGAGTGTACAGGAAATAGAAATTGTAGATACAGGAAGACAGAAGAGATCAGAAGGACCTCCAGACTTGCAGCAAAAACCAGAGAGTCAAGCTCTCTGATTTAGCCGCTATTTGGCGGCTAAACCCGCCAATTGGAGGCCTAATAGGTACCCTTTGAGTCCAAAATTTCTCTAGTTCTGTAGTTTGATTCCCTGGTTCTGTAAAAAAAAATTAGGAATAGCAGGAATCACATTTTTATTTGATCATATCTATTCCACCGTTTTTATCTCCACCACACCCCACTTCTTGCATTAGTTTAGGAAATTCACGCATACACTCACAGTCACTGGTTCATGACACATTGGACCCGTGATCAATTTGGTTGACTTGTGAGATCAGATTTATTCATGGGAGACAAGATAGACTAGCTGATCCCGATCCTTCAGGATCGATATTACCCGTTACGCACATCACTTCCATCATGCATAAAACTTCCACACGCAGCGGGTAATCACTATGAATTGAAACCGCAGTATATCAGTATGCTTCCTAAATTCACTGGTTTTGATTCATAGGATTCATATCTCTTTATCAGTGAATTTCAGGAAGTATGCGTGATGATAAAACTGTAACACTTATCGGAGGACGCAATTAAGCTCCGCTTCATCCCCTTTGCACTCAAGGATAATGCCAAGAAGTGGTTGTACAGTATGCCTACTGATTCAATCACTACTTGGGATGAATTCGTTGCATTATTTCTCAAGAAGTATTATCTAATGCATAAGACGGCAAGAATTAGAAATCAAATCATTCAATTCCGTCAAGTGCCGGGAGAACCCTTCTAAAAATATTTGAAACGGTTCAAGAATCTTTTAGCTCAGTGCCCCCACCATGCAATAGAAAAGTGGTGGTTGTGTCAAATCGTGTACGAATGACTCGATTACATATCCAAAACTCTTCTTGAGTCTATGTGTCGGGGGGAGTTCATGAGAAAGAATGAGGATGAAATGTGAGACTTTTTTGAGGACCTATTATGGAAGACTATGCAGTGGGAGAGTTCTACTGAGAAGCTCAGTGCATCAAATTCTGTGCATAAGGGTGGGATCCATCGCATCGACAGCTCTATAGCTGCCGAAGCTAAGATTGCAGCCATTTTGAGGAGAATTGAGGCATTGGAGACTACTCGTGCTCCACAAGTAGGTCAGGTAAATCAAATACAAGTTCCCACATACTTTAATTGCGGAACTCTGAATCATGTTATGGAGGAGTGTCTATTATTAACGAATCTCATGGGTTCCACACTTGAATAGGCTAACGCCTTATATCAACAACCCATGAACAATTCTTACGCTTCTACATACAATCCTGGCTGGAGAAACCGTCCAAATTTATCATGGGGTCAAGGGCAATATCGGGGGCCCCTAACCCTAACATGCAGCTTCCAGTCAATGGTCAGTTTCCAAGACTAAATGTGGGTGCTTATCAATACCCAAATGCATCAAATTATGGGAACAAGCATAATAGACTATCTGCACAAAACTACTCACATCCACAATAGGGGTCTAATAATGAACAAGAAAGGCGACTTCAGTCACTTGAGAAGTACGTTGAAAATCTTCTCAAGTCTCATTCCAAGTTTGACACGCATATGTCCAACCTTGATACGCACATGCAAAATCTTATGAAAGCGTCAATTGATTTTATTCAAAGTACAGGTCAGCAACTGCTCGTGAACTCTCAATCTATTAAGAATGTAGAGCAGCAGGTTGGACAATTAGCGAGTCAGTTGAGTGAACGTGGTCAGGGTACTTTTCCAAGTCAAACCATAACGAACTCTAATGCTAGTTCCTCAAACTTCAATAAGTCGCATGTCCACCAATCCAATGCCATTCACACGCTTAGATCTGGCCAGCAAGTGGATAATAATGTAGTCATACCCCCTGATCCCACTCTTACTATCTCGCAAGCTACATCATCTCTTCCACCCCTTTCTCCACAACCATCTCCATCACCTCCATTACCGTCGCATACTCATTTGGAAGAACCTGTTCCTGAGTCAAAAGCACCATATCCAAATCGATTTAGGAAGCCTTCACCGCAAGTAGAGAAAATTCCTGAAATATTTCAGCAGGTGAAGGTTAATATTCCACTCCTTGATATTATACAACATGTTCCTACTTATGCTAAATTCCTCAAGAATTTGTGTACTAAGAAACGAGCAAGAAACATTCCTAAGAAAGTTTTTCTTCCTGCAAATATATCACATATTTTCTCTAACTCCATACTTATCAACTACAAAGATTCAGATTCCCAAACAATCTCATACACCATTGGGAATACTACATTTTATAGGGCATTGATTGATTTAGGGGCAAGTGTCAACTTTCTTCGTTACACTTTTTATTAACAACTGGGGTTAGGAAAATTTCAACCTACTAAGGTCACATTACTGCTAGCTGATCGCTCGATCAAGAGACCACTTGGTATAGTTGAAGATGTGCTCATTAAGATCGGCGAGTTTATCTTTCCTGTAGACTTCATTATCTTAGAAACTAAGCCGATCTCCAATCCACGGAATCAAATTCCTGTTATTTTGGGTAGACCATTCTTTGCAACATCAAGTGTATTAGTTGATTGCAGGAGTGGCCTCAAGAAGTTATCGTTTGGGAATATGACTGTGGCATTGAATATATTTAATATGGATGAGTACATAACGAGCTCTCTCATTGAGGTCAACATGATTCATAATTTGTACTCTCATTTGACCTCTTGCACTGATGATGAACCCTCATTTGCGCAAATGTTCAAAGATGAGCTCATATTATTAGAAGAATTGGCACATACTGATTTTATGTATGATGATACTTGTGCAAGTGTGCCATTGATTTATAAGTAAACTTTTGAAAATTTATTTGCAGAGGAGCTCCCATTACTTCATGTGTTAGAAAAGCCACCACCACATTCAATTGATCATATTGCACTCTTTTCACCTCACGATATTTATACATGTATGCTTGTTACTAATGATGATTGGCAGGTTTATAATAAAGATTTCTTTAACCAAATTATTAATGCTTACATGTGGACAAAGAAAAAGCAGGGACGGCATAAACTATAGATAAGTAATTTCATGACTTGTAGGAAGTTTATGAGATATAATAATGCACCCACTTCACGTTTAAAACGCACACACTATGAAAGTGGAAAGCGATCGAGAAGTCGTACCACTTTCCATGCGTTAATAGGGTGATGATATTGAAATCGTAACCTTTACGACTCTCATTATTTGTATAGTATTTGTATAATAGTTTTCAAATTTATTTTACCACACTTGGTTTGTGTATGAGGGCATACATGAGTTTAGGTATGGGCGAATGGATTAGGATATTTTTTTTTGTGTTTTTCTAAAATTTTAGTTGTTTTTATTTTATTTTTAGATGATTCTTAGGTTTCTTTATTTTACACTTTGGGTAGTTTTTAGGGTAACTAACTGAAATTTTTTAAAAAAAAACTAAAAAAATTGAAATAAATAAATAAAAAAATTTAACAACAAATTTATGCATTTTTATCAATAGATTAACCTAATTACAGGTAAATGAATAAATTTAGATTTGAAATTGGATAGGAGAGTAGATTGGACGATAAACTTTGAATTTTATGAAAAACATTAATATCTGAAAAATAAATACCGCTAACAGTAGTTTTGAGGCAAATATACATCTATTTTTCACTTCACAATAGTTTATTAGGTTAATAATAAAGATTATAATGAATGAGTAAGTCTTCTCTCTCTAAACAAAAAATGTGAGAATAAAATAATGGGGTGAGCCTGGTATTAAGGCAATAAGCTCGAGAGTGATAAAATAATGGGGTGCGCCTGGTATTAAGGCAATAGCCTCAAGAGTGAAAAAAGAGTATGATCTAAGTAATCGGGTACTTTGCGCCTAAATAAGCGTGAATATTCACATGAAAGGTGAAATATTCTAAAAAAAGAAAAAGAAAAAGTAAAGAGTATGAAATGAGTAATCGAGTACGTTGCGCTTAAATAAGTGTGAATATTCAAATGAAATGTGAAATATTCTTAAAAAAATTAAAAAAAGAAAAAACAGAAAAAAGAAAAAAATTGTTATGAAAGAGGCAATGAATCATGAGTTAGAGTTGGAGTCCAAAACCGAAGTAGAGTATCATACATGCATGTAGTTGTATAGAAGCCAATGGATTATCTGTTAGTGGGTATTGAAAGATATGATTTAAATTTTTGATTAAAATGATAAGTGTATCAGATATGACGCTCGATTTGAAAATTGATAACCTAAATGCGTTCTTGAACTTGTATATTAGTGAGATTAATTGATGAAAATATTATTAAAAAATAATTTTTCTTTCTTTTGTATAATTTTTTTATTTTTCTTAATTTTTGGTTATCCTTATTTTTCTTTTCTTTATTCCTTAATCTATTTTCTTCATGAGTTTTGTGGGTATATTCACTGTAAACCCTCACGAGACAACACTCGTCCACTAGGGTAACATAGGAGTTTAAAGACTTGTTGCACATGCTAAGTGCAATCGCAATTCCTACGAAAGTGAGTTAGAATTTTTGTTTTTGTTCTGAGATTTAGGTTTTGCTCGAAAACTAGTAAAAGATAGGTGTGGAGGTGTGATGAGTATCATATATTGTATTTTCCTCCCATACTTTATCTAATTTTATATATAAATAAATACTACTTGGGTATTTTTAGTGTCTTTTTCTGGTAATCCGATTCATACAAGTTGTTAGTATGAAATCAGAGTCGGATTAGGAAATTAAGTCCACAAAAGAGTTTAAGCTACAAGATTAAAATACTGTAGAGACTCAAAGTCAAATACAGTCAGGAAAATTCAGTGTACAAGACAAGAGACTCATGTCGGAGAAAAAACCAGAGGAATTGGCATACTTGAGTTGCCAAATGGCGGCACTTTCCACCAAATACTGGCCTGTGGGTCTCGCTATCCTATTTTTCTTCCGTGGTTTCGTTATAATTTTTTAGTCTTTCAGTTTAGATAGAGTTGGAGTTTGAGTTCCGTAGCCTATATATTTGTTGTATCCTTGTATTCTAGGAGAAATCCTGTAGTTTGCGTATTCGTTTTTCATTAATAAAATTAGGATTTTTCTGAAGGGGTGACGACCATAATACCGTACTCCAGAGGTACGCCATTGTTTTCTAATTTTTATTTATTTTTTAGATAGAGTTAATTGCTTTCTAGTATAGATTTATTCGCTTTTTGGATTAGATTTTATTGTGTTTATGAATAAAAATTCTATTTTGCTTATTAGGAATATGAGTAGCTAATTTTCTTTAGCCCTAGGATATAGATGAAGTTAGTTTAATAGATCTAACATGGATTTATCTCATCTTCTTTCTAAAAAGAAATAAAGTTATGATTTTTCTATAAATAAATAAAAGATAGAGTTCATAAATCATAATTCTTTGATAGATTATGTTTAATTAATATTTTGATAATCTATGCTTAGAAAAAATTTGGAATTCTTATTCTTTGTTTATTTTTAGAATTATCAATAAAGATTTTCTTATAAATAAATTGATTTGAATAAACTTGTAAATCTGATTTTTTGGATATTTTATACTTAAGTTCGGTCTTTTGATAGCCTATGCTTAGATTAGAGTTTGAAGTTTATTTCTTTTCTTTCGTTTATGAGATTTTCTACTTAATATGATTTGTTTTTAAGAAAGGTGTTATGTTTGATGGTTTATACTTGCATATCACTTGATAGATCTTACTTAGGGGCACTAGATTAAAATCAAATTAAAAAGATTACCTTTTAAATATGTTACTTAACCGTGCATAATTAAAATGATAGGAAGAAATGGATAATTTATTATTAGGCTATTATTCTAATGGATTCAAAATCCTAGGCTAATCTCTAGAATTTAAAACTCATCCTTCCAACTTAGAATTCTTTGTTAATCCTCTAGAACTAAAGAAATAGTAAGAATCGCAAAACACTTGAGATTTCTATGGGACGAATTGTATAGCGCTACAACCGACACTGTGCGCTTGCAGTTTATCACATCAGTAATCATGAAGTGGCATTTTTTTTCAATTCAGGAGTAGATTTTTTTGTTGACATCTTTCAAGCACAAATCATAAATTAGTCAAACAAGATTAGAAATTATTTTCAAATACAATAAATGATCCATAAATAGCTCAAGATAATCTTTCACTGTATCACTGAAAATACTTATCATACATCTTTGAAATGTTGTGGGTGTATTACATAATCCAAATGACATTCTTCTAAAAATAAAAGAGCCAAATAGACAAGTAAAAGTTATCTTTTTTTGATCCTCTAAACCAATTTCAATTTGATGATAGCCAGAATAACCATCAAGAAAATAATAAAACTCATTTCCAGCAACTCTTTCAAGTATTTGGTCAAGAAATAGTAATGGAAAGTGATCTTTGCATGTTACTTAGTTTAACTTTCGATAATTGATGCACATATGCCAACTCGTAGCAGTACAAGTGGGTATTATCTCACCATCCATGTCTTAATTACTGTTACTTGGACTTACCCACTTACTATTAGTAATTGGATAGATGATGCCAGTATCAAGTAATTTTAACACTTTGGGTTTAACCACTTCTTTCATGGCAGGGTTAAGCCTTCGTTACATTGCCTAGTAGGCTTGGCTCTATCTTCCAATGTAATGTGGTGTATACAAATAAGGGGGTCCATATTTTTTTTGTATTCGTCATATTCCTTCTCAGAACTCCTTTGTACTTTCGCAATATCGATAGTAGTCGCTCTTCCTGATTCTTATTAAGATGCGCTGAGATGACTATAGAGAAAGTTTCTTTAGGTCCCAAAAACTCATACTTGAAATCTTTAGGTAGAAGTTTTAGCTCAAGTACCGGAGCTTAGATGTCAGATGATATCAATTTTTTCGTGATCTGAGGTAACTCTTCATACAGTTCTTTCGTTGGAATCCATCCCATGATATTCAAACATTAAGCATCAGTTAGATATTTAATAATTTCATTGACATGTGCATATTTGAGATTTTCAAGACAGTCATCATTCATTGTTAATGCCATTTCCAAAGGATCAGACATGCACAATGATACAATATCTTCTTCATCATGGATTTGTTCAATATAATTAATGTCTTGTAATTCGTCATTATCTATGTTTGATTGTTTGCAAATATTAAAATATTAAGTTCAATAGACATATTTCAGTATGAAAATTTTACCACACCATTCCTGCAATTTATAATTGCATAAGACATAGGTAAAAATGGATGTCCGAGGATAATTGGAATATGAAGATGTAAATTCTTTATAGGTACAATATCGATAATTATAAAATCCTGATGGAAATAAAAGTTTTCATACTAGAACATTTTCCAAAATCAATTTGCATTAGAACATTTTCCACAGTGCCCTTAGAAAGCCTTTAGATATGTCAGCTAGTTTTAGTGTGACGGGTATAGCTTTAAGTTCTCCTAGACCTAGATTTTTGTAAACCAAAAATGGGAAAATATTTACACTAGCCCCTAAATTTAGCAAAACTTTCTCTATATTGTGTTGCCCTATCAAACAAGAAATCGTGGGACATCCATGATCCTTATAGTTAAGAGGCATTTCAAAACAAAATAATATACTTATCTGTTCCATGTGAAATGCTTTCTTCTGGACGTTGTGACATCTTTTTATGGTGCACAAGTCCTTCAAGAATTTTGCATAGATGGGACTGCTTAATTGCTTCTGACAAAGATATATTGATCTGTACCTGTTTGAAAATTTTCAAACCATTAGCATAAGATGTATTAATATTTTTAGATTTTAATCTTTGTGGAAATGAAACAAGTAGATTCCTTAGAACCATCTTCTTTAAATTGTTACACTGAATCATCGCCCTGTTTTTCCTTAGTAGTTTCTTTCTAAACGGACTCATAAAGTATTTTACCACTTATCAAATTTATCATAGTAGTTATCTCAGATATATCATTATTAATGAAAGAAGTAATAATATTTATACCTTCGACTTTATCTAAAGAACCAGCCTTCGGTTGACATAGTTGTTGGCAGTGAAAATTTCTAAGTAAATAGAGTTTTCCACAACAGAACGCGGAGCTAATCCATAGCTTCGTGTCTGGCTAATTTCCGCGTTTGAGTAAACGCAGAGATGTTTGATAGCTCCGCGTTAGCTCCGCGATCTGGTTATTTAGTTCCGCGTTTTGATGCGATTAAAGCTCCACGTGAGCAGATAACCAGAATCTCAAATTGATTGAGATTATGATTTAGGCTTATCTAAGATACCTAAATCAAGTCCAATCAGGATTCTAAATCAAGAGATTTAAATCAATATTAAATATTTGATTGGAATCCTTGACGAGAGCAAATTCTATTCAGATAGAAACTCTCAAATCTTCCTGGGGCTATAAATACCTTCCTGGTGAAACCCTAGGGTCCGGTCTTTTTTTTTTTCGGCTTTGGTCTTCTTCTTCTTTTCGGCAATCCAGAGATCAGAGATCATCTCCTTTCTTCTTCTCAGCTGAGTTGATCCTTCGGCAAATCAAGTACGCGAGAGAGCCTTGAAGCCTTTTTGTGATCATCATTGTCTTGGAGAATTCAAGTACGCGAGAGAGCCTTGAGTTCGGGAAAGACAGAGAAGAAGATTGTCTACAGTCAGCCGATTTCTTCGAAAGAGAAGAAGTTCGACGTACCGATCGTCAACAGAAACTATTATAGATCCCATCGCCACTGATCCCACGATTATTGTAAAAGAGAGAGATTGAAATATAAAATCCTCTCGTTTGTTCTCTTTTTATCTTGTTCACTTTCATTGTAATCTAAGCTGTATTCGATGGAAGGAAGTAAAGGAAATTCTGCTGCGAACAAACTGGCGACCACAGTGGGAGCCATCTCTTTCACTGATGAAGAGATTGTGGCGCAATCGGACGTCGACATGATCGGATCTGAAGTAGACACGCTGGTTGTAAAAATCGACCAGCAGAAGTACGAGGAGTTCTTCTCCTCCGGATCAGGTGACTCGGATGAGACATGGTACTATCGCCGTATGTACTCCAATGCCCGAGTGACGGGTAGAAAGGTATCCACCGAGAGACAGGGATACTTGGAGACTGCGGTTATAGCACCGGAGTTCACACGAGAAATCCTAGCCGAGGATGAGCTTCCGACTGCCGAAGAAGACCCTGAGACTGGACTGACCTGGACCCAACTCCGGAACAGGAACCGGAGAGTGAGGCGTAAAGCCCTCAAAGCCCGCCTTGGACGCGGAGCTAACACCACAGGACGCAAGGCTATGGTCCCTCGCAAATTGGCTCGCGCTACCCGTGAGACCAGTCTCTACCGCGTTAAACGCGAAGATACAATTTGCCTTAAAAGCAAGGAAAAGCCAGCGTGTGATTTTTCGTGCGAGGCTATTACTGAGCCTAGAGGGAGATGCGAAGCCAGTAAGGGTTGCGCTAGTCGCAGAATACCCAACACTCGCGAGTTACGCGAGTATAAAAATTCTTCTAAGCCAGCTTGTGATATTCCGCGCGAGGCTGATACTGAGCCTAGCGAGGGACGCGAAGCCAGTAAGGGTTGCACTAGTCGCAGAATATCCAACACTCGCGAGTTACGCGAGTATAAAAATTCTTCAAAGCCAGCGTGTGATATTACGCGCGAGGCTGATACTGAGCCAAGCAAGAGACGCGAGGCCAGTACTGGTTACGAGAAATGCAAGACTTATGACACTCGCGAGAGACGCGAGGACGATTGGCAAATAGTTGTCAGTCGTAAAAATCATGCTAGGCGCGAAGTTATGATCTGCGTTAAACGCGAAGATAAGCCAGCGTGCAAGAACTTCCCTTCACGCGAGGCAATCATCCTAGAAGCTAAACTTATGAAGACTCACCAAGCCAGCGAGAGACGAGAGGCTAGTGTGGATAAGCGCGGAGCTATTCTTCAGGCCCGCAATGTGAAACGCGAAGATATTCCTAAGCTCCGCGAAGATCGGTCCGACCCCAGAGTCAGGGTTGATCACTCAAAGAAGCTTCAATGGATTCCCAGACCTTCTCAAGAGTTGAATGGACCTCCTGACTCCACGGCTAAAGGCGCTGATCTCAGGGAATACCTCTCCAAGAAGAGAGGCATAGACCAACATCAAGTTGAACCTGTCTGTCATTGCCAGCAACTTGTGATGGCAGTATCTGCCGTGATGGACAACTGCGGCTGCAGCAAGAGCAGGGTATCAGTGTTTGACCAGTTATCTGAGACGGACAACAACCCTACCAAGAAAACAAGAACTACTTCCCTGAGGCAATGGAGAGCTGTAACCTCCAATATGGTGGGAAAAGGAAAGACAATTGTAGAGACGGATGATGATTTGGAATCGAGTGACGAAGAACCTCATCGTGTCACTCGACTTAAATCAGGTGCCGTCCTGCCTCGAAATTATAAGAGGCTTGCAAGGGGTTCCTACGACGAGAACAGTGATAATTCAGCCATAGCCTCACCTCGTTCCTCCGCGTCATCTTGACTACAGAAGTCAGTATCGCACATGGCAGATAAATCTGATGATATCAATCAGAGATTTGAAGCTGAAGAAAGAATGATTTGCGAGCAACAGAAAACGATTGAAGACCTTAAGATGCTACTTTTAAAAGTTGTTGAGGATAACGCTAAACAGGGCAAGAAGACTTCAAATGAAGAAGAACAGGAGGACAAAGCCCACTCAATGCACGAGGACGAAGACAGATTTTCTTTCCATGATCCGCATGGAGAAAAGATTGAAAAATTGCAGAATCAACTCGAAGTTTTGATGCATAAAAAAGAGTTGAAGGAGTCAGGGGTCTCTAGACCATATCCACCAGAATGGGATATGGTGCCCTACCCTCCAAAGTATAAGCCACTCAAGTTGGAGCCCTATGACGGGAAGGGATCGTCCAGTCAGTACATCTACTACTTCTTGTCCCAAGCTGGACATTTGGTGGGAAATGACCCCATTATGACCAAGATTTTCGTAAGTACTTTGCGAGGGCCTGCCTTTACCTGGTTCATGCAGTTGCCCCCAGGTACCATTAATACCTGGTTAGATGTAGAGAAATTATTTCTCTCACGTTTCATTGAGGATGAAACCGAGATTACGGTTCATTCCCTCCTTGCAACCAGACAAGAAGAACAAGAAACGGTCAAAGATTTCATAGAAAGGTTCCGGGAGAAATCCGTGCATTGCAAACACGGAATGACCCAGGAAACTCTTGTCGAAACTTGTCGACACAACCTTAAGACCAATGTGCTCCTCAAAATGGGGGCCGTAGAGTCTAAGACATGGAGGGACCTGCTCAAACAAGGAGAGTAAGCTGAAGACTTGATTCGCCGAGTTGAAGAGTCCCGTGGGACAAGAAGTGTTGGGGGTAATTAGTCATATACCCAAAACAGCAGCAATAAGAATAAAGGGAAAGCAACGATGTCGTCAGAAGCTGCTCCTCAGAAAACCAGTCCTCCGCCGGAGCCGAAGCCTCAAGGTCAGCAAGGATCAAGGCAAAGTAGACCGCAGCAAGAAAGGAATTACACTTTTAAGGCGGAACAGACGCCTATCCTCTTTCACTTGCTCCAAAAGAAAGGATGTTGAAGCTTCCGGAAAATAAGAAGCTAGAAGACGCTGGCAAAACTAAAGATCCTAACTATTGTCTCTATCACTAGAATGTGGGGCATCCTACTAGGGATTGTTTTCCCCTTAAGAACAGAATCCAAGCACTAATAGAAGTTGGAGTTCTGACGCTTAAGGAAGAGCAGAAGAAGGTCACGGCCAATATGGCAACCATAGTGGTTGGAACCCATGAGTTCCCCGCAGGAGTGACCCCAATCCCTAAAGGTAAGATGGTTACGAAGAATCTCGACCCTCACAACAAAGCCCAAGAAGGACTTGTTCCTGTGACGACCCAAAAGGGGGAAGTCATGTGGGTTCATCCCGATTTGATAGAGGATGAGCAATGGACTAATACAGGAAGTCAAGAGAAGAAGCGGGCTGTTAATGCCATCTCTGCGGATATAAAGGAAGAATATATAGCTTCGGGAACCTTCACAAGTTCTGAAGAGGAGCCCGAAACTATGGCCACTCATCAAGATGGGGCAGGCCCTTCCGGTACCTGATCCAGGAAGACATATCTTAAGGACTACACTAGAGTAGATCCGAAAGATATCTATGCAGAGCTTGTGAAACCCGCAAATCAGAAAGGGCCTCGTTTCCAGAGGAGACCTGTCAGAGATGAAGGAGATAAAGAGTCTACCTTCAAGTTCGATATAATTACTCAGCTGGCCAACATCCCAGCACGAGTAATACTTTATGAATTGTTGAGACTATTAAAATCAACACGTGAAGCGTTACGAGAGGCCTTGGCAGACTCTGAGTCATTCTTAGCTCAGATAGTCGAGCCGGCTAATGAAGAACAGGATCCTTGCCCCCATTGTCATCAAGTGAGGATGCAGGTCCCAAAGATTATCTTCTCTCCAGAAGGCATGCAGGTGAGGAAAATAAAGCATAATAGGCCTTTATATTTCACCGGATATGTCGGATCCACAAAGGTGAACCGAATTCAGATTGATCCGGGTTCTGCATTAAGTATTGTGCCCAGAAGGTTGATGCAGCTATTAGGGATTTCCTTCCATCGTCTGACGCCAATCAACACAACTATATACGGGTTCAACGCCAATAATAGCCGTCCCCTCGGGAAAATCCGACTCCGATGTCAAATCGGGGATTTGAGGACAGAGGCTACATGCTACGTCATCGATGCAGACACCTCCTACAACATTTTGTTGGGGCGGCCGTGGATCCATGCTCACATGATAGTCCCGTCGACCCTCCACCAATGCATGAAATATTGCGATGAGGAAGGAGAGGTCCGGACGCTAATTGCCGACAAGCAACCATTCAAAGGATTGGAGAATTACTTCACAGATGCTGCACTCTATAAACCAGCCCATGAAGCCTCCAATGACGATCCTGGCAAACTTCCAAAGCCCGATGATAGTGGCAATGAAGCCGATACCGAGAATGAGCTTCCTGGAGAAGCTGACGAGGGTGATTATGAAATCAACCCTCACCTAGATTTTAGTTTAGGCCTGAATAATATAGTGGATGTAATAGAAAGCGAGTGGGTTATTAATGAAGATATAAAGTTAGTCTACGAGCATGCTGTAGCTACTGAGTCTGAACCCTCTTGTACTTCCACTGAAGTGGATAGCCTATCCAAACTTGAAATTCTGGCGGCATATCATTTCCACTTAGGTCATCCCTCCTCTCCCAGTCTAAAAAAGCTGAGGAAAAAGGACACTACTTTGAAGTGCCTCCTCGGAGAGGATCCCAAAAGCCGATTATGTTCGGCAAGGTAATTACGTCACCCCGGCGAAAGCAAAGCAGCGAAAGTGATGAACAAACATCACCACAATTTCATCTGTACGAACAAAAATCCCGACAGATGATGGAGAAGATGGGCTATAATTTTACCCAGAAGTCGGGATTGAACTTTGGGAAGGGGCAACGGAATCTTATACCCTCGTTCAGACCGAGAGGAAAGAGCCCCGATTATTATCAAAAGACTAGTAGGGGGTTGGGTTATGTATCTACTCTACCTTCATCGCCGCCCAAAGATGAAGAGAGTTCTTCGGCCAAGGAAGATACATCTTCACCCAATCATGACTCGGATATAAGTACCGGCGCCTGGTTTCAATCCTTGACAACCAATATGGTTTCAGCTGCACCAGAAAGCGACGAGGAACCAATTGATGTTCAAGACGATTCCTGGGCTAAGCATATGGACACTCTCTGGGATGTCCGCTTTGAGCAGCGTGATCCGCCCACCGAAGACAAATTGATACAGGTCAACATGGGAACGGATGAAAATCCTAAGCCCATCTTTATAAGCGAAACGCTAACTCCCTCAGAAAAGGAGGAGCTTATATCTCTCATCAAAGAGTATATAGACGTGTTCGCATGGAGTTATGAAGACATGCCCGGTCTTGACCCTCAAATTTCCATACACCGGTTAAATATAAAAGAAGATGCCAAACCTGTTAAGCAACAACAGAGGCGTTTTCGACCATAATTGATGGAGGCAATAATTGCTGAGGTCAATAAGCATATAAAATCCGGATTCATCCGTGAAGAGCAGAATCCTGATTGGGTTGCCAATATAGTGTCGGTTCGTAAAAAGAACGGTAAAATCCGGATTTGTATCGATTTTCGGGATCTCAACGCTGCTTGTCCTAAGGATGAGTTTCCGCTTCCCATCACCGACGTGATGATAGACAATACCTGTGGTTACGAGAGGATGTCCTTTATGGATGGCTTCTCAGGATATAACCAAATTAAGATGCACCCGGATAATGAAAAGCATACAACTTTCAGAACACCGCTGGGGGTATACTGCTATACGGTGATGCCATTTGGGCTCAAGAATGCCGGTGCCACTTATCAACGTGCGATGAGCACTATATTCAAAGAGCATCTGCGCAAGATAGTAGAGTGCTACGTAGATGACTTGGCGGTCAAAAGTAAAAATAAAGAGGATCACCTTCAGGACTTAAGAATGGTCTTCAATCTCATGAGGAAACATCATTTGAAGATGAATCCCACTAAGTCATTCATGGGGGTGTCGAGTGGGAAGTTCCTTGGATTTATAATAACTTCAAAAGGAATTTTCCTCGACCCTGAAAAGGTAAAAGCAATTAGCGAGATGCCACCTCCCCGCAATCTTAAAGAATTGAGGGGGTTACAAGGAAACCTCGCCTATATTTGGTGCTTCATTTCCAACCTATCAGGGCGATGCCAGCCGTTCTCTTGACTTATGAAGAAGGGGGTTTCTTTTGTATGGGATGAGGTATGTCAACGGGCCTTTGATGACCTTAAAGAATACCTCACCAAACCTCCCGTTCTTATGGCGCCGGTCCGTGGGCAGCCTTTCCTTATATATGTAAGGGCCATGGATAATACCTTAGGGGCATTACTTGCTCAATATAATGAGCACGGCCATGAACATGCCCTCTATTATCTAAGCAGGACAATGATTGGGGCCGAACAGCGGTATACCCCAATTGAAAAAGAATGTTTAGCCCTAGTGTTTGCTATTCAGAAGATGCAACACTATCTTTCTGAGCAGACAATTCATGTCATATCCCGGGTTAATCCCCTGAAAATTCTGATGACAAAATTGGGATCCTTAAATGGCCAGTTGGCGAAATGGGCATTATTGCTGTCGCCATATGATATACATTTCGTCCCTCAAAAAGCCACGAAGGGACAGGCAATCGCCGATTTTCTTGCAGACCACCCGATTGGGTCAAATACTAAACAGACGTCAGAGGCCAACACGGTCAGCAAAGAACAACCTTGGCAAATATTCTTTGATGGTGCTGCCAGACGATCTGCTGCTGGAGTGGGGGTTGTGCTTATCTCCCCACATAAATATGTACTTCCTAATGGTTACTCACTGACAGAACCGTGCACAAATAATGTCGCGGAATATAACGCGCTCATCATTGGCCTGAAGATGCTCTGCAACTAGGGGTGAACTACCTAGAGGCATATGGAGACTCTAAACTCGTTGTCAATCAAATGACGGGAGAGTATGAGGTCAGACATGAAGCCCTCATCCCCTATTATCAGCTAGCCATTCAACTAGCTGGCTATTTTGAGCAATTCTATATCTCTCATATATCTCGAAATGAGAATGTGTATGCCGACGCTCTTGCCTCGTTAGCAGCAACATTGGCGATCCCGCCAGGAGAGGCTAAAAGTATCACCATTGGAAGCAGAGAGCTCCTCCACCCAGATATGGTTTTCCAAACCAAAGAAGTGTGCCAAGCAGGCTTAACTTTGGAACCCCGTGATTGGCGATTTTCATTTGTGGATTATGCTTTACACGGGATACTACCAGAAGATCCAAAGTAAGCCACCTCGATAAAGAGGAAGGCCCAAAGATTTTATTATGACCATAAACTTCAGACTTTATATAGAAAGTCGAGAGATGGTCTGCTGCTACGCTGTATATCAAAAGCAGAAGCAGAAGAAGTGCTGAGAGACCGTATAAGAAGGTTGGGATACTACTGGCCGAACATGATCTCGAAAGCAATGGCATACGCTAAACAATGCCATGCATGCCAGATACATGCTAATTTTATTCATCAACCCCAAGAATATTTGCACAATACTGTTGCAAGTTGGCCATTTGAAGCATGGGGGATGGATATTGTGGGGCCTATAACTCCCCCATCATCCAGAGGACATCGGTTTATTCTTGCAATAACCGATTATTTTTCAAAGTGGGCCGAAGCTGTGCCCATGAAAGAAGTGAAGACGGCAGATATAATCAAGTTCGTCAAGCATCACGTCATTTACCGCTTCGGTGTACCCCGACGGATTATTCATGACAATGGTCCGCAATTCATTAGTTAGGGATTCTTCAGATTCTGCAATAGGTTCAGAATCAAAAACATTGCTTCAACGCCATATAACCCTACAGCTAATGGGTTGGCCGAAGCCTTCAACAAGACGATTATTAAACTCCTTCGGAAGTTTGTCTCTTCCAATAAACGAGATTGGGATGAGAAGCTAGGAGAGTGCCTGTGGGCTTATCGCACCACTGTTCGCACCCCTACAAAAGCTACTCCATTCTCTTTGGTCTATGGAAGCAAGGCCGTCTTACCTCTCGAAGTCCAGATTCCTTCATTAAGAGTGGCTTTAGCCACAAAGATGACGACAGAAGAGCGCCATCAGCAAAGATTGCAAGAATTAGAGGCGTTGAATGAAAAGCGTCTCAGGGCTCAACAACAAATTGAGTTGTATCAGGCCCGAATTTCCCAAACGTTCAATAAGAACGTTAAACCAAGGACCTTTAAACAAGGAGACTTGGTTCTGGCCGTTAAAAGGCCAATGGTTCTAACTCACAAGACAAAGGGTAAATTTGAGCCCAAGTGGGAAGGACCGTTCATTGTGGAGACAGTCTACTCCAGTGGAGCTTATCGCTTGATGAATCAAAACGGCGATAGGATGATGATGCCGATCAATGGCAAATTTCTAAAGAAATACTATGCTTGACATCCCCGGAAGTATAAACCTCCTATTTATCCAAGTTACGCAGATGAGCACTTGGATTTTTTCTATTTTGGTGATTTTAAACCAATAAACCTGGTGTGTTTGGTTCTCAAGTTTGAACCACCTCCGGTCTCTTTTCTTAGGCATGCGCAGTTTGGCGCCTCTGACCTAAACCTGGTGTGCTTGGTAAACAAGTTTGAACCGCCTCCAGTCTCTTTTCCTAGGCATGCGCAGTTTGGCGCCTCTGACCTAAACCTGGTGAGTTTGGTTCTCAAGTTTGAACCACCTCCAGTCTTTTCTTAGGCATGCGCAGTTTGGCGCCTCTGAGCTAAACCTGGTGTGTTTGGTGTGCCCAGTTCAAGTTACGCGAGAGAGTCTTGAACCGCCTCCAGTTTGGTTCTCAAGTTTGAACCACCTCCAGTCTTTTCTTAGGCATGCGCAGTTTGGCGCCTCTGACCTAAACCTGGTGTGTTTGGTGTGCCCAGTTCAAGTTTCGCGAGAGAGCCTTGAACCGCCTCCAGTTTGGTTCTCAAGTTTGAACCACCATCAGTCTTTTCTTGGGCATGCGCAGTTTGGCGCCTCTGACCCAAACCTGGTGTGCTTAGTTCTCAAGTTTGAACAGCCTCTAGTCTTTCTTTTAAGCATGTGCAATTAAGCGCCTCTGACTTAAAAGGTATAAAAATACCCAGCGCCAACTAGGCAATGGGGAGAGAACCAGTTTCTCGCCAATCCCTTCATACTGGGGGTAAAAAGTATGAATCGTCCAATATCGATAAAGTAAAGGGAAGAGGAAAAGTTTGGCATTTAAGCCCAAACTAAATCCTCGACAACTCACCATGTTGAGGGGAATAATATGGCTAGCCCAACTCAAACGGTAGTTGGTAAAGGCTAATCAAATCCGTTGATAGCTGGGGGTTTGCTTAAAATCCCATAAAATCTGACATATTAAACTTTAACTTTTACTTCGGTTCGAGAAATTGTGCATAAACAATATCGAGATAAATCATTTTGACGACAGGTTATTTGTTGGGCAAGCAAATCTGTTTTGAAGCTGACAACTAAAAGAGTCAAAAGAATCATCTTTATTAAAAAGGTGAAGATGCAAAAGGAATTTCAAAGAACCATCGAAGGTTATCTCTCTCCTGTTTACGAAGTTCTTATTACAAGGAAAATAAAAGCGTAAAGAGAGAGGAAACTATTGGCCTCCCAGGAGTCTCAATTTGTTTATTGTCTCATCCAAATTTCTGCGATGAGAGGCTTCCACGGTTTGCTGAGCTTGCCTACGTAACTCATCATCACTTATTGCAAGTTGTTACTGACGAGACTCTTCTATGGCACGATTCCTGGCCGTCTCTTCCTGCTGAATCTGCTCCTGCTGGATAAGCAACATCTCCCACTTCTTGACAGACTCTCCTAATCGGAATCCATTTTCTATCAAGATGGCCCGAGCCCTGGCGATGGTCTCCTGGGCCCTAGAGATGGCCGCCTGACTTTCCCCAATGTCAGAGTCCACCCTCCGCAGGTCGCCGAGAACGGATTCCCAACTGGCCTGGAGCTCTGTCAGCTCCTGAGACTATCTCTCCTCCTGCTGCCTTAAAGTATTTCTTCCAGATAAGGATTCTGCCCGAAGCCGCGCCGACTCTATCTCAGTGATTGCCTTCACATCCGCCTGACGGAGTGCGTGTAGCGTAGTCACCTGCTCTTCTAAGGCTGCAAGGCGGGCCCGGTATGGAGCTGCTCGATCTTGTCCACCGAATTCTTCAACATTCCCTAGATAGCGGAATAACAGTGGACGTGCGAAGTTGAAGAAATCGTGACCGGCAAGAACCATCTCGACACATCTTCTCAACAAACGCATAAAATCCTCGACAGTGCAGCTGAAAAGTTCTTCAAGAGGATTTGCAGTGTCAGTAGGCAAAGCAGGTAATGCCAAGGAAGTTGTCGTAGGCAAGGGAGTAGTAGTTGCTGGAATTGGAGAAGAAGAAGCCCGTCCCTGCATTAAATTCATAATATGGGGGACCAGTAGAGCCAGTGCAGATCTGGAAGAGCTGGAGACCCCAGACGAAGTACCGTCAGTACAGATCACTTGGGTACCCCCACCAACAGGAAGAGAAGATGGGATCACTTCGCCCGAAGCTCCTTCGGTGGGAGAAGCATCTTTGAACGAGAATTTCAAATTCTTCTCCTCTCCTGCTGGAAGACTTGAAGCCGGGGGAGTTGCAGGTGTCTCAGCAGCCATGACAACAGATGACGTTAGAATCGCTGGCTGAGAAACAGAAGGCACGTCAACGACCGTGGGAAAGGTCTCAATGGAGCAGACTGGCGTTGGAGATGGCATGCTAGGAGACGGTGTGGCCTCCTTAGCAGCAGCTGCGATAATGACTTCTGTTCTCTCATCGCTCCCCAGTTCATCAATCGGGGGAATTGAAGAAGGAACAGAGACAGGAGCCGGCGTGGAGTAATCAGCCGCAAACTCGCCAGCAGAGCTGCCCACACCACCAACGGAGCCGGAATAGTCCATCTTGTCATCAGACTCTATCTGGGTAGTCGAGTGCATCGGCGAAAGGAGTTGACCAGCTGCATTTTAAAGAAACAAGAAGAGTGGTGTTACAGTAAAATAATAATGGGTAAAAGGTAAAACGCTAAGAGCTATACCTGGAGATACAAGTCCAGTTGTCGGACTTGAAGGGGGAGCCATTGAAGTTTCCAACAGCATTCCTGTCTCGCTACCCGAAGGTTGTGCCACAGGTTGTACAGCAGGCTCTACAGACGGAGGACCCGAAACCTCAGTGACACTTGGAGTTTTGGCAGGTTCATCCTCCCTTGCTGAAACTGGGGGTAGAGCTGAAGCCAACAAGTCTGAAGCAAGTTTGACAGCCACTTCTTGGGGGTTATCAAAGTCTCCTGCCCCAACTTTTGCTTCTTACCGGGCCTTTTCTTTAAGGCACCGCGGCGTTTGAGAGTTGGACTCCAGGGACGAATGGCGACAGGCTGGGGATCTCCTCCAGTACCAGTATTGTCATCGTCATCACCGGCGTCATCGTCGTTAGACTCGCTGGCGTCTGAAGGCTCAGCCGCGGCGCCAAGGAATTCTTCCATCCCTTTTATTCTCACCCTCGAAGCACCTTGGCGGCTAATGTAGAGAGCTTCAATCTCTTTGCAGCAACTGCGATTAAGAGAGAAGCCAGGAACATCAGCATTTGCAATGCTGAACCAGTTGCAAAAGCAGAGTGTTGTGGCCAGTTCTGGTGTCTTCTGGGGCAAGGAGAATTCAGCCTCGGTTCCACCCGCTGCAAAATGGAACCAGCCACGAGCGCCTTCATATAAGTTCCCCTCATAGGCAAGATCTTTGTTTGGATTGCCCACATAAAGTTGGGAATATCCAAACTGGCGAGCAAAGCGACATGGAGTGTACGGCTCAATAAAACACCTGACATCCCGCCGATATACCAACTGCCCAGGTCGGATGTTGAGGAGCCACCAGAACGCTCCTGCAGATAAAATAGTGAACTTATCTGCTCCTACGGCGTCCTTCAGCCTCATTCCATATCCTCCGCCGGGAAAGTCAGGGAAACACCGGAAGATCTCATAATTCTGAAAACTGCGAAGAGTCTTCCGAATCTGGGACATATAATTGTGTGTCCATGAAGAGCGTTCATACAGCTCTACAAAGAAGCACTTTTCGCCTGAACGACGCTCTGGTGCACTCATTAAAGATGGACAATGCAAGATGAGCCACGCCATTAAATAGGTGTAGGGCAGCTCCACCCTAGGGTTTGGAGTTTTCGGCTGGGCAGTCTCTTTCGACTTGCCCTTTCCTTTCCCCTTGACCTCAATAGTGGGGAGGAAATAACGACAGAGCACCCTCAGTCCATACTGTAAATTGCATACCATGGCGGCAAGAAGTCCAAGGGGTCGGCCATATGCGAGAAGAACCGCTGGATATACCACGGTCACTGCAATTGCTTCTTTGGGTAACGACGGCACGACACATCTCTTCAGCCACAACATCAGAAATCCGACAATGAGACCTCTATTGGAGATCGGGAACCGGGCTTGATAATGGTAGCTCTTGAATGAAGTGCCGGGATCATATCCGTTCTCATTGGAGTCTGTAGTATAATACAGACGGTAATGGCCCCTGGCTATGCGCTGGTCGATCTCTGAGATGGGGACAGGAGAATGACCATGGATAGTGGCCGAGCTATCCTTAGAGTTTAAATTGGCAAAGAGATGCTCGGCCCATTTCTTATGACCGATACCGTGATTACGCGCACCCGTCAAGTCAGCGCAAATATTATAATGGCACATCATCTCCCAGTATGTGGCATAGATGCGCTCATCCTTAGCCATCAACATGTTTAACTCCTCGGTGGAAGGGATGTATTCTTCATAGGGGATTTCACCCATGAAAAGCCCGGAAACCTTGAACATCTCGTGGAGAGCGAACCCTAGCTCACCCACTAGTGTAAAGAGAGTGCAAGTCTCAGGATTATACATCTCCAAGAGGCAGTAAAAATGATAAGCGCTCTGAGGGAACCCGAATTGGACATTTCTGATGGCTTTATATAAGCCAATATCCTTTAAGATGGGCTCGTGGGAATCCAGCATGTACTGAACAAGGCGCGCCCACCACATATTGTTAGAGGAGTAGACCCAGCTAGGCATTCTGAAATCACTAGCCGGGTATTGACCATCTCTTGCCAAGAACTCGGTCAAGAAAGTTCGGGTACGAGAGGGGACTTCTCCCACTGGAAGCTCTTTTCCAAATCAGCCTGGAAGCAAACCAGTAATGCATCTGGGGGCACCATCCTGATAGGGGCCTTGAGCACCAAATTTGCCTGTTGGGACGCCGTCCTGTACTTGAGTCAAGCCCCACTTTAATTCTCGAGGCATCGCCAACCTCTGAAGATAGACCAGAGGATAGCCACGACGCATTCTGGGCAGAAACATTAAAGCTTCGCCCGAGTTATAGAGCCACTCGCACTCCTCTTCAAAGAGGATCTCATCTGATTGATCCATTTGGTCTCCGAAGAGGAATGCGGGCTTCTCCATCGCTTTTCTGTTCACATCTTCAAAAGCTGCATCAGTTATGATCTCCCTCGCAGTGGTAGGGTGATACTTGATCAACTTCTCCTTGCGATCCTTCGGGTCTGGCTTGTACGAGGGCAAGATGGTAGTGAAACGGAATTGGCCTGAAGGATCAGAGCCTCCAGCGAAGCCAAAGTAGTTCCTGTGAGTAAAGGGCTCCATCGAATACCCTACTGCACAAAGGAGCACCAGAGCTAGAGAAGTTTCTCTAAGGCAGAAAATTTCTCTAAGTATGGACGCGCGAAGCTAAAAATTAGAACGCGCGAAGCTAAAAATAGCGCCGCGCGAAGCTAAAGATTAGACCGCGCAGAAGTTAAAATAGCCTCGCGTTTCTACGCGACTGCTAGTTAAAAGAGCCTCGCGTTTCTACGTGATTGCTGCTTGAAATAGATTCGCGTTTCTACGCGATTGCTGCTTAAAATAGGCTCGCATTTCTACGCGATTGCTGCTTAAAAGAGCCTCGCGTTTCTATGCGATTGCTGCTTAAAATAGCCACGCATTTCTACGCGACTGCTACTTAAAATAGCCTCGCGCCTTAGCGCGATTGCTATTCCAAATAGCCTCGCACTTCAAAACGTGAGGATGACGCGATAACTTCGCGTGAGAAGAAAGTCAGAGGCTTTTCTTCTTCTCCAAGCCATACGGCCGGAGTACGGCGATCTCGCCGATGAAAGGAATAGTTGTTAGTTAAAATCAAACCAAATCACTCAAAAATGTTCTAAAGAGTCTCGAGAGAGAGATCCTTACCCCCAATGGGCGAAATATGGGCCGGCGCGTCGCCGCCATGGCCGCTGCCACCACTGCTTGCCCCAGCCGCCGATGATGGAGCTGCGCGGGAAGTAGCACGAGTCTTGGGCGCCATTACTTGCGGAAATCGAGTGAAATCGACGGGAGATTTGGAGAAAACCGGTCGGAGAACGCTCGGGTCGCCTGAGCTCTAATCGCCTAAACCTCTGAGATCTCTGGAAAATTCTCAAGTAAAGTGAGAAGAAAAGAAATAGAGATTTCATTTAAATGAGGGAAACCGCCTCTTAGAATTCGGTGCGAATTTCGAAGAAAATGACTGATCAGTTACTCTCCAGAAATGCGGAGCTATTAGCCTCGCGTAGTGAGGAAAAAAGCAGAGCCATTAACTCCGCGCTACTCTGCGCAACTCTGTGAAACGCGAAGATAACTTGGTATTTTAACTTCGCGTTCTCATGAAGAACTTGGATTTTTGGCCAAGTTAAGATGATCCTTATTCGATCAAATCGGTATTAATGATCTAAGTTACGCAGAAGAGCCTTAGATTATTTTACCAGAATTATTGACCATCTGTTTGTTGAGCTAACAAAATTATTGAATCCAATAGATAGAGAGGAAAATAATTTATCTTTATTAATGAAGTAAGAGATTACAAAGAGGGAGTTATAGCTCTCCCAAAAGCTTCTACATGATCATCAACTCATCAATAACTTAACGGTGAGATTTCTTTACGGGGTGTTGAAACTCAGTTCCCTGGTTCACATGCAAAAGATCTCCTCTGCAAATGTCAGCTTGGATTGTCATCTGAAATGAAGCACGAGAGGAAAGAGGAGGGCTGCAATCCCATACTTGAGCTTGTAACTCCTTCAAAAGTTCATCTCCAGGAGCCAGAGCTTGAAACCTGCAACTATGTTGTAAAGCATATGCTTCTGGCTTCCTTAGAGTTACTTTTGCTGGTGAAGATCGATAGACCCGCATACACTCCTCTTCAGAAAGGATTGGACTTACTGCAAAAGGAACAGAGTTTCCAAAAGTGTGAAAATGCGGAGCTAAACTAACTCCGCGTGCAGTTGAAGAAATAGCCTCGCGCTTTAAACGCAGAGGATGACGCGATGACTTCGCGTAAAGGAGGGACAGAGTTTCTCTATGTTGTTTCCTTCTCTTTCTAAAGCGACTGCTAATCAAAGATAGCCTCGCAGATTCATCGCGACTGCTAATCAAAGATAGCCTCGCAGATTCATCGCGACTGCTAATCAAAGATAGCCTCGCAGATTCCTCGCGACTGCAAATCAAAGATAGCCTCGCGGATTCATCGCGACTGCTAGTCAGAAATAGCCCAGCGTTTCAAGCGCAGGGATGGCGCGATAACTTCGCGTAGAGAAAGAACAAAGTTCCTCACTGTCTTCTCCTTCTTCTTCGAGCCTTACGGCCGGAGAACGGTGGTCTCGCCGACAAGATAAACAATTGTCCAAGAGCTAAGGTTTTTACCTTCGGAAGATGCTGCATAGACTGGTTCACCGTCGCGTTTACTTCCATGGCCGCTGCCATTTACGCCGGCCAACTCGCGTAAAGCCAAACTCTTCTGGAGTGACATCTTAATGATGAAAATCTATGGAGAGTTAAAGGGAGATCAATTGAAGATCGCTCATTGGCATCGCTCACTTTATTGCCGGAGTTGCCCGAGCTCTTAGCTTTGTAGGCACTCTCAGAAAATTCTGCGGGTGAAGTGAAGAGGAAGATGACCCGGGAGCCCTATTTAAATAAGATTTCCGTCGTTTGGTATTCGTCGTAGAAATTCAGGGTAATTAATGACATAATTACTCATTTCGCTGAAGACGAAGTGAAGCTGATTTGCTCCGCGTAGGCGAGCATAACGCGAGATAGACTTGGTATTCTAACTCCGCGTTTCAGTTTAAGTATCCAAAGTATTTCAAAATTTGCTAAGTTCTAAGCCATTTTGAAAACTTTGGAGGGGGTTCTGTTGGTAGTGAAAATTTCTAAGTAGATAGAGTTTTCCACAACAGAACGCGGAGCTAATCCATAGCTCCGCGTCTGGCTAATTTTACCCCGCGTTTGAGTAAACGCAGAGATGTTTGATAGCTCCGCGTTAGCTCCGCGATCTGGTTATTTAGTTCCGCGTTTTGATGCGATTAAAGCTCCGCGTGAGCAGATAACCAGAATCTCAAATTGATTGAGATTATGATTTAGGCTTATCTAAGATACCTAAATCAAGTCCAATCAGAATTCTAAATCAAGAGATTTAAATCAATATTAAATATTTGATTGGAATCCTTGATGAGAGCAAATTCTATTCAGATAGAAACTCTCAAATCTTCTTGGGGCTATAAATACCTTCCTGGTGAAACCCTAGGGGTCCGGTCTTTTTTTTTCCGGCTTTGGTCTTCTTCTTCTTTTCGGCAATCCAGAGATCAGAGATAATCTCCTTTCTTCTTCTCAGCTGAGTTGATCCTTCGGCAAATCAAACACGTGAGAGAGCCTTGAAGCCTTTTTGTGATCATCATTATCTTGGAGAATTCAAGTACGCGAGAGAGCCTTGAGTTCGAAAAAGACAGAGAAGAAGATCGTCTACAGTCAGCCGATTTCTTCGAAAGAGAAGAAGTTCGACGTACCGATCGTCAACAGGAACTATTATAGATCCCATCACCACTGATCCCACGATTATTGTAAAAGAGAGAGATTGAAATATAAAATCTCTCGTTTGTTCTCTTTTTATCTTGTTCACTTTCATTGTAATCTAAGCTGTATTCGATGGAAGGAAGCAAAGGAAATTCTGCTGCGAACAATAGTAGCTTACCTTTTCCTTTGTTTTCAACATGCTATTGAGGTGGCTTATCTGTGAGCGAATATCACTGAAGGCCGTCGCATTCTAACTATTGATCGTTACTGCGACTAAATAAACTGTTGTTGCGTTTAGATCATCTGATCCCTTTTTTGTTGTATCTGCAAGAAATTATCCTCAAAATTTCTCTTCAGTGGTGGTTGGCATGCCGAAGGATGATTAACAGGCCTATCGACAGCTGCTCTCAGATATGGTTTGTAGTCGATGTCTGTTGATTGCAAACAAATGACTGTCGACAGTCATTCCTAAAAATGCACAGATCTGAGCTGATATTTGAGATAAAATTTGATACTTCGATTTTCTTGCATACAAAACCCTACAAAAATATTAGAAAATACTAGAAAACATCATAGTGAGGAATTTAATTAATAAATTTTTTTATTAATTTTTTGTATTAATCAATAAAATTAGATTACGCTTGCACAAAATAAACTAAAAATATTACACTTTTAAGTGTAATAATGGAGCCTACAGATTAGCTAAACCAGTTGGCAAAATTATGATGGCGCCAACCAACGGTAAATTCCTTAAAAGTATTACACTTGAGAAGGTCATTTCTCAAGCAGTGGGTGTACATCATGACTCAAGTCTTTGGACTTGAATGATGATACACCAATGCAATAAATCAAGGTCTATATGATTGCCAGAAAAAAAGAGAAACCATGGTTTTTCTAAATCCAAAGAGAACTCTAAAAGCAACTCATCATGTTGAGGTTAATAACATGGCTAGTCCAACTCAAAGGGTAGTTGGTAAAGTCGCATCAAAACCATTTATAACTAGAGGTTTACTACACACCCCACAAAATTGAATTATGCATGAATTTCATTTAAAATATTTGGATACATCAATGTTCAAATCAAATAGAAATGAAATTTCTTCTGATTGATTAAGCGTCAAGTTTACATTACACCTCCAAGCACAAGTACAATGAATTTTTGTCAAATCCCTTCTATGATAGGCATTTTCATATAAAAACTTTAAAGTAGCCAAGCATATTTTTGATAAAACTAAATCTGTAAAATTTGATAAGTTAACATCAAACCTCTATCGAAAAATTAATTGAGTTTTCTAAATACAAGATTACATCTCTGAAAGAACTTGCATATGTTATCGGATAATTATAATAATAAGAGAATGACAATAAAAGCTCAATAAAAGTTTGGAAATATACTTTTAGCACCACAAAGGATTTTGCTAACATACACAAAATACCTCTCTGATAAACAAAATTCTACAAAGATTAAGTTTAACATAAAACATATGGTCAACTTGATGCCAAATAATAAGTTTAACATGAAACCTTTGGCTGGCTTGATAAATTACATAAAATTAAGTTCCTAGGGGATTCATAAGGAAGATAGTCTATTCAGGCTTGGAGAGCTCTCCTTTCCTCAAAATCTTCTGAGCGGTTTTATTAGATCGTTAAGGCAAGCAAGTGCTTGCTCTCTACTATCTTCACAACACATAATCTGGTCTCCTGTTCATGGATCTCTTTCCAAATCTCTTCTAAAACATGGCTTGAGTCTGCTATCCTGTGATTGAGATTAGTATTCTATAGGTCCTTTAATTTTCTGATTTGCTAATTATTGGGTCTACTGAATACTATCCAAAGATTGGGCGATCAAGTCTTGTTGCCAAATTAATTCCTCTCTTTGTTGTGTTAATTCTTGCATCAAGTGCTCTTTGAACAAATCTATCAAGGGAGTGAGAGGATCGGCATGAAGACTGCTCCAAGCACCTGCTAAACACATGAAAGCCTTGACATATCTTTCAAGAGGAGCAACTGCTTCATGACCCATGATGTAACTGATGGATGCATAAGAGCTAGCCAATATATCTCTGATGGGCTCTAAAGGAATTACACCATCTCTTAATATTTTATCCATGCAATCTTATATTGTGTTGTAGAATATGGAGGTGATTCGTCTCAAATAATTTTTACTAACTTTGCCCCATAAAGATGATGATGTAGAAGGAGCAGGAAGTTCGAAAGGGGGAGGAGTCGATATTGCTGGAAAGGAAGAAAGGTCCCATATGCTAGCTGTTAGAGGGGGTGCCTGGATAATCCTTGATGGAGGTGTTAGTGCTTGCCGTGCCCTCAAACCTGATGAAGGAGATGATGTTGAAACTGAGGTCTCTATATTGATAGATGAAGTTGAGGACATCCCTGAGCCTTGAGCTAATGGTGTCACTGTTATCATACTTCGTTGAGGGGTTAAAAAAAGTCACTGAAAGAAAAAAAGGGGTTGTTGATGAGTCATGCAATCAAGATTAAAAATTGAAGACATGACATTAACCCTCATAAGGAAGAATGAAGATTGTGGTTACAGGACAAGTACCGTACAAAGCAAATAGTCAAAATCAAGATCTTGCCATACAATCGCCACTCTAATTATACATGAAAGCAATGACACGTGTAAGGGAGCGAGTTCTGACAAGATGCCAAGTGTGGCATGATATATATTAGGGTTTAAATAGTACTTGCGCATAAGCAAATGATGGAATAAAATGTAAAGGTGATGATAAGATGAAGTCAAATGTAATAAATGAAGATATTAGGAGTGTAAGTTAATACCTGATGCATGAACGACCGTATAAAGATTTGTTGGTTCAACTCTTACGTGGATAGTGTCACCCTCTAATGCTAAGTCTGATAGAGTGATAAAATCCTCACCAGCATGTCATTGCATTCTAATTTCTCAGTGTCTTCACCTATAGTTGTTCTCTCATCCATCACAAAAACTATATCAACATCAACCTGAATATCAGGAAGAATAGAAGATGCTTGCACCACTCCTGATGGTAGAGTGACCTCTCTATGTGTTTTTGAAACATTTGTTTGAGCTGGTGACTTGGTAACAGCCATACTCAGAGGATCCATGAATCCTAATTCAGAAATAGCTGCATTGATATCCGAGATATGAATGGGTGAGTCATGAGATAATGTTGCACCATGTCCTCCCCCATAACTGAATGATTCATAACGAGAAGGCTGTAGAGAAACATATATATTTTAAGCATCTTCTTGATAGTATTGGAGCATGTTATCAACTAATGATTCGTTGTTAGCTGCCATAGCCTCACCATCATTAACAAACCATTCTTGCTATTCAACATGAAGTTCTTTTGGTTGGTCCTGAAACATGTCATCTATTAATTGCTCTTCCTTCTTTGTTCTAGCTTTGTTATCTGCATCCAATTCATCTTATTGTTCAACAATAACTCCTTCTGATTGATCTGCAACAATGTCTTCCTACTGTGCAATGGCATGCTCAGCGACATGCAGGCACATCACTATGTGCTGCCCTAAGTTGTGAAGACTCCACTAAATCAGGGAGGGGAGCAGGATGTATGGTGTTTATTACCGAAGAAATTAATGCAAAAGTAGATACTCTATCTCTAGTTAACTTATCTAATCTCTGGTCCATCATTCGGTCAAATGTTAAGGGTATGACCCTAGTTGTAGATAATATTATGAGTGATCCTCTCACAAAAAACAAGTGATGCCATATCAAAGTTCGGTGACATGTCATATGCAGTGAAATATCTAGAGAAAATGTAGAAAGGCCCTTGAATTTTGTTTGTTATGTAGATCCACCACTAATCATGTTATCAATTGTCTAAGGGCATACAGAAGTCAATAGAGAACCAGAAACAAGCACACGCTAGAAGCCAGAATAAAATAGGTTGGAGATAGAGACAGTTTAGGATGATATGTGTAGTATAGACTCAAACTTCTGATGGAGATATGATAGGTCGAATATAGTTGGCCAGTATGGACACATGTTTTACTTAATTCCTAACTAGAGTGCAATTCCTTTATTTACATGATTATTCTTGTATATCATGTTACCTACTCTTCATTATACTCATGTTCCACTATTCTTACCATTCCTTTTATCCATATTAGACATCACATATACTTGTACTTTTTTATATAGTTAGATACGTTTCCAGTCCTGTATTTCTATCATCACAAATTCTATTGGGCTATTGAGATAATTGTTGAGATTATTCTCTGGCACTAACTTTTGTAGTCACTCACTATGATCTTGTGTTCGATCGAATGTTGTTGTTGATATGGATTTTCGCAGTAATCTTATGATCACAAGATCTTATAATTTATATGATTCTAGTGCCCTAGATTTTCATTCAAGAGTCGTCTCCTCCTATTTCTTTCATCTTCTTAATCTGATCTCTTCATTCCAATCATGCCCCATCGATATTTATTTAGATCTTTGCCGGTTTTTATGTCTGCACCCGCATATTTGGACGTTAGCTGAATCACTCCATTATAGTTCCACTACTGGATTTAGTCAGAGTAGCCTTCAGTTGGCTGGTCATATGTCTAATTCTGACTCAGAAAGAAGAAGATTTGATTAAAACAAATTTGCTTTCGGATTTTTAGTTTTCCAATGGTGTTGGTTTGCGGTCAAACTCGTTGACCGGCTGACAATGGATCCAAAGTTAGCCTAGACTTCTTCAAAATCATCAAAAATCAGGCCAAGACTTGCATAGGCCCATTGAGCTCAACATCCCTGGATGACTTATGGTAGGCCATCCAGAAGCCATTAACAGTCTATCATAGGTTGTCCATGGAAACAAACCCAAATTGTGTCTATCCGAGCTCCGATTTTGGATCCACTTACTATATTGGATTCAACTTGTTGAGATATTTGATTTGGTATATTCATTTATCTCATTTGGACTCTAGATGGGAGAATTATACTCATTCAAAGTTGCTAGCCAAAAGCAATTGTCATAAACGACTCAGTTGAGATTCTAATTTATCCAACAAGATATAATCTAATATATCTTGATTATCTAAAGTCTCAACTGATCTATTAAATCTCTCATCATTGATCCAAATATTTCTCTGAAAAACCAAATCTGAACTGAAAAACCAACACTTTGATCTCAACATTTCGTCGCAATTGCAATCCAACAAACATTGAGGCATAACTGCGTCCGAACGACCCCTAGTAGGCCCATCTTCTGGATAGCATATAATAGGTTGTCTAAAGTGTCTTGGCGGCCCATCATGGGCCCTCCAAGGTCTGGATAGGCTATGATGGGCCATTTAGAGTCCTTAGACGGCATAGCATAGGCCGTCCACGGGAGTTCATCTGTTTATGTGTATTTTCTCTGATAATTGTCCATCACCAATTCTATTCTTTAGGACACTAAAAATTTTCATAAATTGTTTTTTCTACGGTCCTTCTAGAGTTGTTAGTGTCAAATATAAAGATCAACAATGATGTATGACATTTCCGGCTACTCTTTGGTGTCCTAAGAATACAATTACAATATTTTATGATCAGATTAACCTTCAATCTTCATCTCCTCTTTCTTCTATCCAAAGAAATTTCTCTAAACCTTCATTTTAAATTTGTACTGTTACTAATTGATTTACTAAAAAAATCTTAGTTTAAATTTTTTTTCCATAAAATGCACACTTCTCCAAATAACTTCAACCACTTTTAAACATCATTAAATTGATTTCAAAATAATTCCCCCTTTTTAACCCATTTCTGGATTGGGGCTCTGTTGTCCAAATTGATAATTCCTGAGTGTAAGGATTTCCATACTCAATTTTTCTTTTAATGTTTCATTTATTAGATCTAGTTATTACACACCATTTTTTTAAACACACTAATTTTTGCCGTTCTTTAAATTTCTTTTTGCAATATTTTTAGGATATGAAGTGATGCTAGCTTTCCAATAGCATCACTCAAATTTTCCTAAGTTCCGAACAATTTTGATTAGAGATCCCAATGCGCTCTACAAAATCAAGGGCACGAAATTGATGCAAGTACATGACTACAACTCACTATATATTCAAATCTAACAATTATGATCAGTCTTACTTCCATTTCAGATTATATTTTCCACTATTTTGAGTTCTATTACATTGGGTTGGTAATAATCGAGATTAATTCTCTAGTAACGGCTAACGCATCATGTATTAGGATTATTATACAAGATGTTCATTTGCAATGACCCTAATCCTTAAGCCTTTTTATCAGTTTATTCAGTGTCACTTGTATCAGCTCGGAAGCTTGGATACTATAGGGGCAGATACTAAGTAAATTGAGTTGTATCTTTCAATTTAGTCTTTAATTTTAAATTCCACAGAGTAGAGACCACTTATCTTATTATTTTAGATTTTCTTAATATATTTTTGAATTATTTAGATCAGCTAATTTTCGGGCAAATACTTGATTAAAATAATCAAATTAAATCAAGAATTTCAATTTTACTCTCCTACCAACTAAAGATTTATCTCCAGAAATCTAACAGCCATCCTCGACTAAATTAGAATAGGAATTGACTCAATGGTAAACTTGTAATTAAGATGAATTTTAATGGTTTTTAATATAGCAGCATACTCAAATTCCACTAGCTATTTGACCTCCGAATAAATTCAGAAAAATCTAAAAAAAAATATATCTTATTCCTCCCATTCTCCTCTTCAATTTCACTTTAGACCTCATCCCTGATTTTCTCTCCATTTTCCTCAAATAAGTGGCCAAATATTCAGCCTGAGAGGGCTGAAAAATCTACAAAATAGCCATATGAGTTTGTTCTGGAATTTCTCTTCTTCAAATCACCTCAAAACTTGTCCATCAACGTGGTAAAACCCTCTCCAGTTCCTGTCCTTGTCCCTTAGGGTAATTCTTAGGAAATTTCTCCACCTAGAGGAGCAATCGCATCATTATCGGTTCATTTCCGTTAAAGTTCAACTAGAGGCAATAATACATTCTCCAACCCTTTAAACTTATGATTTCTTATTGTAATTTTTCTCATATGATACCAAATGTATTATTAGTCTTATTTCGTAATTATGAATGCTCAAACTGGAGGCAATAATACACTCTAAAACCCTTTAAATTTATATGTATCTTGAGTTTTATGGTATGTATCATACCATATATGTCACATGTGCATATAAAATATCACTGTTCAGACCTATGCAAAAGACTATTTTAGAACTAGCATAACTTTTACATTTTAACTCAGATTGACCTCATTCCAATACCATTGAAAGATAATTCATTAACTAAAATTCTATCAACTACAATAGACTCTAATTTGGGCACTTACCAAGCCAAAAATAATCTAGAGCTTGCATCATTATTGTTGTTCCAGATTAGCAATCTTGCACTAGCAAGTCCATGGTAAAATGGGCATTACTTTAGCTCTAAAATTCCAATTGAGCTCATTCAAGTTTCATTGGATAGCTAATTGAAATCTTAGATTGAAGAAGATTTTAAGTTGTAAATTTAAATTTTTTTTTTGGTAAAAAATAATTTGGAAGTCTTAATTATATTAGGTCTATAGTAGCAGTAGTATATCCATAGTAAAATAACCATAACTTTTGCTCTAGAACTCCAATTAAGCTCATTTAAAATTCACTGAAAAGATAATTAAATTCTCTACAACTATACAAAATCTCTACTTAAGACCTAAAAGTCTAACATATCTAGTGAGTTGCAGCAACACAAGCACATATTTTATGTCTGTGCATATATCTCTTGTTTTATGATATGATACCCATATACACATATTCAATCACTATTATTATTACCTGTATATATTGATTTTAGATCTGTCCTAACTTATGTCTTGGCATACACTCTATGTTTTTGTATATAATAATATGATATACATTCACACATGTGTCTTTGTGCATTCTATTATATGTACATGTTATTCTTGCTTGAAAATGATACTCCATGCATGTGAACATATTTTGTAACTCTTGTACTTATTAGTATTACTCTTATACTTGCCAGTATTGACGTGCGTGTTGTTTCATCTTCACCTGATTTACATGCACACATATTTAGTTATGCATGTTACTGCCTGTATGTATTATTCTTGTTTGGAAATGATACCTAACGCACGTGAACATATCCTGAAATACTTGAACCTGTCAGTATTACTCTCGTCATGTAACTCTTATACCTTCTAGTATTATTCTTATACTTACCAGTGCTTGTGAGAGGGTTGTTTAATATCCACCAGGCTATTGAAACATGTACCTTTATTGCACATGTCACATTAATACTTAGATTTACTGCATAGTGGGTATGGAGGAAATAAATGGTGGAATAAAATACGTATTATAAGAGTCTCTTGACCTACTTGGGATGCATCCGTTGATTTGTATACTGGCACTATCGGCTTACTAATCGTGCCTAGCTGCACTACCAGTTTGTTTGGAGACTGGTGCTAGGGCTTTGATCTTGGGTATGTATGGGATATTCAGTTCACCTAGCGCCAATCTGGTACGTGATGGCCGGTTTGGACCGTGGTACTAGGCATGTACGATACACTCCTAGAACATATAAAATCCCCTCCATTTAATTTCAAACTAATAGGATAGAAATTTCATCCATTTGAGTATTTATTTTATGCTATATATACCAATTATTTCATGATTCAAGTTTTCTTATGCATGCCATGTAACACATGATTCTTGCTTTATTTGGTATATCTTGTTCCTTGATCGTATCATACTATGCGTACCATGTACTACATGATTCATTTTATATTATGCATACTATATAGCAATGATTCTGGTTAGATTTAGCATAAGTTGTTTCTTGATTATGTTATACTTTTTATACCGTGTATATTATGATTTGTGTTATGTTTAGTATATTTTGAGATTCATACTCATACCTCATTTATATTATTTCTTACTAGAATGTCCATACAAATCCTTATATGGTTTCTATATAATTGCACGAGTTTGGCTTTGTATTATTGTTTGGGTTTTGACCTTTGAGATTCACACACCAGGTTTTCCAGTAGAGACAGTGATATCATAGGAGGAAGACCTACTCATCGAGAATCCACATTAGTAGGAGTAGGCCGAGTGCCAATAGCCAACTCCTTGTAGATATTTTATACTTTTTGTATATTTATCATTTTGACTTGTACATGTATATGTGTCCTACTTCTTAGTTCTATCCGTAGTATTCGGACACTCTTGTATATATTCAGTACTTATATTGCTCTGTATTGATATTGTACTTGACTCTATATGTGTGACTTTTCGATGTATATATTGCTTATCAATTTTCATATATCTGTTATTAGATATTGCTATATTTATGTCTGTGATATTGTGGCAGGTAGATTTAGACCTATAATTTATATCCTGTATTCACGCTTTTACATCTCTTGTCAGTGATTGTTGAAAAAGAAAAATAAAGGCTTCGTGCACTTCAGGATTAAGAGTACCCACTGGTGACACCCTATCTATTATTGGGAGACACATTTGGGCTCACTCGTGTGCTTTGGAGTATCATAGTGTAGTTCAGAGCAACAACTATTTTTATCATTTCATCCGTAACCTTAGAATTCTGTCGCGTGCATGCAAGTAATATCTATTAACATTTATTTGTTTCTTTATCTTGATCTATATCATATCCTTTATTTTCTCTCCTGTTTCCATCCTTGTCTACTATTAGAGACATAAACTTAAAATTTTATTATTAGAAATTTATTGCTGATTATCAAATTTGCCTAATTCTTATATAATAATTATATATAAGAACCCCAAAATGACAAAATTTGGGATCACTAATTAGATACTCGAATAATAAACAAATTTAAATGTAAACATTGCACTACATGGAAATTGAATACTCAGTAGTGATAATACTGCTACGTTATACTTAATTAGGATTTTCTCTGCTTACCTAAGTATTCAAGAGACATGTGGATTACCCTAGGATTTAAACTCATAATTAAACCATCATAATTTTACCATCTACCTTATTGTTATCTTCAGTTTTTGATTTAAATTTTGAGAATAAAATCTTTTATTAGGTGGGTAGAATGCAATGACACTAATTCTTAGGTCATTTCATCGGTTTATTTTGTGTCATTTGTATCAGCTTGGAAGCTTAGATACTGATACAGATAGATACAGAGTAAATTGAATTGTATATTTCAATATAAAATTTAATTTCAAACTTCATAGAGTAGAGACCACTTATCTTATTATTTTGAATTTTTATATATATTTTTTGAATTATTTTAGATCGGTCTTTTTTTGGGCAAATACCCGATTAAAATAATCAAACTAAATCAAGAATTCCAATTTTACCCTCCTACAAACACCAATTTTTTCTCTAGAAGTCCAACAACTATCCTTGACTAAATTTGAATAGGAATATACTCAATGACAAACTTGTAATTAAAATGAATTTTAAGGATTTTTAACATAACAACATATTCAGTTTCCACCAGCTACTTGACCAAAAAAATTTAGAAAAATTTAAAAAAATCAAGCTTATTCCTCTTGTTATCCTCTTCATTTTATCATAAGACTCGAACACTAATTCTCTCTCCATTTAATGAAATAAATCGCCAAATATTCAGCTTGGGAGTAGGCTGAAAAATTCACAAAATAGCCATATTAGCTTGTTCTTGTCTCTCTTCTTCAAAATACATCTAAACTTGTCACGTTGTAAAACCCCTCTAGCTCCTGTCCACTTAGGTAATTATTGGAAAATTTGTCTTCTTTTTTGGAGCAATCACATTAATATCGATTCATTTCCGATTCGGTTTCAACTAGAGGTAAGAATACACTCTTAAACACTTTAAACTTGTGATTTCTTATTGTAATTTCCTCTCATATAATGCCAGATGTATTTAGCTATATTTCATAATTATGAATGCTCAAACTTTCATATGTCTTGAGTTTCTTGTTATGTATCATACCGTGCAGCCACATGTGCATATATCGTATTGCTGTGCAGACCTATGCAACAACCTATTTTAGAACTGCCATAACTTTTACATTTAACTCTGATTGATTTTATTCCAGTGCTATTAGAAAGATGATTCATTATATTATCATTCTTTCAACTACAACAAGGCAAAAACAACCTAAAACTTTCATCATTATTGTTGTCCCACATCAGCAGACCTGTAGTAGAAAGTCTACTATAAAATGGGCATAAATTTTTCTTAGAACTTCAATTAAGTACAATCAAGTTTCATTAGATAGCTAATTTAATTATCTAAGGTTGATGAAGATCTGAGACTCTATATTTAATTCTATCTTAGTCAAAAATAATATGAAATTCTTAACATACCAGGTCCATAGAAGCAATACCAAGTCCATAGTAAAATAATCAAAACTTTATTCTATAACTCTAATTAAACTCATTTAAGATTCATTAGAAAGTTGAACGCTCCATAACTGCACAAAACCTTAGCTTTTAATTCCATTCTGTGTTAGTCAAACAAGAGCTAAACATCTAATATGTCCACTGAGTTGCAGCAATACAAGCACATGGTCTATGTCTATGCATATATCTCTTTATTTATGATATGATACTCATATACACATATTAAATCACTCTTGTTATTATTTATACATGTTGATTTCAGATCTGTCCTAACTTATCTCTTGGCATGCATTCCATATTTGTGCATATAACACTTGATTTAATATATGGTATACACATATACATATATACATATATTTGTGTTGTTATTACATGTATATGCTATTCTTATTTGGAAATGATACTTCACACAAGTGAACGTGTATTGTAACTCTTATACCTACTAGTATTACTCTTGTACTTACTAGTATTGACGTACATATCATTTCATCTTTAGTTGGCTTACATGCACACATGTTTAATTATGCATGTTATTACTTATACATGTTATTTTTGTTTGGAAATGATACCTAATGCACGTATACATGTCCTGAAACTCTTGTACCACCAATATACGAGTATTACTCTTGTATTTGTTAATATTGACGTGCGTGTTGTTTTATATCCACCTAGTTATTGAAACATGTACCTTTATTATACATGTTACATTAATACTTATCATTTACTGCATTGTGGGAGAAATGAATGGTGGAAAAAGCACGTATTATGAGAGTCTCTTGTCTTACTTGTGATGTATCCACCAATGTGTGTACTGGCACTATCAATTTTCTTGTCGTGCCTAGTAGCACTATCGGCTCATTTGGAGACCGGTATTTGGGCCGTGATCCCGGTATGTATGGGATGTCCAGTTTGCCTAGCAATAATCCGTTATGTGATGGCTGTATTTGGACCGTGGCACCGGGAATGTATAGTAAGCATCTAGAACACGTGAAATTCACAATTCCGTTCCAAACTAATAGGATAAAATTTGTGTCTATTTGCATGTTTATATTATGTTAAATATACCGATTGCTTCATAATTCAAGTTTTCTTATGCATGCCATATACCACATGATTCTTGCTATATTTAGCATATCTTGTTACTTGATGGCATCATACTAAATGTACCATATACTGCAAAATCATGTTATATTATACATAGCATGTACCAATGATTCTTATTATATTTAGCATACTTTATTCCTTGATCATGTTATACTATATATATACCATATACGTCATGATTCATGTTATATTTATCATACTATAAGATTCATACGCTTACTTTTTTATATTGTTTCTTACTAGCATGACCCATATACATCCTTATTTGGTTCCTATAAAATTGCATGAACATAGTTTTGTATTTTTATTTGGGCTCTGACCTTGGGTTTCACACCCCAGGTTTACCAGTAGAGACAATGATAGCATAGGACAAGGACCCACTCATTGAGAATCTACATTTTCAGGAGTAGGCCGAGTGCCAGTATCCAGCTCTTGTAAGATTTTTATCATTTTTGTGTATTTATCATTTTGGCTTGTACATGCATATATATCATACTTCTTAGTTTTGTTCGTGGTATATGGATACTTTTGCATATTCAGTATTTATGTTGCTCTATTCTGATTCTGTACTTGACTCTATATGAGTAACCTTTCGATGTATATATTGCTTATCAATATCTATATATCTATTTTTGGATATTGCTATATTTTTATACTTGTAATGCTGCGGCAGATAGATTCAGACCTATAATTTATATCCTGCTTTCATGCTTCTATATTTTTTGTCTGTGATTGTTGAAAAAGAAAAAAGGTCTCGTGCACTCCGGTATTGAGAGTGCCCGTCGGTGGTATCCTACCCATTATTGGGATACACATGCGGGCCCACCAGTGTGCTGTGGGATGTCACATCATTATTTGTATTCCTAATCTAATGTGCTTGCTAATCGGAATGGCAAGATAAGTTGAGTCGGCTATAGTTATTTTGATTGTATCCATCTTACTAATCTATACCTTTTTACTTTCATCTTGAATGAAAATTTTGAGGATGAATTTGTTTTACTAGATAAGTTAAATGTAACACTTCTAACTAGCTAGCTCTTGAGTTAGTATAATCCATACTAGTAGGATCAACCCATAGAGCCCCAGAATATTGGTAGTGGTCTAATACATGATATAAATCCATTCTTTATATCAACTGTGTTAAATTAAGGTTGATCGAGTGTCCAAACTGGCTTCTATTTTTCATTCTATAAATCCAAATTAAGTTTCAACATTGAATTTATCATTTCTCTAATTTATCATATTATTGTTAAATTTTTCTATTTTTTAGAAAGTCAAATTTCTAATGAAAATGTCAACTAACGATAGATAATAGTTGTACCTTTGATAATTTCTATTATAACTATCTGGATCTCAAAAAATTATTTCATTAATTGTCATCATAATCTCATTTTACTTTACCTCAAATATTGTTTTTTGGAATTTTTCTGGAATCATTGGAATTTTGCAAACTTCAACTGATTATTTTATTTATTTTTCTTTCTTCATAATTTTCAACTCACCAACACATTTGTTTTATTCATCTAGATAACTATGATTGGTAAGGAAGTAGCATAGGAAATAAGATTAGCCTAGAAGTTTGAATAATTGGGATTTAATGAGTTAGTTTTTTGGTCAAACGAAAATCAAGAGGAACTATTCATCTTTTCCATTTTATCTGAACATCTACACATTGTCCTCTTGAATTTTTTTCTTTCTTTCTCTCAATCTAAATATAGAGTAGTAGTAAGAGCAAATGGGAGAAGAAACTTCAGCTAAAAAAATAATAATAAGGCAAGTAGAGATTCATTATTTTTAACACCGAGTTTCTTTTACCATGTTGTCCAACTGACTTCTCATTGCTCTAAATTAGATTAAAATGGCATACGAACTCAAATAGTTGTAGGAAAATTTCTGTAGATATATAATTCAATCATGTAAATTTTTTAAATAGAATCTATTTTATAACACTTTCAAGAGATATATGTTTTATTGGATTACTTCTCTATTTTTGTCATACTAAATCATGCAACAATAAATTTCAATCAAAATATAGTATACCAACCAAGTTAATTCTAAAAGTTTTTGTAAGTAGTAAATTAAATTAAAAAACTACAACTTTAAGTGGATCTTTGGACATATTTTCATGACTTCACCGTAGTTATGGGTTTTGGTCTATACCAAGTCACTGACATGTTGTTCCAAAGGAGATGTTCTATAGAAAAAATGGATATTGCATAAGAAGTTAATATTTAAAGAATACTAAATTAAATATTTTTTTTACTGATTTTTATATAGTATTAGATATTTGAATTGGGATTCGACGTTCCAAATTTGGTGGTTTATGGAATTAAATTGTGATCCAAAATAATGCATTATTTCAGCTTGGTTCTTAATGATTAATAATAAGTAACATGTTAATTTGAAATGTTAGAATCATGTGATGTTCACCTAGAAGTTAGACATGCATGCTATATGGTAGGGGAATTATATTAGATAATTTCTAAATTAGAATACAAATTATATTCTTGCTACATGATGTACACGAATATGGATTTAGATAGTTGAATCCTCAGTATTGGGTCCCTGTAAAAGTAATGGATTGATGGACAAGATGTACTCTAGAATCGAGAAACTTAGACTTGGTAGGAAGAATGATACATAAAACTATTACAAACTATAGAAAAATCCCATGAGCTGAAGATTAAGGCAGTTGCCAGCTGACAGTGAAAATCACCAGCTAGTGGTATATTATCACAGATGACATTTCCCAAGTATATGGTTTATAGAGGGAAGTTCTCAAGTATTTTTAGTTATTCTAAATGTTTACTATAATGTGATAAAATTGAAAATTAAGGTTTAGAGTTTGATTTCTCAAAATTGGTATGGGTATTGAATTAAGATTTATTCTTAAAACTTGTCATCTAACTCAAATTTAGGATCTGATAGTGGATATAGTGACTTGTGTTGATATTATGACTGCTGTTGGAAATTTGGTGATTGTCTGAAATTAGACAACTGCCAGTTGATGCAAAAACCACTAGCCTGTAATGATCATAATCCTTATACCCTTATATTGATTTATTCTGTATCATCTATATTAGCCCGAGAGCCCGAACATATATATGGATGGATATAGAGTAAATTGAGTTATATCTATCATCATAGTCTTTATAACTATAAGATATTAGACAACACAAGTCTTTATTTAGAGTTTGATATCTCAAAACTGGTATCGGAATTAAATTAAGGTTTATTCTTAATACTTGTCATCCAGCTCAAATTTAGGATCTGGTAGTGGATATAGTGACTTGTGTTGACATCATGACTGCCGTTGGAAATTTGATGACTGTCAGGTATTAGACAACTGCCAATTGATGCAAAAACTACCAGCCTATAGCAACGCTAATCCTTACATTCTTATATCAGTTTATTTCGTATCATCTGTATTAGTCCGAGAGCTCGAACACTGATATGAGAGGATACTGAATAAATTGAGTTAAACCTATCCATATAGCCTTCAATTTTAAATTTTGCAGACCAGAGATCTCTTATCTTATTATTTTAGATTTTTTTCATAATTTTCTTGAATTATTTCGGATCAACCAACTTTTGGGCAAATACCAAATGAAAATAATCAAATTAAATCTAAAATTCTAATTTTAACAATTTTCCCACCTCATATCTATTTTCAGCAGCCTTCCTTGACCAATTTTGAATAGAATTTGACCCAATAACAACTTTGTTGTTAAGATGAACTTGAGGGTTTTTGACAGTACAGTATATTTATTTTCCAACAGTTGTTTAATGTCCCAAATAAATTCGGAAAAATTTAAGAAATCAGGCTTATTCCTCTCATGTTTCTCTTAATTTTCTCTTCAGAGTCTAGTCCTATTTCTTTTTTTAATTCTCTTAAATAAATTGACAAATAATCAACATGAGAGTGGGCTAAAAATCCACTATATGGCTATTTGAGCCCTTTTCTTTAGTTTATCCTCTTCCAATAAGCACTACTCTTCTCCACCAATGTGAGAAAATCTTATCTATTACTATTCCTTACTATTTAATGTGATTCTTAAGAGATTTCTCAACTTTTGAAGGGTTGACGCATCAATATCGTTTCTTTTCAATTTGGGCTCAACAAGAGGTAAGAATATACTCTCAAATACCTTTAAATTTGAAATTTTTGATGCAATCTCCACACATATGATACTAAATATGTTCTTGACCCAATTTTAAGCTGATACATGCTCAAATTTGCATTTATATTGAGCTTCATTAAATTTGTCACACCGTACATGCTATTTGTATGCATACCATATTGCTGTCCTGACATATGTAGGAGTCCATTTTAGAACTGCTATAAATTTTGAATATTAATTCTGATTGATCTTATTCCAATATGATTAGAAATATAATTTACTAAGCTACAAGTTCTCTAGCTATAATCGATCCTAATTTAGCCATTTATCAATCCATAATAGGTTGGAAATTCATCATTTGCTGCTAAACTAGGTCAACAGTTCAGTAGCACCATGTTCATGATAAAATGACCGTAATACTTACTCTATAACTCCAATGAGCTCATTCAAAATTTATTAGGAAGATAATTGCATTATCTAAAATTGATTAAGATATTAGACTCTTATTTTAATTTTATCCTTGTCAAAAATAATCTGGAAATCTCAACTATACCAAGTCTATAGTTTAGCAACAATATGTCCATGAAAAACGAGTATAAATTTTGTTCTAAAAGTTCAATGAAGCTCATTTAATATTCATTGTAAAGATAATTAATTTTTTATAACTATATAAAATTTTAGCATCTAATTCTATTTTTACCCTAATCAAATAAGACCTGGAAATATGACTTGTCCATCAAGTTGCAGGAGTATAGTCATATAGGTGATATCCGTGCATATGCCACTTTACTTATGATCTATGCATGTACACATGTTAAATCACTTTTGTTATTATCTGTGCATGGTGAATTTTGATCTGTCATAATCATTTTTAGACATACATGCCGTGTTTGTTCATATAACACTTGATTTATGAGATGATATAAATACACACATGTTTATTTACATATGTTATTACTTGTATATGGTATGCTTACTTGGAATGATATCTCACGCACCTGAACATATTCTATAACTCTTGTACTTGTCAATATAGCCATGTATGTCATTTCATATTTACATGCCTATTTAATACAAGCATCCTTATAACGTATGATACCTTGTTACATTGATATTTAGTATTTACTATATTATGGATATGGAAAAATGAATGTTGGAATGAGGTACATATTGTGAGAGCTTCTTATCATATTTAGATGCATCTGTCGATCTATGTACTGACACCATCGGTTTCTTATTTGTGTGCCTAGCAGCACGTCATCCGTTCATTTGGGAACTGGTATTTGGGCCTTTTTTCTAGGCATGCATGGGATATTTAGTGTGCCTAATGGTATGTCATCCGGCTCGTATGTGACTGGTCTTGGGCCTGTGATATCGAATATGCATGGTACATTCCTCGAACACATGAAGACTCCCACTATTTAGTTCCAAACTAATAGTATAGAACGTGTATGTATTTACTTGAACATGTTACATTATGCATATATTGTACTTCATGGTTCATATGCATGATCATATTATGTTAAATATACTATAAACTTCGTGATTCATGTTATATTATGCAAACCATGTTTTTAATGATCATACGCATATATATATATATATATATATATATATATATATATATATATATATATATATATATATATATATATATATATATATATATATATATATATATATATATATATATATATATATTGTTTCCCGCACACTCTTAAATGGCTTCTATAATATTGCACGAGTTTGGGCCTTGTATTCTTATTTGGGAGCTCACACCAAATTTAGTAGCCGTATACAATATCCAAGGAGGACCTATATTTCGAGGATTAATATTTCTATAAGCAGTTCGAGCACCAGTAGCCCGCTTCTCATAGGATCTCCGTCTCTTTTGTGTATATATTATTTTGGCTTGTTTGTGCATACATTGTTTGCCATGTATTTAACTTTTATTGAAAACTCGAAAAGAGAGTTACAATATGAATGGCTGCCCATTTACAGAAAATAAAGAATATCTAATTTCCTCTTTGCTTGATGTCAGATTTTGTTGTAGTTGTGGAGAATGATTTTGCTCTCTATTGACGATCTGAACACAAGTTATGTAGTTGTCAATTGTTGAAAAGTCTTGAAGAAGAGTTCTGGTTTTCTAGCACAAGTGCTCAAGTGGAGATAATCCAACCAAGCAACTAACCAATTAACCCTTTTCTTAGCCTAGTTTTTGGCTATTTATAGAGGTCTAAAGACCTTTGATTTGGTGTAATTATCCAATTAATAGCCTCCTTGATTTGAAAATTAATTCTCCATCTTTAATCGACTAGATTTATATTAAATATCTAGGATTTGTAACTGAAATATGGATCTTAGCCTTTAGATCCGTATTTTAGCTCATAGTAGTTTGCGTAGAATACTCAGACCTGCGTTTGAGTGTCAATAAATATGATTTTCACCTCTCGAGGATTTGAAATGAAAATACGACCTTCTGGGGCCCGCATGTTGGCATACTTAGCTCCAAATGTGGGCTTAGAAGAAAGGTCAAACGCGAATCTCTCTATAATTAATGGTCAACGTTTTAACACTCAGCAACATATCTTGTTTGATTAGACCTACGTTTAGATACAAATGATAGTTTTTATCCTTCGAGATATTCAAGTAAAACGCGACCCTCAAGGGTTCGCGTTTTAATTATACATAGCTCTAGTTGTGAGCTCAAAAAATAGTTCAAAATGCACATCTCTCTTTAGTTGATAATCAACATGTTAGCTTCTCAACTGGACCCACGTTATACTGAAATGGGGTTATCTTTGGTTTTTGTAAGCCTTTGTAGGCCACAACGCGATCTTGCATTTAAGTCACGGATTAGATCCGCATTTTGGTTAAAATATAACTCTAAGGGTCCACGTGAATCTCTCTTGAACAAGGATCCGTGTTTGAGGATAAAAAGAAATAATCTTATACTTTTAAAGTTTTGAGGAAAAAAATACGACCTTGAGGGGCCGCGTTTATCATTTTTTTTACTTAGCTTAAGACGTGGATCTCTCTGTATGAGGATCCGTATTTTGGCTCCTTATCCATTTTTAAGACTTCAGTGGCTCACATTTCTTTACTCTTGGAGAGATCATTCATCTCTTAATATTTTTGAAACAAAAATGTGACCATATGAGGGTCACGTTTTAGTCTTTTTTGGCTTAAAATGCAGATCTTTCTAGTGGAGGATCCGCATGCTAGCTATTTTGGCTTGAACTATGAAGCTCTCTTTCTCGTTCTTTTCTCAAAAATTTTCTTAACAAAACCCCTCCAAAGTTTTCAAAATTTCATAACTTTGAAGGTGTTTTGAAATACTTTGGATATATGAAAATATGATTTATTCAATATCCAAAAAAGTTTTGAATGCGATTCTGTATTAAACTCGCTGATTTATTTTCAAACGTGATCCTGCATTTGAGACGAGGGTTTGTGTATAAATGTGACTGAATAGGAAAAACATGACTCTATGTTTAAATAATGCGAGTCTGCATTTTAGGTGGTGTATTTGAAGCGTCGCCACTTTTGCTGCCGTTCTGGCATAGAGATCGAAGCACGCTTGCACTTATAATGATGAAATCTTTCCGAGATTTGGGCCAAAGATCTTGGCCATCAAATCTTCTGGCCAAAAATCTCGGCCATCAAATCTTCTATATAAGACACCAAGTCTCTTTCAAAAGTCATTTTGACTTAGAAATTTCCAAGGTCTTGAGCTTTCTTCGTCTCCAAGCTTCTTCAAGCTCTTCGTCTTCAAACTTTTTCAAGCTCTCTCTTTTAACCTTCGGGCTTTTCTAACTTAAGTTCTTTTAGAACTTTAACAGAAAAAATGATGAGAAAATCTTCATCCTCTAGCCAAGCTGCCAGTGGCTCTCAAGACCCACAAGCCACCTTTGTCTCTTCTCTGGCCGTGGTTTGGGAAGAACCCATGATTTGAGGCTAATGAGTTTCGCCTCGTTTAATTTTGGTGATTCGTCGCCATGGACTAAAAAAAAACTAATTTTTTAAAACATGGGTTTATGATCCATGTTTTAGATCTAAAACACAAAGTTTTAATAAAACTTCTTTTAATTTTTAAACGCGAGTTGTGCTCCGTGTTTTGAATCAGAAAGATAAAACTTGAGAAAGTTGATCTTTTTTATTTGAAATGTGGGTCTCCAAGGATCTTTTATCCGCATTTTAGTTTTTTAAGACAACTTCAAAAGGTTGATCTTTTTTATTTAAAATGCGGGTCTTTAAGGATCTGTGATCTGCATTTTGAATTTTCAAAAGGTTTTATCTTCTTCATTTAAAACATGGGTCTCCAAGAATCTATGATCCATGTTTTGGATTATTAAGATTAAAGTTGTAAAAAATTATCTTTTTGATTTAAAATGCGGGTCTCCAAGGACCTGTGGTCCGCATTTTGGATTTGATCAGCTCATCTTGTCATAGATTTATCTAAATCTCTTTTTCTTGAACAACTCATTTTGTCAGTGAGGAATTCTCCTTGTGCCGTTAGGATCCCAGTAAGGATCGATTTGAGAAAATACTCGGTCCGAGCCCCAACACTTTGAGGAAACTTATGATGGATGCAATTTTTGAAGGTAAGGATAGAAAGAAAATGAAGAATCTCAATTTTCTTATTTTATATCTTCAGACAGCCTCCATCCCGAGGAAGATGGTTTGGTATTTAAAAAAACCTCAGGTCGGTGTGTTTCTTGGAGGTTTTGGGGCAATCTTAGTATTTTTCATGAATATTGACAAACATGTGACTTGTCTACTGCCAGATTTGTTAAAGAAAGAGTATCATATTGGAAAGACCCCTATAACTACAATTACCTTCCTGAATCTCTGCAGTTACTGCAACCTATTTCTTTCCACTTACATTTTTTGACAAGCCTTTAAATTTGATTGTAGGATACCATTCTTCATAATTTCTAGAATAATGTTTGTACCCACATGATTCTCAACTTTTTCCCATTTCTTTGAGGATCCAAGAAACTTCAAGTGCTTTACATGAGCACTGGCTACATGAGATAAAAGATTCGGGTGTGTGGCATTGTTATCTTCTCAAATTTTATCCTCAACAATTGACTTGTAGACTTCATAGATAAGGTAAGGATGATAAATGGTTGTAGGCAAGTTTATAACTCCAAAGTGCCCTTAACAATCTCCAATATGTGGATTCATATGTTGTGCATTGGGAACATGCATTTGGTACACTCAGCATTGAACTAATAATGTCACTGGCATTATTGATATTGACATGCATGACTAAGCAAGCAGAATTGGAGGCTCTTAAATCTAATTCTTCGAGTAATCTAACCCTTAGTGAAGAGGAGTTGTAGAGGCAAGCTTCTGTCCAAGCTTATGAATCCATCCAACAAGAGATGAGGGATATTGAAGAAAGAATCAAATCTCTTGTATCCCAATAATTTGTATCACTTTTTTTTGTATGGAACTTGAATATTTTGTTAAGAACTTTTTTTGTAATATTGAATTTATGATGTGGAGAATTTTGAGAATGGAAATATTTTGGTTGTCATTCAATAAGAGGTACTTGTTAACTTGATGAATGAATTTAATATTAATGATCAGAGATATGTGTTGACTTGATACATCATTGACTCATTCGTATATTGTCAAGACGTAATCATTAACTTGACAATTTTGAGACGGTATTCAAACGCCCCAAGTAGATTTTTGATGAATGAATAATTTTCTTGAACAAGATAGAAGTGATCATTAACTTTCCTAAACAAGTTGTAAATTTAGCTTTTTAGTGACTAGTAGTATAACATATTTTGAATTGCCATAGGTAATTTTTAACTTAGAAAATTTTGGAGGAATGAATTTAGTTTTGTCAGAGATAATTTTTAACTTGATAAATTTTTATGGAAATAAAATTTGAATTTGTTAGAGGTAACATTTAACTTGATAAATTTTAAGGAATTGGAATTTGGCTTGGCTTGTCAGACGTAATTTTTAACTTGACAAATTTGGTAGAAATGAATTTGATTTGTTAGAGATAATCTTTAACTTGACAAATTAAGAGAAAAAGAATTTTGATTTGTAAGAGGTAATCATTAACTTGACAAATTTTGGTAGAATTTGGATTTTGGATTTGTCAGAGCTAATTTTTAACTTGACAATTTTTGGTAGAAATGGAATTTGATTTTGTCAGAGATAATTTTAACTTGACAAATTTGGTGGAAATAATTTTTGATTTGTTAAAGGTAATTTTTAAGTTGACAAATTTTGGAAAATGGAATTTCATTTTGTCAGAGGTAATTTTTAACTTGACAAATTTTGGTGGAAAACAGAATTTGATTTTGTCAAAGGTAATTTTTAACTTGATAAATTTTGGTGGAAATAAATTTTAATTTTGTCAGAAGTAATTTTTAACATTACAAATTTTGGTTTGTCAGAGATAATTTTTAACTTGATAAATTTTGGTGGAGAATGGATTTTGATTTTGTCAGAAATAATTTTTAACTTGACAAATTTTGGTGGAAAATGGAATTTGATTTTATTAGAGGTAATTTTTAACTTGGCAAGTTTTGATAGAAAATGGAATTTGATTTTGTCAGAGGTAATTATTAACTTGACATTTTTTTTTGCCATACTCCACTAGGAAAATTGATGAAATAATGGGCCACAAAATATTGCTTGTATCATTATAGGATTGAATCTCCCGAAAGGAAATTTGTCTTATAAAGTTCCGACGGAGCTGGTTAAAAATAGACTTCTCCCTTATAGATGAACTCTATTTGATTGGTGGACAAATTGATCCTGTTTTGGGGATAATAGTATTAAGAATTAGACACATTCATTAACCACTTTAGGATCTTCATATGCTCTAGTATTTAAACAGACCAATGATCAAGTCTTAGCATTGAATTTTTCTTTTGTTAAGGGAAAAATTCAAATATGTGTGTCACATGATTTGATACTTTTATACTCCTTTTCTTAGATACTGGTCAGGGATATACCGAATAGCTTGTACCAAGAAACTGTATCATTTTTTGCTGCATTCTTTAGAAGGAGTACTACAAGAAGTTTCTCTATGTAAGCTTCTTATTACTGTTTTTTCGGGCAATGGTCGGGGATTTGCTGATTCGATCAAAGACGCAACTAAGAGTTATTGAAGAGGTATGTATGTCAAACTACTCAACATTTAACTTGATTTCTTCTTACCATTACATAAGCTATTTGTATGTAATCCATTTTGCCTTTGAACGATTCAGAATTCTTCTTGATACCCTTTGGAACCTCCTTCAACATTCGTCGGAGACCGGATAATTGGCTTGGCCTTTCGTGATGGATTTCTTGAATATTACATTAAAAGTAATATTTCTTCAAAAAAATTTCATTGATTGACATTATTATCTTGTCGCCATTTGGTTTTGCCAATCAGTATGCGCCCTTTGAATAGACCGCATTAACAACAAATGGTCCTTCCCAATTTAGCTGAAACTTTTCTTAGATTTTTAATTAGGTATGATCGGTCTTTTTATTGTTGGTTGGATGAAATGAACTTCTTAAGAAGCTTCACAATGGTTTTGTTGAAGGTTTCTACCAAACCATTAGCTATAGGATAGTATGGAGATAAAACTATACTTTCTATCCGGTACTTGTTGCAAAGTCAAGAGAATGACTGACTCACGAATTGAGATCCATTGTCTTGAACAATTCTTCTAGGTACCCTGAAGTGGTATATGACATGGTATTTAATGAACTTGATCACGTCTGATGTCTTTGCTTCAGTTAAGGGAATACTTCAGTCCACATTGAAAAATAATCTGTTATGGCCAATATGAACCGGTGACCCCTTATCGATAGGGCAAAATTGACCCGATAATATCCATTCCCCACACTTCAAATGGCCACGATGTAGCTGTTTGATGGAGATACTCTGGTGGCGAATGTATGAACTTGGCATGTATTTGACAGACCCTGTATTTTCTAGCATAAGCGATTGCATCTATCATCATCTTAGGCCAGTAATATCCCATTCTTTGGAATCTATCCCAGAGTTTCGATCTTAGTTGATGCACTCTGCAGATACCACTATGAGCTTCTTCAAGTGCTTCTTGGGCTTCTTTGTTAGAAAGGTTGCGAAGCAGGATTTCATCATATGATTTTCTATATAATGTCCAAACTTCGGCATTATAATAAAATCGAATAGCTTTTCTTTGAATTGTTGTTGCTTCTTTGGGGTCTTCTGGCAATATCCCGTAAAGAACATAGTCTACATAAGAAAATCGTCAATCTCTTGGTTCAAGATCATATTCAAGAGCATGTACTTCATATGCTTCTTATTTCTTGCCTGAATTTAACTCCACTTCAAGTTAATTTCTCGGGCAAAATAATTCTTTGCTTCCCACTATTATGCATTTGTTGGTATCTTTGGGCAACGCTAGAGTGGCAGCCAATGAAGTTAGTGAATCTGCATAGCTATTCTGATGATGCAGCACATGGCTGATGTAGAAGATACTAAAGTTGTCAGCCACTTTTGTGACTGCTTGGTAATATGACAAGAGATCTTCATTATTGACTTCATATTCTCTCTTGACTTGGTTGATGATGAGTTGAGAATCTCCATATGCCTCTAAATATTTCACCTCCAGCTGTTTGGCTATTTTTAGGCCAATTATCTTGGCGTTTTATTCAGCAACGTTGTTAGAGCATTTTTCTGCTAGTGAATATGCTCAAGGGATGATATGGTTGTAAGGAAAACCAAAGACAACCCCCACTCCTGCTACCATATTTCCTTTGGATCCCATTCTGGAGGCACTATTAAAGAAAAATTGTTAGACTTCTTATGTAGTTGCATTTGTTTCAGCTGTCCATCTTCTGGAGCTGTGCTTCCTTTAGCTATTTCGTCAGGGATGTCTTCTTACAGTTTTGAAGATGTCAGAATTGGGTGCTCAACTAAAAAATCAGCTATAACTTAACCCTTAATTGATTTTTATGGGATGAAGTGCATATCGTATTTGTAGAACATTAAAAAAAATTATTCACTCGCAGATGTGAGGCTGGTGTAACGCCCCACTTTCCGTAGTGTGGGTAGTTGGGACATTCGGTATCGAATAATAACTCGACAAGCCTCTATAAACATTATAGTCACATTATAACAGAAATATAAAAAATAAATAACAATAAATAATATTTTTTCAGTCGAAATAATAATAAGTTCTATTTGTTGCCTTACATAAATTCAATAGAGTGTAGCTACAAACTAAATAATGTGTCATATGCACTTATACATCTCTTAAGAAGAAAGTAACTAGAGAGACCATCAATTCGTATAGCTTCGCTTGCTCGTGAAAGTAGGTCAAAAGTCTTACCTTATTTGTAAAGGATCTATCTCCTCATAAAGATCTGCATCTGTTCATACATAACCAGGATGTCAGTAAAATGATCCAGTAATATAAATAACATATGTGAAATAATAATATCTTGGTAATATAAAAAGTCATCTGCATTTAATAATTGAAAATCTCATATGTATCACATTATGTGGTTCATTATTAGTATTCAGTTAAAATCTTTTAATTAAGGTATTTGGAAATTTAGAAAGATATGAACTTGGCTGGTCTAAACGCATCCCCGTGTACCCCCGAAAAAATGGTACAGTAAATTTGATCGGAGCCTATCTTGATCTTCTCAAAAAGGAAAACAGTGGCAGCAGTGATCATTCAGCTATCAAGTCATATAAATCCTTAATTTCCCCCATAACCCAGTGTATGTCAATTTCGGTATTAATTATCAATTTCAGTATCAATTAGTAATTTCAGTAAATTCAGTTCAGTATATAGATTGGTGATAATCATTAAATTTCAGTGTTTAGTAACAATAACAATGACATTGAATAACAATATAATAGTATAGTAGTTAATTATTTATCACCAATTATATATAGTAACAGTTTGTATTTATACGGTGTCTTGTCATATTTCATAACAGTGTTATCTTCCTTTTCTTTTCAGTATATAAATAAAAATAAATGAACTAAAACTTATAAAATAGCCTTTTAGATGATATGCATATATTTGAATTATATAAGCATATGAACTCCATACGAAAATAATCATATTTGATATTATAATAATATGCACGTGAATTCAGATAAAAATAATAATAAAATGTATAAAAATTTAAAGTACCAACCAGTATAGTTTAACTTCTTATTCAAGACAAAAAATAATAATAATAAAATTTGAAATTTAATAATTTGTGTTATATAGTTCCGCATAGATAGGATTAAAAGAAGATAGAACTAAAATGAATTACTGGTCCTTTTGAAATAAAATGATCAATTTCACCGGTCATTGAGAGAAACATGAAGTATAACATATTGTTATACTATCTTGTCATTGTGCATCTGACCTACCTTGCACAGGTGTTAGGAAGCACGTATAAAATTTACAACTATGATAATCTTCCGAAATATACTTCTTAGTTCTTACTTTAGTTACTTGATTAGAGTAAAGAAAGACAATTTCTCTTGATGGAAGCAGGGTTGCAAAATTCCTATTCTTTTTCTTCAACTTAAATGAAATTTGATAAGTCTAGTGTGGGACTATTTGGACCATGCTATTTCTTCTTCAATTGGTGCAAATAAAATCTGGTCAAAATAGCAAAATGCTCCTATTGAGGTTTTAAAATAGTTTCATGTCATTTCACATAACATCGTAAATAGCTCTACCTAACATTTTTCATAACAGACTACAGTAAGAGCATTTTTGTACCACAATCTTACGTCTAATTTGGTTATAAGGTTTCAGAATGAAATTTCACCTCATCTTAGCTATTTGTTATTACAGAGCTTTACAAAACTAATCTCACTAAGTAAACCTTTATACCCAACAAGGCCTAATTGATTGCCACCTGTTGTATTTGACTGCTAACATGGCAATTAGACTATAGGTATATTAGAGTATTATGACTCTTGAGATGAGAATTAGCAGAGTTTATCATGGAGTGACTGCAGCTAGTGCAACCTCATCACTATACCAGAGGTCCAGGACAAGAGAGATTGAGAGTCAACTACGTTGAAAGACCATTGGCACCTCTCTAGATTTAAAATATTCTATGGGCAATTGGCTACAGAGGAACAACAACAACAGAAAGGATTTTCTTTTGAATCCTTTTTATTTGCAGGGTATCTGTATCAAAGGTAGTGAAACTTCATAGCATTTTCCAGAAGACAATCCTTTCTGGAAGAATTTTTACTGACAAGTAGTTACAACAGTTTTGCTACCTCACCAAACCAATTAAGTCATAGGATTAGCAAAATAAGGCATAGCTGAAACCTGATATCATTAGTCATGGGGTTAGCAAAACAAGGCATAGCTAAAACCTAACATCATTAGTCACAGAGTTAGCAAAACAAGGCATATCTGAAACCTGATATCATTTTATTCTGGAGAGGTCAAGGGAGAAGATATTTCACTAGATTTTTTCAACAATCATTAACAATATTTATTTAAAATGGTGGAGGCTTAGGTATATCATTTATATGATATTTTGGCCAATAAGAACTGTTTAGTAGGTTCCCAAGAATATTTTTGATGGATGTGCAACTGCAACGGCTACTCGCAAAGAAGCAAGCCTCCTAAGTTGCCTTCACGCTGAATGTTGTAGCCCCTCCAAGAAAATACTCCAGCTACAATGTTAAGAACTCCAAGAGAATCATTTACAAGGATGGATAATGTGTGTGAACAAAGACCGGTTGACTAGAACAACAAAACTCAGAAGTTAGATGACCATGAACCAGAACTGAACTCACAAGTACCAACTCCTGACATCCTGCACTTATACATGGCAGTAGCTACAACAAACTAATCTACTACGAGGGAATATTCTCAAGAGAAATAACCAATAATTCATTCTAGAGAATTGATAACCGATGAAGTTCCTTGAAACTTGGAATAAATTATAAGCAAATGGATTACATACTCAATCCTTCAATGGAAATGGCAGATGATATGTAAGCAATGTAAATTTATAAGTACTTTTAGGAATAAAAGGTTTACAACCATGTCAATTTAGAAATATAAAAACAAATATAAATGATAGTATGTTATAGTGAGTTAAAAAAAACTTACCTTTGCCCTAATTGGAGGCTTGAAAAATCTCCCAGTTTCTCTTTGGCCGAAATTTTTCTCTCGTTTTTTTTTCTATTCTTTTTTTCCCTCACGTTCGTTCTCTCAGTTTCTTTTTCTCTCCTTGCGTGTGAGAAGTGGGGAGAGATTAGGTTTCTTATTTAGTTAAAGAATATTACATATTTAAAAATCGGATCCTATTAAGAAATCATCTAAAAGATAGGTTTCTATTTAGATTCATCATCTATTTAAATTCTTATTCTATCAGATATGAATCACATTAGAATCTTTTTTTTGTTAAATAAATCAGATTAATCCTCATCAGATTATTAGATAAGAATTAATCTAAAATCTATTTATTTATCTATTTAGTAGTTGAGATCCTATTTTACTCCTTTTCTATTTCTATTTCTCTTTTGATTTTTTTAATATTATTTCTTTTAAAATTAGTTAAGATAAAATATCATGTGAAAAAGGTTAGTGTTACAGCTGGCAACCAGCCTCACATCGCAAGGCTGGAAACTAGCCTCGTGGGTGCGAGGCTGGCAGCCTAACTTCACACCATGAGGTCGGTCGCCTGCCTCGCATGGCAAGGCTGGTCACCCATCTCGCGTGGCGAGCCCATCCTTCACCTAGTGCGGCGAGCTCAGCTTCCACCTCGCGCAATGAGCCTAGCCTCCTTGCACAAGTCTAACCTCTGCCTTGCACGGTGAGCCCAGCCTCGCCTCACGCGGCGAGCCCAGCCTCTGACTCGCGCGGCGAGTCTAGCCTCCTTGTGCCAATCTAGCCTCTGCCTCGCGTAGCGAGCCCAGCCTCTACCTCGCGAGGAGAGCCCAGCGTCCGCCTCGCATGGCGAGCCCTAGGGGTGAGCATCGGTCAGTTCGATTCGGTTTTGGGAGAAAAAATTCCTATTGAAAACTAAACCAAACTATTAGAACCAAAACTGAAACCGACAGAACTTCTAAAAAAACCAAAACCAAATTTTCAGTTCCGTTCGGTTCGGTCGATTTTCGATTATTTGGGTTTAAAACTAAATATGTGATAAACACTTATATTTTATAGGAAAGATAATAATTTTTGTTTCTATTTTTTTTTCTTTTTCTACCTATTAAAATAACAATAACATGTTTTTATCAAAGATTTAAAAGAAAAACATATTGAAAATAAATCAAAAAAATAAAGTACAATTGTAAAATTTTGATTTTTTTGGTCGGTTTCGGTTGGAGCTAAAGCCAGTGAAACCTGACCCAAAATTCAAAATTAATTTTGGTTTTTAAACTGAACCGAACCGAAAACCAAATAAATCGAACCGTTCGGTTCAGTTTTGTAGTTCTGTTCGGTTTTCTCGATTTTCTACTCAACCCTAGCAAGCCCAGCCTCCGCCTCGAGTGGCAAGCCCAACCTCCTTGCGCGAGCCTAACCTCCATCTCGCGTGGTGAGCCCATCCTTTGCCTCGTGCGGTGAGCCTAACCATCGTCTCAACAAAAGTAGGCCATGCCTCGGACTATTTTTTTTGTTCTAAATATTCTAATCTGAGTCTGATTAATTTTTGGTGCTAAATCAGGACTAGATATAATAAATCTGGGAACAAATCTAATCAAAAGGAAATCTAAATATCTCATCATGATTACAATAAGTTTTTAATTTTATCTAAAAGGAAACTATTTCAACAACCTAGAGCCTATAAATACTCCGCCACAGGGACTCAAAACGGACTTTTGGAAACCTTTGCCTAGATTTCTCTCTCGCGCAAGAGTCTAAGTTTCTTCCAAGATCAGAAGGGAAGAACAAGCTCAAGAAATCTCCATCGCATCCAACTTTTGACGTCGGATCGTTAACGAGGAACGGATCAATCCTTATAACTATCTCGATCCCACGATCTTCTGATAAAAGAGAGCGACGTGTTTTATAAGTCCTCTCGCCTGTTTTTCTTTTTTTGAATCTTTTCATTGTAATCGAAAAAAGAGAATTTTTTTGTTATCTTTAATTTTTGATTTTTCAATGGCAATGGAAGGATCTCCGGTTTTTTCCAAAAACAGACTAGAGACCATAGTGGGAGAAATCTCCTATACTTAAGAGGAGATGGTGGTCCAATTTGATATCAACAAAATTGGAGAAACGGTGGAGATATTAGTGATCGAGGTGGCCAGAGGAGAACCTATTGCGGTGCAAAGATGGACCCGAATCCACAACCGGATCGGAGGGGACGCCATAGGGCACTCAGAGCCCATTTTGCATGTCAGGCTCAAAATCAACCTAGCACAAGTCAAGGTGGATGCCGGGCTAAACCCTAGTGTCCGAGGCTAGATCAGTACGCCATGCTCGTCTAGCACGCGAGAATCATCCAGTGCGCAAGGCTACAGTTAAGGCTCAGCCTTGCATAAGAACAAAAGAATGCAAGGCTACCCAGTAGTTTCATTCAAAGCATACCAGAAATAATGCTGGACATAGAACCTATTTGGGGTTGACAAATATAATTTCTATGATTTTGCAGAGCTACCTATCTGGACAAATAGACCTCGTGCAAAAAGTGGGCCCCGTCTACTAAAGATGATTATATTAGCACTACATGAAGAAACTCTAGATTTACAGAGATATCTCACAAATAAAAGAAGAGTGATACGACCCCAACAATCCTGCTATTGTGAAGAGTTGATCGCGACAGTTTCGACTCACTATCGTTGTTAAACTCCAAGACCATCTGTATTTAACCGGCTGTTAGCACCAAGATCTAATATTCCAAAAAGAAAATGGCTGCAAAAATAAAACTCTGACTCAGATCAAGCCTTACCCGCTTTCACGTCGAATATAGTGAATAAAGGCAAGAAACAAATTGTCGAAGGGTATGCCTCCAATACAGAAGCAGAGGAAACCTATTATCACACACGCCTCAAGTCAGGCGTGACGGCTCCTTACAAAAGATTGGTAGGGGGTTGTGATGAGGAATACAAACAGTTTAGCAAGCATTCGGGTATAGCAACACCACGATTGCATGCTTCCTCTAGGTCCAAGAGAAGGATAGTTCATATGGTTGAATGGTCAGCCGAGATGAGTCAAAAAATTGAGGTGCAAGAATACCTCATCCAAGAGCAGCAAAGGAGCATCAAGGAGCTTAAAACGATGCTCACAAAGGTCATAAAGAACACTCAAAATAATATGGAAAACAGAGCAGGGGGTTCTTCCTCGTCTAATAAAGCGAACAAGGACAAGATACCAGGGGAAAAGATGGGGAGGACGGATATGTTATCGATCCCCATGCAGAAAAATGGAGAAGTTTCAAAGTCAAATAGAAGAATTAATCATCGGAAAGGATTGCAGGAGACGGGTATTATGAGACCCTACCTGATAAAGTGGGACTCTGCACCATTTCTGGAAAAATATAAACCTTTGAAGTTAGAATCATATGATTGGAAAGGATCTCCAAACCAACATATGTACTATTTTCTTTCTCAGACTTGTCATCTAATAGGCATAGACCCAGTGATGAAAAAGATCTTTGTAAGTACCATACGAGGGCCTGCATTCACTTGGTTTATACAGCTACCCCATGGAGCTATCAATACTTGGTCTGACGTGGAAAGGGAGTTCCGAGCCCACTTATTTGAAGACGATACCGATGTATCCATCCACTACTTCTAGCAAATAAGCAAAAAAAAGACGAGACGGTTAAAAGCTTCATTGAGTATTTATGCAAAATATTAGTACGATGCCCGCATGGCATGTCGCAGGAAATATTGGTGGAGACTTGCAAATACAATTTTCAGAACAGGATATTGGTCAAAATGGGAGCAGTAGAGTCCAAAATCTAGAAAGAGTTAGTCAAATAAGGACAGTAAGCGAAGGATATAATTCGATGTATCAATTAATATCATGCCCAGAGGAGGATGGCCATAAATCAGCCGCAACCACAATCATCCCATTTTGAGAGAAAGGAGGCAATGACCATCAGACCTGCTAGAAACAAAAATACAAAATAATCGAGATTCTTCTACATCGCAACGGATATACAATTTTAAAGATGAATAAGCAGTCACATTCTTTCACCTACTGAATAAAAAGAAGATGCTCAAATTATCCGAAAATCGAAAGTTAGAGGAAGCTAGAAAGACAGATAATCCCAACTTTGCATCTACCATCAAAAAATTGGGCATTTAATCAAGAATTGATATGATCTAAAAGATAAAATTCAGACATTCATCGATGCAAATGTGATCCAGTTGAGACCTGAACAAAAAAAGGCGTCTGCAAATGTAATGATAGCAAAATGACTGCCATAAATAAAAAAATAAAAAACACAAAAAAAAGAACAAAAAAAAGAAATAAAGAAATAAAGAAAAAGAAAAAAGAAAAAAAGAAAAAACGTACGAATTTTTGTTGCCCAATGTCGTCAAGACAACGGGAAGAGAGTAAAACTATTGACAACCCTATCATACTGGGATAAGAATATGAAATTAAACAGCCCAAAGAAAAAATGTGAGGCTATGTCCGCGTACAATATAAGGCTAAGCCAGCACAAAATCATATAAGACAGGAATCCAATTCGAGACTAAGCCAACATAAAGTCATCCAGATGCGAAGCTAACTCAAAACTAAACCAGCGTGTATGGTTATACTAGTGCACGAGACTAAGCTAGTGCAAAGAACTTTTCCATAGTACAAAAGTGAATAGAAATGTGAGGTTAAGATTTAGCCCTGCATAGTCTATTACAAAAAAAAAAGTAATCTATTACCGCATGACGAACTTCATTGATAACCAAACAAGTCCCATGTAGGGGGTGGTACCCACATCCAGCTAAACAAGGATATGTATGAAGGAAACATAAAGAATGTGAGACTAATACTTGTGAACAATGCAAGACTATGCAAAGCAAAACCAACAAAAGTGCAAAAGCTCCAGAATGCGAGGCTAATTTGCAATCCCGCATAAAAAAGTTGAAACGCGAGGATAACACATAAGCGAGACTATCTGGCAAACTGCATGATTATCTTACTGGAAGAGATACAAAATACAAGTCAAAGTTGCAGCCGGGCAATCCTCAATAAGCAAAGATAAGCCAGTGTGCGACAAGCACAGCATGCGAGGCAAATCTAGAGCACAATGCTAATCTGGAGCATGAAGATAAATAAAAATGCAAGGCTAAGTTTCGGCCTTGCAGAGAATGATCAAAACACAAAGCTAAGTTTCAGCATGCACTGAAGTCCAAAATGTGAAGCTAGCTCTCAACTCCGTGCAAACTTCAATGAAGAAGAAGGTGATCATTTGAATGCTTATTGTAACCAGTCAAATTTGGCCCACGCAAGGAGTGGGACCCATGTCCATTAAATATTGCATACAAAGTTAAAATCCGCATACAATGTGACGCTAAGCCCGCGTAAAGTCATCTAAACGCGAGGCTATGTTCGCGTGGAGTGCAAAGTTATGCCCGCAACAACAATGCAAAGCTAACTCAATGTGCGAGGCTAAGTCAGCACATGAATCTAACTCAGTGTGCGAGACTAAGTTAGCACACAAGTCCAACCCCACGTATAACATGAAGTTATACTAGCCCAGTCGCGAGGTTATGTTAGCCTAAAATGCAAGACTAAGCCCACAGCTATAAGGCCAAGTTTACACTCCGAATGCAAAGAAAACATCACATTACACCATCAAAGGTGTAAAATTTGCAATTTCCTAGTACTTTTTAATAGGGCCAATTCTGCAAGAAAATCAGAATTTGTATCAATTTCATAAGACCAGACACCAGAGAACCTATAGAGGGTGAAACATACAACACCTACTTCTCACAGGGGTGGGGATGCAACTTCTTCTCACAGGGGATGAAACAGGATTTGCTGAAGAAAGAAGAGCTACCTTGGGAGTGAGGGTAGTACTAATATTTCTCACAAACATGTGATCCCTATGGGGGTACTCATTTACTGAACCATGCATAAACAACGAGGCAAAATACAATGCATTCATGATCAACCTCCAAATAGCTTAGCAATTAGGGTGAAACGTCGTAAGTTGATTGGCGATTCGAAGCTTGTCATTGACCAGATGACTGGAGAGTACGAGGTCAACATGAAGCCTTGTGCTCTATCATCAAGAGGTAATCAAAATGGTGAACAAATTAGAAAAATTTCACATCGACCATATGTCGCGACACAAGAATATGTATGAAGATGCCATCGTACCACTTGTCGTAACTTTGGCATTGCCACATGAGTGAAGTAAGCGCGTCACTATCGGCAGCCACAATCTTCGTTGCCTTAAAACAATATTGGAGACAGACAAAGTGCACCAAGTTGGATCCAGTCTTGAGCCCCTGGACTGGTACTCTTCATTCATAAATTATGCATCATATGACATACTTCCGAAAGATCCGACGGAAGTGGCCTTTGTAAAGAAGAAGGCAACTAAACTCTACTGTGATGTAGTGCTACAAACTCTATATCACAGGATGGTACCTTCGCTGCCTCTCAAAACGGAAAGGTCAAGGACTTGCAGGCCCACCAGGCAGGGCCAAAACTCCAGATTCGCATAAAAAGAATCAGCTACTTTTGCATAGATGTTGTGGCATACGCAAAGCATTGCCACACTCACCAATCCCAATAGCAAATCCAATTATATTAAGCGCGCATCTCAAAAATATTCAACAAGAAAGTCAAAGGAAAGGCTTTCCAAGTAAGGAACCATGACCCATAAGACAAAAAAGTAAATTCGAAGCTCAAATGGGAAGGACTTTTTGTAATAGAAAATGTCTATTCAAATGGAGCCTAATATCTGATCAATTAAGACGGCGAAAAGATGATAATGCCTATTAATGGTAAGTTCTTAAAAAAGTACTATATATAATCACCTTAAAAAAAAAGCAGAAGGGAAGGCTAATAAGTTATTTGCCCAATGCTATCAAGGTAAAGGGAAGAGAGAACGCTTCGCATCTAAGTCCAAACAAAACTCTCGACAATCCATCATACTGAGGGGAATAGTATGGCTAGACCAACGCAAATGGCGGTTGGTAAAGGCACCTCAAATACATTGATAGTTGGGGATTTGCTAAAAATCTCATGACAAATCTGTCACAATACTATCCTACAAGGATACATCATTGCCCAATGCTTCAATAGAAATGGGAAGAGAGAACGTTTGTTATCGAAGCCCAGACAAAATCCTCACCAACTCATCATGCTGAGGGAAATAGCATTGCTAGTCCAATACAAACGGCGATTGGTAAAGGCATGTCAAATCTGTTGATAGCTGGGATTTGCTAAAATTCCTATGAATCTGTCATGTAAAACTCTTACTTCTGACAACAAGATTCGAACAATCTCATCTCAAAATATAATCAAAACTGTCATGCTAAGCTCTTACATCTGACAGCAAGATTCAAACCATCTCACCCCAATACAACAAAGCTGTCATGTTAAACTCTTACCTCTGACAACGAGACTCAAAAATCTTATCTCAAAATAAACAAAGCTGTCATGTTAACCTCTTACCTCTAACCGCGATATTCGAACCATCTCATCTCAAAACTACCATATCTGTCAAGTTAAACTCTTACCTCTGACAATAAGATTCAAACCATCTCACTCAAATACAAACAAATATGTCAAGATAAGCTCTTACATCTAACAATAAAATTTGAATCATCATACACATTAAAATAGATAAAGTTCCTTATGATCCTAACCTGATCATCTCGGCATGTGCAATTAGGCACCTCTGCCGAACCTGATGATCCTGACCCGATCATCTTGGTATGTGCAATTAAGCACCTCCGCCAAACTCCAAGCATGAGAAATTAAGCGCCTCTACCAAAAACCCATGGATACATTTAACAGTACACCTCTGCCCATGGTTTTTTTATCCTAATCCGGTCATCTCGGTATTTTAATAGTACACCTCTGCTGAACCTATGGGTACGTTTAACAGTACACCTTGCCCATGGTTCTTCGATCTCAATTTATCCGGCTTTATCTATCAACCAGGCAAGTCACCCCTTAATATGAAAATAATTACCAGCTTTGTTTGTCATCCAGGCGAGTCATCGGCTCTTTTTGGTAACCCAAACGAGTCACATCATGATCGAAACGCTCAGCTTACTAAGGCACCTCCACACACTTAGCAAGTTCCATCTTCCATGAAATCATCCACCAACTCCATTAAATCCAACCATAAATTTCAAAATGATCATCCCCATAGGCACATCAGTTATACCTCTAACTATGATCTTGTAATTTTAACTCGATCACCAAGGCTTTGTTTGTTATTCAGATGAGTCAATCTCATAATGATCAATGAAACATATCTTGCTATGACATCAGCATATCCTTACCAAGTTTCATCTGCCCAATTTCACTCACTCATCACCACAAACATGTTATACAAAAGACCAAAATGAAATAATAATTTAAATAAAACTAAAATATTTTAATCATTGTTTACATAACAAAATGAAAAACTCTCCTTAAAGAGGCCCCTAGCTCAAATAGATGGACTGTATTAAGGGGCAAATCTCGAGGCAAAGTTGGCCGCCCAAATATGCGAAGCTATTGCATGATGAACACAAACACGAGGCTAGCAAAGCCTCGCGTCCAAGAAGCTTAAATATGTCAGAAATTGAAGAAAAATCCAAACTATTTCAAAATTTTGCTAAACAAATGAAGGAGCAAAATTTCAAAAACTTTGGAGAGGGTCTTACAGAATATTAAAAAAATTATTTACTCACAAATGCGAGGCTAACAACCAGCCTTACATTGCGAGGCTAGAAACCAGCCTCATAGGTGCGAGGCTGGCAGCCCAGTCTTGCGCTGCAAGGCCAGTGGCCCGTCTCACACGGCGAGGCCAGTCGTCCGTCTCGCGCGGCGAGACCAGCCTCCGCCTCGCGCGGTGAACTTAGCCTCCACCTTTCACGACGAGCCTAGACTCCTTGCATGAGCCTAGCCACTGCCTCGCACTGTGAGCCCAGCCTCCTTGCGCGAGCCTCGCCTCCGCCTAGCACGAAGAGCCCAACCTCCACCTCACGTGGCGAGCCCAGAGTCTTCCTCACGCGATGAGCCCAACATCCATGCGAGAGCCTAGGCTCTTCCTCGCATAGTGAGCCCATCCTCCACCTCGTGCTGCGAGCTCAGCCTCATTACACGAGTCCGGCCTCCGCCTCATGCATTGAGCCCAGCCTCTGCCTCACGCGACGAGCCTAGCCTTCATCTCAATAAAAAGTGAGCCCTGCTCCGAACTGATTTTCTTGTTCTATAAATTCTAATATGAGTCTAATTGATTTTTGGTGCAGGATCAGGACCAGAAAGAATGAATCTTGGAGCAAATCTAATCAAAAGAAAAGCCAAATATCTCATCAAGATTACAATAAGATTTTATTTATACCTACAAGGAAACCTCTCAATAACCTGAAGCTTATAAATACCACTCCAAAGGGACTCAAAAAGGACTTTTGGAAACCTTTGGCCAGATCTCTCCTCCACGCAAGAGTCCAAACTTCTTCCAAGATCAGAAGAGAAGAATGTGCTCAAGAAATCTCCTCCACCTCCAACCTTCAACGTTGGATCGTCAATGAGGAACGAATCAATTCTCATAGCTGCCTCAATCCCACGATCTTCTGATAAAAGAGAGCGACATGTTCTATAAGTCCTCTCATATATTTTTCTTTTCTTTTACCCTTCATTGTAATCGAAAAAAGAGAAATTTTTATAATCTTCAATTTTTTGATTTTTCAATGGGAAAGGAAGTATCCCTGATTTTCCCCGGAACTAATATTGCAATAGCAGAATAGCCTAATTAGATAGTCTTGAATTTAATGATCCTAATTTGGTCATTAATATTCTTAACGGATTAACTCTCAATATAACATGGATTGTTTACCCTACTAGGAAGAGTCGCACTTTCTATACTACAAATACCAAAACTAGGCATTCTTTTTCCACTGGATTATATCGTTGTTTAGCTTTGACCATCATCTACTTAAATAGTAGATGGCTTGTTCATATCCCAGTTTATTCTTTTGGGCTAACAAGGCTCCCAAAGAATGATCCATGGCTCTCATGTATAACAAGAAGGGTATTCCAAATATTGGAGCTACACAGATGGGTGGCTTCATAAAATATTCTTTGTTCTCTTCGAAAGCTTTCTGACAAGCATCATCCCAGATAAATGATACTTCTTTCTTCATTAATCATGTGAATGGTTGACATCTCCTCGATAAATTTGATATAAACCTGCATATGTATGCTAGCCATCCCTGTAGTCCTCTCAATTCTTTGAGATTTCTAGGTGGCGATATGTCTTGAATTGCTTTAATCTTGTCTGAATTAAGATGAATTCCCTAGGAAGTGACTACAAATCCAAAGAATTTTCTACTGAAAACTCCTAAAAAAGACTTAGTTGGATTCATCTTAAGTTGGTGTTTCTACATAAGATTGAACACAACTCTCAAATCATGAAAATGATTGCCTTTAATTTTGCTTTTTGTAGTCAAATCATCCAAAAAACATTTCACCATTTTTTGAAGATGCTCTTGGAATATGGTATTCATGGTGCCAACATTCTTTAGGCCAAAATACATAACTGTATAGTACTACACCCCAGTGGTTTTCGAAAAGACATATGCTTCTCATCAACATGATACATTTTAATTTAATTGTACCTTGAAAATACATCCATGAACAACATTCATTCATAGCTTGTCGATCATGACGTCTGTGATTGATAATGGAAATTCATCTTTCGAACATGTCTCATTCAGATCTCTGTAGTCGGTACAAACTATAATTTTTCCATTTTATTTAGTCAGGGGGCTATATTTGCAACCCAATCAGAATGTTGTTCTTCATGAATAAAGCCTGATTCAATTAGCTTCTTGATTTTGGCTTCAATGGCTTATATTATTTGGGACAGAAACTCCGTTGTTGTGGTTTAATGGGTTTGGCTTATAGCCAAATGTTCAACTTATGCATTGCCACTTTTGAGTCTAATCCTGGCATGTCTTCATAATTCCAGGTAAAAATATCAATGTATTCTTGAATAAGAGAAATTAATTCTTATTTTTCTTTGGAAGATAAATTTTCATTTATAAATATGGGTTTAGAATTAGTTTCGTCACCCATATTTATTTGGATCACTTTATCTTCCGTTAGAGATTCACATTGTTCAAACTAAACTTTCTATTTCACATTCAAGTGTTTTGCCCAAGAATCATCCTTGATTGGTGGCAATTATTCATCTTCTTCTTTTTGGTCTACAGAGACCATGTTATGGAGACTTCTTGAAAAATGGCCCCAACACTTACATCTAAATCCCAACACAATGATTTAGATGAATGACTGTCAAAGTTCTTCAGAGTTTGTTTCTGAAAAGATTTCAGGAGTGGTAACAAATCCCTCCTGCCAGTTTTAGTATAATAATCTTTTGGAACAAAGCATTGAAGCGTAGTTCTTCTTCCTTTTCCATAGTTTAACCCCTGTCTTCGACTAGGTTATATCACATCTTTTTCATTATTTTATAGGTATTTTTATTGTAATGGAAGTACTCAAAAGTTTTCTGTTCTTCCTCAAAGTCCAAGCATTTTTTTTATTATTATTGTTTACTTTTTCGAATAATATAGGTCTTTGACCTTTATATTTGGGAGGGACTTCAAAACATTGCTTCACTTGCATCTCCATCATCATCACTTTATATATTAAAGGATGAACGAATGGGTATTTAGAGTAATACTAAGGAGTATATTTTATCTAATTGATCGCTAACCGCATCAGTTCTAATACTTGAGGGTTCAGAATCAACATCAAACAAATAAACAAACTCTACATTCTCATTAATTATCCACTCGCCATCAAGATTTGTGGGGTCGTTTACATCGAGGCCTTCGAGGCATATTACAATGGGTTCCACACCCCAATTTTTATCATCGGATCTTGAATCTTCAAATCCTGATTTAGTATCGACCTCATTGTTGCTATCTGATTCTTCTGGGGCAGGTTATTCAGTTGTTTCAAATGTGTCTTGATATAGAAGCATATTTGTAAAATAATTTTCAACTCCTTTGAAGGGTTGCTTTTCTGCTACTAGAGTTTTCACATTCCATTCTGTCCACATATTTCATATACTGGTGAAGTATAGAAGAGACAATAACGTTGAGATGGATCCATGGCCTTCCGAGCAAGAGGTTGTAAGATGTGTCAGTATCTATCACATAGCATATGACTTTCATTTTAAGATCACCGATCTGGCATTTCAATTTTACCTTGTCCAAGGATTTACAACCATTAGCATTGAACTCAAAACTGATTGTGTTTATTGATGTCAGTCTATTCATGGGGACCCCAAGATACTGCAGTACCCTCCCTGGCATTATGCTCAAAGTGGATCCAGGATCGACTTGAATTCAGTCAATCGCCATTGATCCTAAATAGCCTTTATAGTACAAAGGCTGGTGAAGCTTGTTATTATGCACTTGCATATCCTCTAGGGAAAAGTTATGCAAGGTATCGTCTTAGAAACTTGATGGCATGCTGCACAAACTTATTCTTCATCTGTTGTTTTTGGAATCTAGGTTAGAAACACTTTATAATTTTGCAGAGTTTTCCTTAATGCTTCCCTAGTTTGCTTGGACAGCCTTAGCAGCTCATACAAAGTGATTCTTGCAATAATGTTAGCCAATTGTACCAACACATCAAACCGAGAAGGTTTCTTGGAGCTTTCCATTGCTTCTTTTTATTTACTTTTAAGAGATTTATCAAATTTAAGCTTCTTCTGTCTGTTCCTCTCTGAAAGCTAAAATTCAACCACCTGATCGTAATTTTTCAGGTAATCTCTTTCTGAACGCATTCCGGAAGGTTGTTGTTGGTCTTCATTGAATGCCAATAATTCTTTGAGTTCCTCTTCTGAGTCTAAAAGAGGATGAACTGTTGTGTCATCACTAGGACTGTAGTGACAGCATTGGAGGTGTGTGCCTTTTTCTTAGACTACTTTTTGGGTGAACTTAAGGTTCACTGTTCATTCTTGAGAAGATCTGGATGTACCCAGATTATCTCCCATTTGGATGTTTCAAAGGGAGATAATCCTTCCTTATGTTATTAATGAGGATCGTAGTTTACAATCCTTATTGTACCTTTGAAAATTGGTTGGACTCCATCTTGAATAATTGATTCTATCTAATATTGAGCTTTTCCAAATTTGAAAGACACCATATTTGTTGTTACGTTCTTCTGCTCTGGTTGCAACTTGATGATATTGTCGTCTAGTAGGACTTGAATTTTGTCCTATAGGATGTAGCAGTTCTTTGTAGAATGGTTAATGGTCCTATGATACACACAGTAATTGGAAATATCAACCCTTCCTACTTCTTCGGGGAACTTCGCCTCTCACAACTTTAGCATATTTCTTTTCATGAGTAAATTGAAAATAGTGATAGTATGCTCATCCTTGAAGGAGTATTGTTTTCATGCTGCCCTCGATGGAGGAGGGGTCTTTGTAGGAGGAGGTTTAGCTAGTCCAGAAGCATCTATCGCCATCATTTCTTTCCCTTTAGGTCGAGACGATTGAGGTGTTCCGGAATTATTTCTTGTTGGTCTTCCTGCTTCTTCAGCCTCAAGCCTTTATATAATTTCTTCGATTTCTTCAGTTGGTATTGATAGTTCTATCTAAGTCGAAAGCTTTACAGCTCCCATCCTGACAAAAACTTTAGTAGAGAGATTATGCCTGCAGGTTTCTGCTGAAGTCTTTTCTGACATTTCGTGCGGGCATCTCAAAGAATCATTTCTGAATCTTTTTGTGAAGTCTCGAGCCGACTCCCCCTTCGTTTACTTCGTAGCAAGGAGTGCTGACATTGAGATCTCCATATCATCTTCATAGAACCTGGTCAACAAGGCCTTTTCCATATCGCTCTACAAGTTGATGGTTCTTGGCTCTAATCTTCGGAACCACTCAAATGCTAGACCCATGAGGGTACTAACAAAGATTCGTGTGATGATCAGGTCATTTCTGGTCAAATGCCCTATTTGTGACTTGAAATAGTAAATGTATTAATTCAGTGACCCTTTACCATCAAGGACTTGAGCTTCAGAGACTTGTAATTTTCTGAAAATGGTATGTTCTCCCATTCTATTAGATATGACCTTATGACCCCCAGCTCTTGCAAGTTGCTCTTATGAACTAGAGATTGAGCTAATTATGGAAGCTCTCCATCAAGGTAACATGTGGATTTCACTCTTGTTCTGAATTCTCGGATTGATGGCGTGAGTGTTTAGAACGATTATCTTCTTCTTCATTTTGTTCCTCACCAGTGCTCTCAGGAAGAGTACAAGGTTCATTCCCTTTTCTTTTCCTTGTATCCTTCCTCGGGATATGGAAACTTCTGGAAAAAGATTCTCTCTTATTCTTTATTTGCTCTTTGATTAGAAATTAGAACATTTACCTGATCTCGCTTATGGACTCTTGCTGTTTCTGAATGATCATCTTCTACTCATCCATTCTCTTCACAAATTCTTCAGGATTTTTCTGCGCTATATAAGCAGAGACAGAATCATAAAGGAATGAGTCAGAAGTTTAGAATTCTGCAACAGTAGAGTTTCTTGTTTCTTCTTCATTAGAGAAGATTCTGGCCATCTTCCCAAAATCCGAAGGTATTATCACCCTTCTGAAGTCAGGTGTTTTGAAAGATGCTCCGAATATCACTGAACACGTTCTTTAGACCAAAAAAGTGTTCAGAATCTGATGAATCTGATTGAGGAATGCTCCTCGACTTCTTTTTCTTCTTTCCCAAAGATATCATGTTAGATGATATTTTAGGATACTCCAATTTGGAGAATTCTTGTTTGACGGAGCGTTGTCTTCTCTTCAAAGGTTGAGCTGAAGATGATGTGAGTCTATCAAAGATAGACGACCTTGCAGGAGTTGCAATGCAACGGTAATGAGACAACACCACATTGATTAATTGTTCACAATGATAGTGAGGCACTAGGGATTTTTTTTTTCTTTTCTTATCAAGAAATTCCCTAAGGTCCCCTGTATTGGAACACGTGGGATTGTTGGCAGAGGTAACATCTCCTCCAAATAATATTTTTTGGTAGGAGTTTCTACCCCATTGAAAATTCCAGGAGCAAACTTCACTTTAGTCATTGTGGCTGGAGAATAAGCTTCTGATGAAGCTGGTATGAATGGGACTGGAAGTCCATGAGCCTTAGAGGTTAAATTTTCTTCAGAAACGTGAATCTGAGGGCCGCATTTTTCTGTTGAGACACACATTTGAGACCCGCATCTAGCTTCAAGAAGACGACCCTAAGTTCCAAATTTAACTTCAAAAACATGACCTTGAAGTCTGCATTTTACTTCTAAAATGCGACTCTAAGGTCCACATTTTGCTTCAAAAATGCGAGTCTAGGATCCATGTTTAGCCTGTGAAACACGAATGTAAGCTCTGCATTTATAGTCGAAGATGTACTTGGTGGGCGTGGTGTTTCTTATAAAGTGCGAATGAATCCATTTGCATCTTGGTCCAACTTCTTGTTGGCGACCACAACTTTACTTTTTGGTCTCCATATGTGAATTGGAGCTTGGCGTTGTTGTTCCACAATTGTTGGTTTTTCCTTTATGGCTCTACGATGATGCAAGCCTTGCTTCTTATCAGGCTCCTTCTCATGGTGTGGGTGAGAGGAACCTTTTTTCAGTATTATCTCCTTGGAGATCAGATAATGGTCATTTTTCTTTTTTGTTGTAGGAATCTTGATCTATCCTCTTAGGATCAACACGGTTCTCAAGTGGAGCAGACCTGGAGCCTTGTGCTTTGGGAGGAGAATTTCTCCTTTGAGAACAGACAGTAGCCTTATTAGAGGCTAAGTTGTTTGAGACTTGTGGTATTTTTGCAAGGATCTTGGGCTCATAGAGACAGAGGAGAGGAATACCCCATACTTCTTTTTGTTGACTCGATGACAAGTGATTCAACCATAATTCCAACTGGGACTTTGTCGGATTGGGCTATGGCCACATTATCAGATGATAGGGCTACCAACGGAGCCGCCAATCTTCTATTTGCTATGAATTTGAATTTTATTGAAAACTCAAAAAAAGAGTAACAATATGAACGGTTGTCCGTTTACAGAAGATGATGAATATCTAATTTCCTCTTTGTTTAATGTCGAGTTCTGTTGTAGCCATGGAGCACGATCCTGCTCTCTGTTGACGATACAAATATAAGTTATGTATTGGCAGCAGTTGAAAAGCTCTCGAAGAAAACTCTGGTTTTCTAGTATAAGTGCTCAAGTGGAGATAATCCAACCAATCAACTAACCAATTAACCCCTTTTTGAGCCCAGCCTTTGGCTATTTATAGAGGTCTGAAAACCTTTGAATTGGTGTAAATATCTAATTAATGGCCTCCTTAATTTGAGGATTAATTATCTATCTTTAATCCACTGGATTTGTATTAAATCTCCAGGATTTGTAACTAAAATGCATATCTCAACCTTTAGATCCATGTTTTAGCTCCTTATAATTTGCGTGGTATGCTCAGATCCACATTTGCGTGTCAATTAAGATAATTTTTGCCTCTCGAGACTTTGGAATGAAAACGCAACCCTCTGGGGCCCGCGTGTTGGCTATACTTAGCTCCAAGTGTGGGCTTAGAAGAAAGATCAAATGCGTTTCTCTCTATAATTGATGATCTGTATTTTACCTTCCAGCAATGTGTCTTACTTGATTAGACCTGTATTTTAGTACAAACGAGAATAGTTTTTATCCTTTGAGATGTTGGGGAGAAAACGCAACCCTCGGAGGGTTTGCATTTTAATTATACTTAGTTCTAATCATGAGCTCAAAAAATAGTTCAAAATATGGATCTCTCTTTAGTTGATGATCCACGTGTTAGTTTCTTACTGCCCGCATTTGTACTAAAACGGGGTTATCTTTAGTTTTTATAAGCCTTTGTGGGTCACAATGCGACATTGAATTTAAGTTGAGGATTAGATCCACATTATGGTTAAAATACAACTCTAAGGGTCCACGTGAATCTCTCTTGAACGAGAATTTGCGTTAAAAATAAATAACCTTATATTTTTAAGGTTTTGAGGAAAAAATGCGACCTTGAGGGGCAAGCATTTGTCATTTTTTACTTAGCTTAAGATGCGGATCTCTCTAAATGAGGATCTGTGTTTTGGGTCCTTAGCCATTTTTAAAGTTTCAGTAGCTTGTGTTTCTTTACTTTTTGGGAGATCATTTATCTCTTGATATTTTAGAAACTAAATGTGACTATATGAGGGTCGTGTTTTAGCCTTTTTGGCTCAAAATGCAGATCTCTCTAGTAGATGATCTGCATGCTAGTCATTTTTGATTTGCACTATGAATCCCTCTTTCTCTTTCTTTTCTCAAAAATTTTATCAACATACATATCCTACTTTCCAGTTTTGTCTATAGTATTTAGACACTCTTGTATATATTTAGGACTTATATTACTCTATTATGATATTTTAATTGACTCTACATGAGTAACATTTTTGCGTACATATTGTTTATCATTCTAGTATACCTATTTTTGATATTGTTATATTCATGCTTGTGATGTTTTAGCAAATAGTTCAGACCTGGGGCATATATATCATATTTGCATGATTCTACATCTCTTACCTACGATTATATGATATAATGGCCTTACCTTGTGCCCTCTTATATTAAGAGTGTCCATCAGTGATACCCTATTTATTATTGGAACACACATTTGAACTCACTAGTGTGATTTAGGGCATCACACAGCCAATGGTTGGTCTATCCTCAATGGGTCAAGACTTGGGAACACGGATTGCTGGCAGTAATAGTTCTACTTTTGTAGAATAAGATCCCATGGCAATACACTTGGGAAACATGAGATTGGTACATATGCATTAAATCAAGAACTATTTGTTTGCCAAAAAATTGCACCTTTCCTTCCATTATAAAATTTCTGGATTACAACAAAAAGATGTGGATTACAAATTTGAAGAACAACAAGAACGGGAATATTGATGAATTCCCTTTTCTATGTGGGTTCGGGTGGCAATAGAGCCTCGCTAGTGCCTCCGCTGACCGTCTGACTGGAAGAAGAGAATCTGCTTCTTTCTCTGGACTCCTGAAGAAAATCCCCTCTCGATACTTCTGAACTCTCCAAACTCCGCCCAAAAGATCCAAAAGTCCCTTCTCTCGAATCCACTCTTGTGTTTCATAGACTGAGGAGGCTTGAAATCCGGATCGATTCCGTCCTGAAAAATCAGATCACGAAATATCAGCAAAATAAATGGAAGAATATGGAAAACAACCGCGGGTTGGCAACTGCGGGATCGCTCCCGCGGGTGTGCACCCGTGGGATCGCTCCCGAGGGTGGCACCCACGAGGGCCCTCCCGCGGGTCGGCACCCGCGGGAGCCCTCCCGCGGGTGGCAACCCGCGGGAGCCCTCCCGCGGGTTGCCACCCGTGGGTGCTCCTGCGGGAGCTCTCCCGCGGGTGGCACCCGCGGGAGCTCTCCTGCGGGTGCTCCTGCGGGAGCTCTCCCACGGGTGTCATCCCGCGGGAGAGCTCCCGCGGGAGCTCTCCCATGGATTTGCACACACGGGCGTGCCCGCGGTGGTTTCCGCACTATATATATATATATATATATATATATATATATATATATATATATATTATTTTACTTTATTATTTTTTTAGTGTCTATATAACCCCCTCCAAAGTTTTTGTAATTTCATAATTAATTTGTAATGAATTTCAAACTACTTTGGTCTCATTACTTTTAACTGGGATTACCTAGATATTTGGATTTTAATTTGGGTTGGAATAAGGATTAGGATAGGAAAGGAATTTAAATAAATACCCAAATCCTATTTGGACTCTGATAAACCAAACTTTAATTTTGGTCAGAATTTTGATTCATTTTTCTATTTCAACTCCAGGTAATTCACTATAAATACCCATAGATCTCCACCTCTTCAGAAAATCTCTTGTTCTCTTACTCCGAGAAATTACTTTCTCCTTTCCCAATCTAATGGCTTCCTCAAGCACTTCGCACCCACAGGATTTAAATGCTAAAGATCGACACGCGGACGTCATCGCTGGTGTTAATCTCTCCTCTTATGAGGATCGACACGCGGACGTCACCGCCGCTGTTGACCTCTCTTCCCTGATATTAGGTAAACAAACGGTCATCCGTATACTTTAAAACCGCTTTTGCGATCATTATGAAAGAGATTTCGTTATGCACAAATATAACAGAGTTAGCAGAGCCATGAACGGCTATGCCAGGGTGCTGGTACGGAAAGTGGCACCGGGGTAGCACGGAGGGTGTTCACCCGGGGGGGCACCCGCGGGTGTCCACCCAGGGTGGCACCCTGCGGGTGTCCACCCGGAGGTGACACCCTGCGGGTGGCCACCCATTCACTTATTTGATGACTTGGTTCGTGCTGCACTGTCCTGAACTAATGATTTCTTCTTCAAGACTCATTGATCATGCCACTCCTCATGTACAGCGCTTCGAAAATTGCTCCTGGAATGGAAGGTACATGGCTAAGATCCGACAAATCCTTGGGCGACACCAAAATTATCATATTTACCACTGCTTCCCAAAGTTTCTTGGAGGAGGTTATAGTAGCCAATTTGAAGATAGTCCTGGAAATGATGGCTATACAATCTTGCCATTCGGTTACTTTTGGTGGCTCATCAGTATCCGACCAAGTCATTTGATTTTTCGACAGAGTCAAATTTGTTTATGGAGCCCTATACACCAAGTCGTTTCGCACGTCAGTTCAGGTATGATCAGCTATATGTTGGCAACCCAAACTCTTATCTCCGTCATGAGGAAAATCTTTTCGAGGGTGCGCGAGGATGATATCATTTTGCGGCGGGAGATACAAAGGCATCTTTTACCCTTCCAAGCCAATCACCATCTCTTTTTGCGTCAATGGAATTCAGCAATTGGTACCATCTTGCAGATATTATCCCTGGTGACTGCCAGGTGAATCATTCCTTTATAAGGCATATTGAGGCATCATATAGATCCTCGAAAAAAGGCTTGACGCATGAATTTCAGTCCATAAGCGCCTCTCTTAGTTCTGATAACAACGATGGCGATGGACAAGATGATACCTCTACCCTAGCCTCTCCTCATGGAGGCAGATCCGCGTCAAAGCATTCAAACCCTAGAGGAGTCAAGGTCCCTCAAAAGAAGAAGAAGAAATTTCAGGCTCGAGTTGATAATTCGGTCCTAGGACGAACTGTTAGTCATTCAGATCTGCCGACTACGACTCATTTAGATCTACCAACCACAGGTCATTCAAGTCTGCCGACCGCAACATCTATAGTTTCACCAATCATTCCATCTAGAAATGACTTTCCTATTATCACTTCGGCGTTTGGGTCAGGAGGACCTTTGTCTAGCACAACTTCTCCGGTCTTTTCTAACGTCACATCGCCACTGACTTCTTCTAATGAGACTGCTAGGATGTATGGTTTTGCAGTGTTCTCCACACTTAAGACACCTGCTACTGTAAGTCCAGTCCCTAAAATTGCAAATTTTGACAGGAGCGGTCCAACCATCAGGGATACAGGAGTCTTAGAGCCGACGGGTACTGCATTGGACGATAGTGCACTAGATGACTTTCTATCGTCTCCCAGTGAAGTCGCTTTGCCTAGCCCAACACCAAGACTTGTCCCTTCGGGTGAGCATTTTTGTTTAAGGATTGGACTTTACTTCTCCTTTTCCATCCCTCATTTTTTTTAATACATATTCGTTTGTATTTCAGGTGGCGAAGATCCAATGACCCACGCCTCCCCGACCGCCAAATCAGATTCTTTGGAAGTAGTGGATTATTCTGGTGTAAGTGGGGCAATTTGTGACTTTGACGGTCTAGGCTCTGATGGAGGTTCGATAGTGATTACTTTTATCAACCCAACATGGATAAAATCTCTCACTTACCCCTGGAGGCTTTTGAGGCGGATAGACCTGAGAGATCTGGTTCTATTTCCATAACTGCTACCGATACAATACTTCCAACAGGTATTTGCACACTTTCTCCATTTTGCACAAATCTTTTTGATGATAATACCTGACCATTTTATTTATATCAGATGCAGGTGATGTTAACGCATCTTTAATATCTTCTGCGGAGGCTTTAGTAAAGTCTGTGAACACAGAAAGCTTTCCTTTGCCGACACGCATGGTTTCATCACGTTCCGATGCCATGGGATCAATGTTTGGCACAGCGGCCATGCCGCTAGCGTCATCGATCTCGACAACAGAGGTAATGACCACTCCAGCATGAGTTGTGACTAATTTATTGGGTTCGGCGGCTACTCCATTATCAGAATCACGTATGGCATCAGTACTTCCAGCTGTCGCTCCAGCATCCATACGTCCTTTTCCTGCAACCTCAACAAATTCGAAACAGAATTCGGTCTCTAGTTTTAGTGAAAGAATTATTAGTCGAAACGTCGAACTCTTTCTTGAACTTTTTTATGGATGCATTGATGAGATCCTCAATGGAGAGGATTCTCTGGAGAAGGTCCATCCTCTCATGGTGAGTCACCTAGACCATATCACTAGGGTTGGAGGACCGCAGCGGGCAGCTCCTTATAGGGCTCGATGAGACGAGCTGGAGGTCCAATTGTCATTGCCCAATAGTCTGCGACAAGCCGATCTTGCTGAGATGACAAACCAAGAAGTGGCTCGCTTACGAGCCCAAAACTTGGCTTTTCATGCCGAACTGCAGCAGAATATAGAACATCAGGCCCAACTAGTCGCAGGACTCCAAGGTTCTTCAGAGAAGCTAACTTGGGACCTGGCCCAGATTGAGAATGATATCGAACACCGCCGTAACTCAATAAGCCATGAGCGGGAGATCATTACTAAGGCTCAGGCCTCGATTACCAATCTCGAACTTAAAATTTAAACTTTTTCTGGCAAAGCATCTGAGATCTCACGGCAAAAGGAACAAACCGAGCATGATATCGTCGTCCGCATCAGGGAGTTAGAAGAATTCAAGACTCAGGCTGCACAACAACCTCGCATGGATGAAATGGACTTGCAAAGGAGAGCTTTAGAGACAACAAGGGAGAGCCTCCACCGTAGGCTGCAAGAGATAGAAGATGCTTTGAAGGTTTTGTCTCAGAAGTAATCATTATTATTACTTATTGGTTATTCGTAATAATACAGAACGAAAGACTTTGCTGTGTGCTGCTGTATCATTATTATTATTATCTTTCTCTTCCCTTTTTTTATTATTTTTTTTTAAAAAGAAAAGAAAATTTACTATCATTTATCTATTTATTCTTATTTTATTACATACGTATATGTATTTTATACACTTCATGGATAGTAACTCAAACTATTCAGAGGCTCAGGACTTGATAGTGAGAGTTTTCAGATAAATTTTATCCTAACTATTCAGCGACATATAGTGCGTCCTATTAGGATTTACGAACAATAGGAAGATGTATGATGTTAACATGCCTAATAATGTCAAGCAGAGGTATAATATTAACGTGCTTATAGGATGACAAGCAGAGGTATAATGTTAACGTGCTCATAGAATGACAATCAGAGGTATAATGTCAACGTGCTTATAAAATTCTAATCGTTCAGTGACATCTAGTATGACAAATTAGGAAAAGACAGAGGCATCATTAAACATGTCTCCGGGCTCAACCTATTCAGAGGATCTAGTCGTGATAGGAACGAATGAGCTGACCAAATAGAGATGATTGTTAATGTGTTCGGTCTCAAAATTCTGACTATCAGAGGTAACTGTTAACTTGATAGGGAAAATGATTATCATCAGAGAAGACTTTTAACTTAACGACATTAAAAAAATATACTCATCAGAGGTTGTAACATTGGACTTGATGAAGTGTGATTTTTGTCCCTCTTTTTTTTGGACAGAGGTGAAATCTTAACTTAACAAAGAATTGATCTAATGTAAGGTTTTTAGCAAACCCCTAGTTATTAACGGATTCGATTAGCCTTTAACAACTACCGTTTGAATTGGGCTAGCCATGCTACTCCCCTCAGCATAGTGAGTTATCGAAAATTTTGTTTGGGCTTAGAGCCCAAACGTTCCTTCTTCCCTTTGCTTTAGCAGATTTGGGCAATGATGTATCCTTACATTTAGATAAGGATATTATCGTGACAGATTTGTCGTAGGATTTTTAGCAAACCCCCAGCTATCAACGGATTTGATTTGCCTTACCAACGACCGTTTGAGTTGGGCTAGTCATACTATTCCCCTCAGTATGGTAAGTTGTCGAGGTTTCGTTTGGGCTTAAATGCCAAACTTTTCCTCTTCCCTTCACTTTAGCAGCTTCGGGTAGTTCATGCTTTTACACTCAGTGTGATGGGGTTGGCAAGAAATTTATTCTCTTCCCATTGCCTTGATAGCGTTGGGCAGTTCATACCCATTTTTTTTAAGAATGATATTTTTTAAGGAATTTTTCATTAATTGGCATCATCATCCGATCTCCATGTTGATTAATCAATCGGTATGCTCCATTTGAGTAGACTGTCTCTACTACAAATGGACCTTCCCATTTTGGCTGAAACTTGCCCTTAGTTTTGTGCGTCAGAATCATAGGACGCCTGACTGCTAAGACCAAGTCACCCACTTTGAAAGTTCGTTCCTTCACCTTTTTGTTGAACGCTCGAGATATTCGCGCCTGATAAAGCTCTATTTGCTATTGAGCTTTTAGGCGCTTCTCATCCAATACTTCTAATTCCCGAAGTCGTTGGCTATGTTTTTCTTCAGTGGTCATTCTTGTAGCTAATGCCACCCGAAGAGAAGGAATTTGAATTTCTAGAGGTAGTATAGCATCGCAACCATACACCAAAGAAAATGGTGTACACTTTGTCGGTGTCCTAATCGTTGTGCGATAAGCCCATAGACAAACTCCCAATTTCTGGTCTCAATCGTGCTGACTTGAAGTGACAAATTTCTGCAGAACCTTCACAATGGTCTTGTTGAATGCTTCAGCTTAACCATTTGCGGTAGGATTATATGGAGACGAAAATATATTCTGTATTCTGAACTTATCACAGAATTTAGTATCGGCTTTGCTACTGAATTGAGGGCCGTTGTCACTAATGATCCGTCTAGGAACACCAAAGCGATAAATGATGTGGTATTTGATGAAACTGACCACATCATTCGTTTTTACTTCTCTCAGAGAGATAGCTTCTGCCCATTTTGAGAAGTAATCAGTTATAACCAGTATAAACCAATGTCCACGAGAAGATGGCGGAGCAATGGGACCAATGATATCCATTCTCCACGTCTCGAATGGCCATGTAATCGTGGTTGGATGTAGGTATTCTACGGCCTGGTGTATGTAGTTTGCATGCACCTGACACGCATGGCATTTCTTCGCATATGCCAAGGCATCTGACATCATTGTCAGCCAGTAATAACCCATTCTTCTTATCCGATCTCCCAATTTAGGTCCCGACTGATAAGCACCACAGGCCCCGTCATGTGCTTTTATGAGTACTTCTTGTGCTTCTTGATGTGATAAGCACCGAAGTAAAACTCCACCTAGTATTTTCCGAAATAAGGTACTAAGCTCAGGATTATAATAGAATTTTTCTGCCTCCTTCTTCACTTTTGCGGCTTCTTTAGGATCTTGGGGTAATATCCCGTAGAGCGCGAAGTCGACGAGCACGAACCGTCTATCTCTGAGCTCGAAGTTCATCCCTGACACATGGACCTCATTTACCTCGAGTATTTCCTCAGGGCAAAGAAGCTCGCGGCTTCCAACATCAACACTTTTGCTTGACTTAGCAGGGAGTGCTAATGTAGCGGCGAGAGAAGCCAAGGCATCAGCGTATGCGTTCTCGTGTCGTGGCACATAGTCAATATAAAACTCTTTGAATGAGTTGGCAAGTTTGAATGTCGCTTTGTGATAAGGTACGAGATGTTCATGTTTAACCTCGTACTCTCCTCTTACTTGATTTACTATGAGTTTGTAATCCCCATAGGCCTCTCAACGCTGGACCCCTAGCTGTTAGGCAATTCACAATCCCGTTAATAATGCATTGTACTCGGACACATTATTAGAATAGGACTGAGTTAGTGAGTATCCTCGGGGGATTACATGATTCCGCAGGGATATTAAAACCACCCCCACTCCGACAGAGTTCTTTCTAGCCGCTCCATCAAAGAACAGCTGTCAAATCAGTTCTTTAGAGACCATATTGGCTTCTGCTATCTCATCTAGAATATCCTCATAAAGTTTCGAGAATTGCGAAACAGGATGCTCTGCTAAGAAATCAGCAATTGCTTGTCCCTTGATTGCCTTTTGTGGTATAAATCGCATGTCATATTGCGATAGGAGAATCGACCAATTAGCTAATCTACAATTGAGTGACCCAGGCTTGGCCATGAGCACTCTCAGAGGATTTACCCGAGAAATCACATGGATTGTTTGGCCTACTAAGTAATGTCGCATTTTATGAACTGCGAATACTAGGGCCAAGCATTCTTTCTCTACTAGAGTGTACCGATGTTCAGCGCCTACCATAGTTCTACTAAGGTAGTAAATGGCTTGTTCATGGCCGGAGTCATTAGTTTGGGCTAACAGGGCGCCAAGTGAATGGTCCATCGCCCGAACATATATCAAGAATGGTTTTCCTGATACAGGGGCTACCAGTACCGGAGACTTTGTGAGGTACTTTTTGAGATCCTCAAAGACTTGTTGACAAGCTTCATCCCAAACGAACGACACTCTTTTCTTCGTCAGCTTGGTAAAAGGTTGGCATTGCCCTGAAAGATTGGCGATAAATCTCCAGATATATGCCAGTCTCCCTTGTAATCCACGAAGTTCTTTAAGGTTTTTTGGTGGCTGCATCTCTTGAATTGCTTTTACCTTTTCCGGGTCTAAAGAAATACCCTTGGATGTAACAACGAAACCAAGGAATTTGCCACTAGAGACACCGAGAAAGGATTTAGTTGGATTCATTTTTAATTGGTGTTTTCTCATAATGTCAAACACCGCTTGCAAATCTCGGAGATGATCGTCTTTATTGCGACTCTTGACGGCCAAGTCATCCACGTAACACTCTACCGTTTTACGGAGATACTCGCAGAAAATTGTGCTCATAGCACGCAGATATGTTGCACCTGCATTCTTCAGACCGAATGGCATGACTGTATAACAATACACGCCTAACGGTGTCCTGAAGGTAGTATATTTCTCATCTTTCGGGCACATTTTGATTTGATTGTACCTGGAGAATCCATCAATGAAAGACATTCTTTCGAACCCGCAGGTATTATTAATCATGACATCCGTTATTGGAAGTGAAAATTCATCTTTAGGACATGCTGCATTGATATCCCGAAAATCGATAAATATTCGGATTTTTCCATTCTTCTTGGGAACCGGAACGATGTTCGCTACCCAATCAGGATGTTGTTCTTCTCAGATGAAGCCAGATTGTATAAGCTTCTTCACCTCATCTTCGATTGATTCCATTAGCTCTGGACGGAATCTTCTCTGTTATTGTTTTACTGGTTTCGCATCTGGCTTAATATTAAGTCAATGCATAGCAACTTGAGGATCTAAACCCGACATGTCTTCATAATTCCAGGCAAAGACGTCTATGTATTTTCAAACGAGACTCACTAGGTCGTCTTTTTCATTAGGAGACAAACTCTCGCTTATAAATATGGGTTTAGGATTGGTTTGATCACCCATATTTATTTGGATCACCTTATCCTCAGTAGGAGGTTCACGTTGCTCAAAGCGCATGTTCCATTGGGCATCAAGATGCTTTACTAATGCTTCATCTTCTATAAGGGTGAGTTCATCGTTTTCATCTGGGGTCAGACTGAAAGATGTCATATTTACTGTCATCTCTTTGAATAATACTCCCAAGTTGATATATGAATCCCAATCGGAATTTTCCGTATTTTGGCAAATTATATCTTCGATATCCGAAGGATTGGGTGTTGTGACGTATCCCAACCATTTGCCAGTTTTGTGATAATAGTCCGGTTCTTTTCTTTTGGGTACGAAGGAGGGAAGCAAATCTCGACATCCCTTACCGAAATTTAATCCTGGTTTATGGATAAAATCATATCCCATTTTTGCCATCATCCGGAATGACTTTAGTGCATAATGATAGAATTGAGGGGCTTCCTGAGCTTCACTCTCACTATCACTAGATGAGGCTATACGTGATTTAATTCTTCCAAAAACAATAGGTTTTTGATCCGGTCGATGGGCTGGTACTTCGAATACCGCCCCATCTACGTTTTCGATGTTTGATTGTAACATCATTAATGATCTGATTGGCATGTGCATGGTTGCTAAAGTCTCTAATTCTGAGAGACTATCTGCATCCGTGCTAGTAGCTGAAGGTATAAAATCAGTAGAAACACCAGGCAAATAAGTAAAGTCTAGATTCTCATTTATTTCCCACTCGCCTTCATCACTGGCGGTGTCATTTACATCCAAATCATCAAGATTAATTACAAGAGGTTCAAAGCCTTCATTGGCAATAAACACCCCTGACTCAGTATCAGCTCATTCCCACTATCACATTCATCGTGTAGTGGGGGGTCGACCTTAGCACTTTCAGCATACAAAAGGGCATCTACGAAGTAGTTTTCAACACCCTTGAATGGCTGCTTGTCAGCAATCAAAATATGCACTTCTCCATCTTCATCCACGTACTTCTTGCATTGGTGCAGGGTAGATGGAACGATCATATTATAATGAATCCATGGTTGCCATAAGAGAATGTTATATGAAGTGTCTGCTTCGATTACGTAACAGGTCACCTCGCTTTTAAGATTTCCGATCTGGCCTCTGAGCCTGATCTTACCCAAAGGATGACTGTCATTGGCGTTGAAGCCAAAAATGACGGTATTAGTTGGAGTCAGTTTGTAGGGAGGGATCCCAAGAAACTGCATAAGCCTCCGCGGCACAATGCTCAAGGCAGAACCCGGATCAATTTGAATTCGACCGATTTCCGCTGAGCCAATATACCCGGTATAGTACAGAGGCCTATTGTGCTTAATATTCTTCAGCTGCATGTCCTCTGGTGTAAAAATGATATAAGGGGCATGCCTCGACACTGAGTTGCAGTGCGGGCATGCCTCCTCAATCTCTTCTGGAAGATGGGCTAAGAAAGCTTCAGATTCCGCTAGGGCTTCCTTTAGTGCATCTCTTTTAGGCTTGGACAGGCGTAATAACTCATACAGAGTTATTCTTGCAGGTATATTTGCCAACTGCGCCATGACATCAAACTGAAAAGAAGAACTTTTCTATTTAGGAGTATCTTTCCGCATTGCCCGGTTGTATCTGAGCTCCTTTTGTTTTCCCTTGTCGGGAATCTGCTTAGTAGTTCCTTCATTAGCCTCCTTGGTTGGCTTAAAGGAGCTAGCTTCCGTGTTTGAGGGATGCTTCAAATATTGTTTCCCGGATCTGGTTCCAGAAGATGGCGCAGGTTCATTCTCCACTGCTAGAGCTATCACCTCTGATTCAGAATCTGTTAACAGAGGTATGTCATTTGCATCCTTCTCAATGATTGCTGAGACGGCATTGCACATGCGCTCCTTCCCTCTTGTTTCAGTTTTCTTCCTGGTCCTGATGGTTGTCCATTATTCATCTTCAAGAATATCTAGATGCATCCAAAGGACCTTCTGTTTCTCTATTGTGAAAGGGACTAACCATTTCTTCTACTGGTTATGGAGGTCTAAATTAACCACCCTGAGCTTACCTTTTGGAATAGGTGTGAGTCCAAGTGGTACCTCTAGACCACCCACTGTAAATGTAGCCGAGTTAGCTGTCACTCTTTTTTGTTCAGCTTTGAGCTGAACTGCTCCAGCATCAATCAGTGCCTGAATTTTGTCTTTTAAAATAAAACAATTTTTAGTTAGGTGACCTACGATCCGATGGTATAAGCAGTAGTTCGGATCATTGGTTTTTCCAACCTCTTCAGGCCTCTTGCTCTCTGGCAAGTTAAGTATGTTGCGCTTAGTGAGCAAATTGAATATGGTAACAGTATGTTCATCCTTAAATGAATATTGTTTTTGTGGCCTGGGTGGACCCGATGTGTTGCTTTTAGCCGGACTTTGTTTTGGCTTGGATGTGTTTTCTACTGCCATTATGTCTGTCCCTCTAGAACGGGGGAAATGAGATATTGGTTTGTTCGAGGTGACCCTTCTCGCAGATTGCTGCTCTTCGAGGTATCGGAGTATGTCTTCGGCCTGCTTACCTTACTTGAGTAAATCTCTCTAAGATTTGGGTTCAACCGAACCCATTTTGACCAAAACATCGGTCAATAAGTTATGTCTGCAAGTCTCTACGAGGGTCTCCTGGCCATGCCATGTGGATATCGCATGGAAAGCTCTCGGAACCGCTCGACAAAAGCTTTTACTGTTTCTCCCTCTCCCTGCTTTGCTGCTAGCAAGGATGGCACCGAGACCTCAGTATCGTCTTCAAAGAATCAGGCTAAGAACTCACGTTCTACATCGGCCCATGATTTAATTGTTCCCTGGGGTAGTTGCATGAACCAGGTAAATACGGGCCCTTGTAAGGTACTCGCAAATATCTTGGTCAAGGTTAGATCATTCCCCATTAGGTGTCTTGTCTGTGACAGGAAGTAGAAAATGTGCTGTTGTAGAGAGCCTTTCTCGTCAAACGACTGAAGGTTTAACGGTTTGTAGTTTGCAGGGTAGGGTGTAGTCTCCCATTCTATGGGATAGGGACGCACTATTCCCACTTCCTGCAACTTTTTCCGGTGAAGAAGAGCTTGTAGCTGGTTCTCCATCTTCTCCATTTTCTCCACCTGAGGGTTAATAACCACCTTTACTCTTTCTTTTTCTCCTGAATGAGGAGGTAGTTCTTCGTAGTCGTCTTCACTATCTTCATCTATGCGGACATGTTGTTCCTCTTCATGCCGCTTAGTGGACGACGAGGATTGGCCTTTCTTTGTTTGAGCCAACAACTCAGTTAAGAGTTACTTCATCTCTTCTATTGTCTCCTCTTGCTGTTTGAGACGTTGTTCTTGTCTCTCGAGCCTTCTAGAAACTTCTTCTGGAAGATCGGCCATGTTTATTGCAGTCTCTGACCCTCTGTTCGAATCAGAGTAAGACAAAGATACAACAACAGAACATCTGTCTTCCTCCTCATCAGATCCTCCTGCTAATTTCTTATAATTTAATGGTATGGCAACTCCTCTCCTAGCCCGAGTGTGTCAATACACGCCCTCTGGCTTGATAGACACTCCCTTTAATCTTGAAGTGAACTCTTTATCTGAAGAGTCGCTTTCGGCAATCT